>JAMPIV010017703.1:0-104058 GCA_024509875.1 Oreohelix idahoensis | reverse complement strand
TGACCGTCAAGCTGTTAAGAGACGCGTCAGACTCTCCTCCAATGTTGGGACATGGTATTGCATACAGATATATTTTATGCAAATACGACATGGGTCAGTCCATGCTATTACGAAGATTGAATGATAAAGGTCAGTACGAAGTGAAAATTAAGGAAGGATAATACAGTCCATAGCTAATTTGATTTTGCCAGACTCATAGACTCCACTGTCGCCGGTGGAAAAACCCCTAACATCCGCGCGTGCATACAACAGCTATGACAATCTGCATACCAGTACTTTGATTATTGGACAAGGACTAGATAGAAATCTACATATCTATGCAATAATTTGTCAAGTTATAAAATGTACCTTTGTGATCACCAAGCATGAATCGTCTTGAACGAGTCAATCTGAATTAAATCATTGATGGACTCAATGGAACCGACTTTTCCATCAATCGTAATTCCAATGTCAATTATTATTCCAAATCTACTCACCCCTGCTATCGCGTAATCTTACATAGACGGCCGATACACGATCCACAAGAATATCAGAAGATAAAACAATGGCCCGAATTATAACTACTTTATTGACATACATTGAACATAGTTCAGACTAACCAAACCACTCCTTGCACACTTCCCACCTGCACCAAGTGGGTGTCCGTGTCTGGGGATCGACTAAAATTATCTGAATGACTTACGAATGAAATGTTTACGATCAAGTTACGATCACATGATTTCTGAATTATGACCTATTACGCATTACACAGTCTAAATGCCTAACAACGCGACGTTCACAGAAATTCGCTAGTGAAACTAATCGAGAAAAACTGAAGTCCGTTTCTTTTAAGGCCAAACAAGGGAACAATAAGTCATTTGAAGCAGACACTAGAAATGGACTACAGGAGCAGTCAGACAAGGGATTAGCCTAGCAGTTGACGACCAATAGCAACTGATCCGAAGCAAAACGGGAAAGATAAAGATCTAGCTGTAAAAATTTGACGTCACTAGCAAAACCGTAATGCTGAGTCCATTTCGCTTCGATTAGGGGCATGTCTATGTATTTTCATGTATATAAATGTTAAATATGTTTACCATCGTTATGTATATGATGTTAATACGTGGGCCGGTTGGAGAGGGAACTGAAATCTCTGGAATGTCGCGAACAGCTGACCCACCTAGATTTCAGTCGTTTCTTAGGGAACTTAAAACGATCGCACTTTTTGGAAGCCCATTGAGGTTGGCCATTGGACAGTCCTGTCCAAAATTTGCTACCGTTTGACAATTTTTGCGTAAGCTGTACTGTCCATTACATAATTGGGGTCTTTTATTCGTATACAGTTAATAATTTTAATCATCAGTTCTGTACCATGTTCGTCACTATTTGTCGTCCATTCTCCTCTGACTATCAATTTATTTTAATGATTATTAAATTTCGTCCGTTATGAGTCCTGTGACGTCATCAATTTTTCGCAGATCATGCTCATTTATTTTTTTGTGTACTTTGAATATTAAGTTTTGACCTCGGGGTCAGACCATGACCTTTCATTTGGTCGGTGACATTTCCGCTTATTTTATTTAGTTCATAAATTCATTTTTAATTGTGAAAATGTCTTGTTTGCGTCTTGACATTGTTTGTACCCTTTAGTTGCATCATTGCTTGTCTGTCCTCATAATATATTTTTATATTACATTAATAATATGCTATTATATGCAAAGTTAATACACTTGTAATCTAATTTAATTAATTTTTTTTTCTGAACTTTAAGGGTAATACGGGACATTGCATAATTATGCAGTGATAGTCCAAGAAAGTAGCACTACAATTTATCATAGATGCCTAGGGCATAATAATATAATATATATATTGACAAAATAAACTAATCTTATAGCTACCTTTGAGGTAATAGACCCATTGTATATTATTTAATATACTTTTCTGGTACTAAGAGAGTGACTTAGTACATTGAACAATATAATTACTAGGAATTATACCCAACATTATTGGATATTGAGGTTAATTGGGTGATATAATTACATTATATTTAACAGATATCATAACTATTTATGATATAGTATTATTTAGATACAATATTGTTACAAAATATTGTCTATTAGTTGAACTTAGACATTAAGTTCAATACTATTTGTAGTGATTACTTTTATATTGAATATTCCTAAGTTGAGTAAATGTATAATAATTACTCTGAAGCTACTATTGACTATTTTAATCAGTAATTATCAATAATTACTACAGATAAAAGTCAAAATGCTTACTATAGACCATTTCGTTAAAATTGGCCGTGATTATGGCTACGAAATCTCAAGAACTTCGTCAGTTTGCTGAATCAGAACTCGAAAAATATGAAAGAAAGGAAGAAGAGAAAAAGGCTGCATTAAAGAAAGAGGAAGAGGAACAAAAGGCAGCATTAAAGAAAGAGGAAGAGGAACAAAAGGCAGCATTAAAGAAAGCGGAAGCAGAACTCGAGATGAAGCAAATTGCGAAGGTAGAGAGGTTGAGAGAGATTGCTCAACGTGAAAGAGAAGAGCAAAGAGCAATCTCCAGGCAGGAAGAAGAGAATAAATTGAAACGAGAGGAAATTATTTTACAACAAGAAATGGAATTGGCGCGTATTAAATTGGAGACAGCAAGATTACAAGCACAAAATGCTGATGCAAACCAGAATAATAACGCACAAAATGGATCATCATCCAGCCAGCCTAAACACTTCTACAACTTTAAACTGCCCATTTTCAACTTGAACGTCGACGACCTTTCATCGTTCCTGGCACGTTTTGAACAGACTTGCAAAACAAACCATTTGCCTGAAGAGTCATGGGTACTCAAGTTAAATGAATTCTTGGTTGGAGAACCACTGACAGCTTCTCAAAATGCTGACCCATCAATAGCTAATAACTACGGTGCTATTAAGTCCTTGCTTCTACGAAGATTTCACCTGGACGAGGAACACTGTAGGGTGAAATTTAAGGGAATTTTACCTGAATCTCCAAGGGATTTTGCAGGATTCATTGCGAATATACGCAATACATTTAACAGATGGGTTGAACTGGCAGAAGTCAACAAATCATACGACAAATTAGTTGATTTACTACTACGGGATAAGGTATTATCTTCGGTTAGCCAGCCATTTTTTGCATATTTGCAGGAGCGTAAACCAGGTACTATGGATGAGTTAGAAAAAAATTCTTTAAACTACTGTTCGGCACACCCGAATGCAACCATTTCTAACTCCTCATTAAGAGAACCTCTACCTGTGGCGTCTAATATGGCCTACAATCATAATAACAAACAAAGACATCACAGTGTAGACAGAAGCAGGTTCCAAAGAAATCACAATGTTAACTTTCAGAAGGGACATAATAATGATTTCAACAATAAAAATGAGTTCAACAGAGGTAGATCACGAGATAGAAATTATTCACCTCAAACAAACTACCACAATGGTCAACATAACACTCATTATAATCGATCACATACTCCCAATAATAATAGTAACTGGAATGGTAATAATCATGGCTCGAGACATCGAGATAATAGTTACTATAGAGGACGACGAGATAATTCTAACAATTATACTCGGAATCGATCTCATTCTCGGGGATCATCTCATTACAACCATAATACAGGGGCGGCAGTTACAAATAAACAAACTACCTATAAAGCTCATGTTCACCCCACTTGACAATAATACAACACAGTCTTCTGCTGCATGTTTTGCTATTAATTATAATGTGGCAAATAGTTGCCAGCAATGCAATCTTATTTTTCAGAAGGCGAAAGAAACATTGCTTAACTGCGGACATATTACACCAGAGGTAGGTCTTGCAGTCAACGATGGAACAGGCCTACTAATTTTTAAACAGGGGATTAAGTTAATAGGATCCGTCGTCTCAGTATTGAGGGATTCGGGATCCACAACGAACATGGGTGTAAGTCGACAGTCGCTGGTACATCCCAGCTGTGCAACGGGGGAATATGTTTCCGTTGCATGACGTTTGGTGGAACAATAGAGTTTTACAACCCACCCACAGCTATTAATGTTCATGTCAACACTCCTTTCTTCACAGGAAACGTAAAAGTATGTATGCTAAAAACGCCTATAGCTGATTTGATGGTTAGTTGTATACACGGCAGTAAAGATTGTACTCCAGATGAGATTTAGAAATGGTATGAGAAACCATAACCTATGCAATATGTGAAACGCCGTGACGAACTAGAGCACAGACTCAACTCATGGAGAAAGTTGATGATAATAAAATGGATGCAGACAACCAAGAGGAAAATTTGTAAGGTTTCAATTCACCTATTTATTGACAGGGAAACATTTAGCAACCAAACAAAAACAGGATAAATCTTTAAAAAAAAATTTTTTTTTTAAGCGTTGGTTGATAAAGTTTTGACAATCTAATCCTCAGGTAAAAATAACAAACATTGTTATTTATTGGTTAATTAAAAATGGCATATATTGATTAGATGTTTTTAATGACAAATCACAAATGAAAACAACAAGTTATTATGGTCCCCATATACTTTTTAGACGGTACATTCTTCAACATGCACTCATGATGACTCACATTGTGCTGGACATAAGGGGATATACTCGAACACGATCTCGAGTACTGTCTTCATTCTTTTGGCCAGGGGTGTCAAGAGATATTTCGCAGTATGTACGTTCCTGTACTACATGCCAAGAAGTGAAAGCACGTGGAGCTTTTCACACGGCGCCTATTCAGGCTTGCGATATCTCAGTGAGACCTTTTGACAAGATGGCAATAGACATTATTGGTCCATTGCTACCATCGGCCAGAGGACATAGATTCGTCCTTACGTGCATTGATTTGTGCACACGATGGCCAAAAGCTATCACATTAAAGACCACCACTACCACAGATGTAGCTGATGCACTACATCTCATCTTTTCTAGAATAGGGTTTCCTAGAAAACTTTTATCAGACCATGGGTCACAGTTTATATCTGACACCATGAAGGAAGTCATGAAAACTTGGGGCATTGATAGGAATTTAAGTAGTATTTATCATCCGATGAGTAATGGTGCGGTTGAAAGACTTAACCGTACACTTAAACAACTACTACATAAGGTTACTGCTAAGCACCACCTCCCATGACTGGGACAGAGCACTCCCAGCTGTTCTAATTTGCCTTAATCGGGAGGTACCGCATGAACAAACTGGCTTCTCTCCCTTTGAATTAGTTTTTGGTGCTCCCCCAAGAGGTCCTATGGGACTAATAAAAGACTTATTAATTGACGACGAGATGACTCAGGACACTCAGTCATCTTACGAGTACGTGATTAATCTTCGGAAGAACATTATTGAGTCTTGCCAGTTGGCAACAGCTTCTTCTGAGGCTGCAAAAGCTAAGGCTCGATCTCTACAAAATGTCTCGACGATTACGCCAATTATTCCCAGGCGACGAGGCTTATGTGTTACTTCCTCACAATAACAATAAATTATTGATATCTTGGAATGGTCCTTACAAAGTCATTGATAAAATTTCCGACGTTGATTACGGCTTAGATATCAAGGGACACAAAAAGATATTTCATATTAACATGCTCAAGCAATTTCATACACGTCCTGAACACTTACAGTCAATTTTTCATGAACTAGATGACAACACAGTATCCACTTGTCATTACACTAACTTATCTGTCATCCAGGAAGAAGAATCTTCTTTTCCTGAAGTACAGTTACCGTTACCTGTACCAGTAGTTCAACCTACTGAATCTTGGCGGGATGTAACCATCTCTTCAACGGTTACACCGCAACAGCGTCTACAGATTGCTAATACTATTACAATCTTATCCAGATGTGTATGACCGACGTCCGGGTCGCACATCGGCTATCAGTCATGACATTACTCTCAATGATGATACACCTATTCGTGTACATCCCTATTCTGTTCCTTTACATTTCCTTGCTAAAACTACTAAGGAACTTGAACAGATGTTGTCTCTGGGAATCATTGAGACTAGTAATTCGCCATTCTCTTCTCCATTAGTGATTGTCCGAAGAAGGACAATAACATTTAGACTATGTGTTGATTATAGAAAATTAAATGCTAAGACTATAGTTGACAGCGAACCACATCCACTATCGACGACTTACTGCCACGTCTATCCAACGCAACTATATTTAGTAAGATAGACTTAACTAAAGGTTATTGGCAGATACCACTGACCGAAAAGGCTAAGTACTACACCGCATTTTCCACGCCACAAGGTCTATACCAGTGGAATGTGATGCCTTTGGGCTTGTTAATGCGCCAGCTACCTTCATTCGCCTGATGCGACAAATTTTATCAGGTAGACCAGACGTTATTACATATATTGACGACATATGCTTGTTTAGTTCGTCGTTTGAGGAACATGTTTCGGGACTTAGATATGTTTTTGACACTCTAAGGAATATCATCTAACTGCTAAACCTACAAAGGTGCAAATCGCGTGTAATGAGATAACCTTTTTGGGACATATCATTGGATCGGGATATATCCGAACGTTACCTAGTACAGTCTCCAAAATTCTAAACATAGCAGTTCCTCAAACGAAGAAACAGGTCAGGAGTTTGTTAGGACTTGTTCAATATTACAGTAGATTCATACCAAACTTGTCATCCATCACGGCTGTATTGTCTTCATTGTTAAAAAAAGATATGCCGGTGAAGGTGACATGGACTGGTACATGCAATGAAACTTTCAACAAAATTATAAATTTGTTCTCACATGAACCAATTTTAAGACTTCCCGATGCTTCCAAAAGATTTTTCTTACGAACAGATGCTAGTAACTACGGCATTGGTGCATGCCTGCTCCAGAACCATGACGGCATTCTACACCCCACCTTATATATATCAAGAAAGCTGAAGCCGGCTGAAACAAAGTATTCCACAGTCGACAAGGAACTTTTGTCTGTGATCTGGGCAATAACGAAGCTGGAGAAATTCTCCTCGGTGCTCCCTTCACCATACAGACGGACCAACGTGCGGTCGCATCCTTGCGTCGATCCAACCACAAAAGCCAGAAACTTGCCAGATATTCAATCATCCTACAGCCATTCGAGTTCTCCATTGAACACATACCTGGCACTGAAAATTGTGTGGCAGATGCATTGTCACGTAATCCTATTGACGACGAATAATCAACATTGACACTCTTAAACTACATCAATCAGAACTACATTGGATTGAACGATGTATCAACTATAAAGGAACTAACCTTGCCTTCAATTTAGACTTTATAAACACTATACGCATCACAGAATTGAATTAAAAGACAATCAAGGTATATATAGACATTCAAACTTCGTCTAACGTCCATACACGAGATATGAATACTCTTTGAACAATCATGGACTAATGTCTGACGACAAACCGAACTGATGTTCCTGTGTATACTTAATTCTTGGATGCTGGGATAAATGACATTTCTTTCCAACGTAAACGTTTGACCTTTTTTTTGCCTAAAAGAATTCATCAGTATCAAGACTACGGATGGATCATCATATCCTATACTAATTAATTAGTTAACTTAACTTCTTAATTGAATTATTATCAATAAAATGAAATGTGAGAAAAAAAATGAAATGAAGGAAAAAAAAAAAAAATGAACGAAATACTAAAAAGAAGAAATTATGAAAAGAGAAAATAAATCTCACACAAGTATTAGATTAATAATTTTTTTTTTAATGTACCTATACATTATTTAGTTAGTTAAATTAGATAGTTATTATTCACTAACACTTAACACACACAATTAAGTTAAAACTTATATTCGAATTTCTTTTCTATTTCTTCTCACTTAGTTTTTTTCTTTTTCTTCTCTCATAACATCGCGTTACATTAGAACCTTAATAATTTAACTCTTAGTTTAATTAATTAATTTAATTTTAATTAGTCAAATTAATTCCTATATGACATACTAATACGACAGACCTTACTTTAATTTAATTTTATCATTCACTATTAACATTGGACATTTATTTAGTTGATATAATGACATGTATAATATTGATATATAATGTGATTTATGATTAGATGACTATGACAAATAGTTAGTTGACACGACCGCAACACGGTTCTACTCAGAACATCGTCGGCCATATGTCACAATTGTGTTAAATTTTTTTGAAAAATTGTTAAGTCGGATAGATATTGAAAAAAAATCTATCGATTTTTTTTTCCCCGGTGTACAGGGAATTGTTACGGTATATGATATTAACGCCGTCTGCTAAAGGTTACCAGACGTGCAATTGTAAACGTTAAGACATTTAATATATTGCGATAGTTGTTTCAATTATTGAACGCTTTATACACGATCGATTATGACGTGTATAGCGTTGTTTAGGACACAGTCGGTAACTAAGAAACGCTAACCCTTTTCACATAGACCGTCAAGCTGTTAAGACGCGTCTGACTCTCCTTCCAATGTTGGGCATGGTATTGCCATACAGATATATTTTATGCAAGTACGGACATGGGTCAGTCCATTGCTATTACGAAGATTTGAAATGATTAAAGGTCAGTACGAAGTGAAAATTAAGGAAGGATGAATTACAGTCCATAGTATTTGATTTTGCCAGACTCATAGACTCACTGTCGGCCGTTGGAAACCCCAACCGCGCGTGCATACAGCTATGACAATCTGCATACAGTAATTTGATTATTGGACAAGGACTGATAGGATATCTACATATCTATGCCATATATTTTCAAGTTATAATATGTACCTTTGTGATCAACATGCATGAATCGTCTTGACGTGTAATCTGTATTAAATAATTGTGGACTCAATGGAACCGACTTGTCACATCAATCGTATTCCAAGGTTCAATTATTATTCAGAATCTTCCACCCCTGCATTCGCGTAATCTTACATAGAAGGCACGATACACGATCACTCAAGAATATCAAGAAGATAAAACAATGGCCAGAATTTATAACTACTTTATTGACATTACATGGAACATTGTTCAGAGCTAACCAAACCACTCCTTGCAACACTTCCACCTGCAACAGGCGTCTCTATCGATAAATTTAAGGAACATTGCTATTGGCCGACTGCATGCAGGCGAAAGTCAAAGTCAGGTTGCCAGGCATCTAAACGTGCATCAGAGTACCATCAGTCGACTTTGGCACCGGTTCCAAGCCACTGGCTCAGTTGAAGACCGGCATCGCAGTGGACGACCCAGGGTGACAACAGCAGCGGAGTATTGCTTTATTCGGCTTCGTCACCTCAGAGACATGTTTACAACAGCTTCCTCAAATGCCCAGACCATTGAATGCAGACGTCATGTGTCTGATCAAACTGTCCGAATAGACTGCATGACGCTGGGCTGACTTTATCAAAACGACCTCACCGAAGACCTGTCCTTACGCGCCGATGCCATCGCCAAAAACACGACTTCTTTTTGTCCAACCAGAACTTTCGTCCCTGGGCAGCTGACAATCAATGAGACGTGTCTGTTTTAATGATGTAATCTTTCGCTTTTTGTGCAAGCGTCATGATAGACGGCGTAGGGTGTACCGTAGGCGAAATGAACGTTTTTGCCCAAAATTGCGTTGATGAAGCTCCGCCGCACGGTGGTGGAGTGTGGTAAAGTGGATGATAATAAATATTTATATAGGGACTATAGTGTACTGACTGAGATCAGCGGTGAAGGTATCTGTATCTAATAAGTGTGGTGTATTACAGATGACCTTACTTTGCTACCACATTTAGACCTCAGTCAGACTTATTCTGGAATATTGTGATGACTACGTTGAATGTCTAGGGTTATGATAGTGTTGAAGTGTATGTTCACAACAACCAACAGACAGATAAACAATTTAATTTAATCCACAATACTTTACAACACTGTGACACTCACATACATAAGAACACTCTATAATATTATCTCAATAAGTCAAGTGTCAACTTTTAAAATATGTATTAATTCCTTTCAATAATAGATATCCTGATTCAACTACAAAGTGAACCAGGAATCACAATCAAATGTAATCACAAGTTGTATGTACACAATTTATAGATAGAATCTTTGTATTGACATATATTATTATTGCAATATGTGTGTAAGTTGTAATGTAGTACTCTGAGGTAATACTGGCTTTTCAAGCTAGGTTGTTGTTTGTCATCATGACTTCATGTGTTTGTTACTGGTGGACATAATATTGGAAAGGTTCACAGTTTCTTTTTATTTGAAACAAATAACTGTCCCTCGTGATTTAATGTACAGTCAATTTTAGAGGGGGGTTTACACAACAAGATTGAGCTGCTCTGGCCAACGAAATCTTAACTTCTGTGTGGGCGGCAGGAAAACTGTCTCCTCTGCTCGCTTGCTTCACCGTTTTCTTGAGAAACAACACTGGTCGATATCTTGACCAAGGAGTATGCTACCAGCCTCTGGATTCAGCAAAACTCAGACCAGGTGCTGCTTTAATACTTTAGTACCACGGTCCCTGAAACAAGAAGGTTGTACCTCCTACTTCAGAACTAATTTATAATCTATTTCCACACTGAAGCACAATACATAACAAACACCGAGTTCAGCGCGGTAGGCCAACTGCTAGCTTCTCATGTAACAATATACACCAGTATTCCTCTCCCTAATGGTTACAACGCCTCTGCAATTCCAGCATTATTTCCTTCTATTCAATAAGATAGGTGTCATAGTACTATTTGGCAATCCCATGCAGTTATACTCCTCTCCGACAAGTTTTGTTCATGGTGGAGCAATATCTAGGCTTTGCCTCATGTTTGTTACTGAACCACACACATACAGACATAAATTATCAATTCACATTCAATTTTCATCAAAAAGATATCAAATATGTCAAGCTTACCACAATTCAAGGAAATATTAAACAAGTACGTTGACTGGCGATGAGTTATGGCACAATTCCGATCTGCCTCTGTCCCAGGCTTTTATTAGAAAAATATGAGCTGGTTCTCAACGCACTTGCTTCTACAAAGTTTATTTTCAAAAAAGTGGCACTGAACAGACGCTCCTAATTGACTATATTAAATGGTCTAGCCAATCAGACCATGTTTACAAAAAGCTTTTGAAAAAAAGTACCCTTCCTACCGTTTCCATTAACAACCAAAAAATAGTATTTGCAGTCGACTAATCATGTTTCGCCTTACATATTATTCTAGCCAATCAAATCGGATCTAACGTGGTGGGCCTCATTTCCTCTAAAGCAGTGTCCAAAACACCCATTATGAGCAAATATGATCCTGTGTTGTCAGACAACACCACTATAATATTTTTGGCTATAATTTGTTTAATTATTAGACTATTTTGCTTAACACCTAACATATTCTTTTGTCAGCAAGTTCCTAAGGCACCCAAATATATAAAGTTTAATGGAGCCAAGTGGCTTCGTTCAAAATATGTATTTTCTTCTATTACCCGTTCACTTCTATACGATGGGGTGTCTTCTGTCCTGTCAGGCTAATGTCAGGATTTCAGACGTAAAACAGTACTGTGTCATGTTTCCTAATAAGCATTAACCATGTTTTTTAAAACCTTACCTCGTATTGGTAGTGTTTTTTTTTTCACTGTTTATTTGAGAAAAAAAAATCAAGCCTGCATGCTTTTCGCGTGTGATGGCATTAATTTTATATCGCGAGACGACGGGTTAGTATTGCATGCGTTCCTCCGTACATCTCTCTCTCTCTCTCTCCTAAGCCCGTCTGTCTTTTCGTTTACGTAGTGCATAAAATGACATGAATGGAATATTAAATCTAGGTCATTACGCAGTGTCTCTATCTCAAGGTTTTTCTAAGAAACACAGTACCAGTTTTATTTTTAGAAACGAGTGTATTTGATGCAGTAGGCTTTACTAGCAAACGTGAAAGCGTTACGATTATGCAGACGAAGTAAAAAAAGGGGATTTCTTGTTAGCTAGTATGACGTTCTATAACACAGGCGTAAGCTATTGTGACCGCACTGTTCTTTTACCATTCTTCTTTCCTTTTATTGAATTAATTCGTTAGGCTTTACATTTACTTTTTAATTTATAGATGTGGATTAGAATTTCTCACGACAAATTCTCCCCACTTAAAACAGACATTATATGTCAGTCTATAATTCTATATACACATAGAGAAATTTAATATTAGTCCTGGGGCTTACGGTGATTTTCATCACACGGATGGCGGCTTAGAAAATCCGCACCCAGGTTAGTTTTTCCAGAAATATATTCTATGCTGAACTGGAATGGCTGCAAAAGTAAGGACCATCTGAGTAACCTCGAATTTTCATGCCTAGCCTGCGCTAGAAACGACAAGGGTTTGTGATCCGTTTGCAACTTGAATGCCTTCCCATACAGATAAATAGTGAATTTCTTGATCGCCCATATTACTGCAAGACATTCTTTTTCGCTAGTTGAATAATTTGTTTCAGCTTTATTCAACTTTCTGCTAGCATATGCCACTGGGGTTAATTCCCCATCCAGTGCATCTGATTTCTGTAACAGGGTCGCGCCCAACCCGATATTACTTGCATCCATTCTCACAATGAATTCTTGACTTAAGTCAGGTAATTTCAAAATAGGTTTGCTTGTGAGCTTTTCCTTCAATTCCTGGAATGCCAATTCACATTGTGCTGTCCATGTAATTCAATCTGGATTTCCTTTGCGTGTCAAATCAGTTAACGGTGCACATATGGAATTAAAGTTTTTGATATACTTTTGGTAGAAACCACATAATGAGACAAAGGATCTCACGTCTTTCTTGGTTTGTGGCCTCGGGGCTTTCTTTAGTTTCTCTAAATTCTTGGGGTCAGGGGTCATGTTTCCCTGATGGACTGTGTGTCCCAAGAATTCTAATTCTTTACATCCAACGCAACATTTGGTTGGTCGGGCTGTCAAATTCGCTTCTCTAATTCGATTAAACAGCATGTTCAGAGAGTCAATGTGTTCCTCAAATGTTTCTGTTGCTATAAGGATATCATCCATGAAGTTTGTGATGCATGGATTATTCAGAGGATCCAACAATTTTCTCATCATTCTAGAGAAGACACTAGGCGCATTCTTCAATCCAAATGGCAATCTGTTAAACTCATAGTGTCCCTCTGAGGTACTAAAAGCTAGGTACGGTCTAACCTCAGGCTTTACTGGAATCTGATAGTATCCTTTACTCAGATCCACTTTTGAGAAATATTTAGCTTTATTTAGCCTGGCAAACAACTGATTTGTATCCGGCAATGGATCCACCTGACTCTCTGTGATAGCATTCAGTCTCCTGTAATCTATACAGAGTCTATGTTCTCAAGAGGGTTTCCTTAAGAGCACCACACTGGAACTATACGAAGATTCACTGTGTGAAATTATTCCCTCCTTCAACAAATAGTCTATCTCTTCCTTCAAGGCTTTCTCCTTAGCAAAAGGAATCGAATAGGCTTTCATACAGACAGGTGTGGGGTCTATCAGTGTCATATCATATTCCAATAAGTTTGTATGCCCCGGTCGGTACGTTAACACCTCTGTATGATCATCTAGAACCTGTTGCACTCTCTCCTTCTGATTTTTCGTTAAATGTGTACTGATTTTCACCTGTGCCGCTGTCTCACAGGGATGTAATGGATATTCAAATGATGAAAGTGGTTCCTTTTTCATTTCCATTGCAATGGACAAGGTCAACAAGTGTGTCTCTTCCTGATTTTCTCTTTCCAAATATTTCTTCAGGAGATTCACATGATAGATTTTTTCTTTCCCCTTCTTATCTATCTTATAATTGGTTCTAGACACCTTCTCTAGAACTGTATATGGACCTTGCTATCCAATTTGTAACTTATTCTGACTACCGGGTAGAAGAAGCAGTACCTTCTCTCCCACAGCCAAATCTCTGTCTTTAGCTTTCCTGTTGTAATAGGCAGCATGTTTTTTCCTGGCTTGTCTCAAATTTTCATTGGCAAGTTTCCAGCCAGTTTTTAAACGAGTGGTCAGCTCATTCACATATTGGTATGAGGATGTAATATTTCCCTCTGCCTTTTCATCAGTCCACGTTCTTAACAGAGCTTCGAGTGGACCTTTTATTGGCCTTCCAAATAATAATGTTGCCGGGGCCATACCGGTTGAACTATGGGGTACCTCCCGATAAGCAAAGAGGGCGGCGTGAAGGTACTGGTCCCATGTATCTGGTTTTTCGTGTGCCAACTTCTCAGGATCGACATCAACGTGCCATTAAATCTTTCCACTTGGCCGTTCCCTTGGGGATGGTACACACTACAATGGAAGTGTTTGGCCTGGAAGATCCTGAAAACTTCTTCTGTTAGTTTCCCCTTGAACTGAGAGCCATTATCAGTCAAGATTTGATTGGGAAAGCCTAACCTTGTGAAAATTGTGAGTAATGCCTCTGCCACATGTTTAGAGTCAATGGATGACAGGGCTACCGCCTCTCCCCACATAGAACAAGTGTCCACCAGAGTCAGAATGTAGCTGTTCCTCCTCTTGGTTCGAGTGAGAGGTCCCACAATGTCCACGGCAACTCTCTCAAAGGGTGTTCCCACTATGGGCATTTCCCCCTAGAGTTGCTGGTGCAGTCCAATGCTTAGGTGCTACTCGTTGGCACTCTGGACAGGATTTTACATATCGTTTGATATCTTCAGTTATCCCTGGCCAGAAATAGTGACAAGCTATACGCTGTCCTGTTGCGCTGATCCCCATATGACCACTGAAGGGAATCGCATGCCCTAGTTCCAACACTTTAGTCCTATATGAAGTGGGAAGGACCAGCTGTCCGTGACCATTGGATTCAGATCCAGCCTTCCTATAAATCAACTTGTTCTTCATATAAAATTCTCCCTTGCCTGGAGGTGTATGACATTTGGGCAACTTCTTGAAACACGGCTTGAGTGTTTTGTCCTCCGCCTGTGCCTTCCTCATCTCATCTGGATGAGTATTTAATTGGATTTTCCTTTTCCTCCTCCTTTTAGACTCACTGTGATCTGGTCTGCACCGTTGCCAATATCACAGGTCTCTCGGGCCCCCCCAAGAAGACATATCTACCCCCCACTATCAGAGGGAAGATTGGTCCATTTATCACTGCTGCTTTGATGATTCCCTCCACATATCGCGTTTTTACAGTTATCCTGGCGATAGGAAGTGTCGTGGACGCTACGTCTTTGATTGCAGCTTGGAACTCCTCTGTTTCTGTGGTGTATTGACCTGCTTGCCCCAGGTGAGAACTCACAACATTGAATCATAATCTAAACCTGTATCATATAAACACCTTATGGTGACACCATTACAGATTACATCTTCACACACTGGGGGGGGGGTGGTACGGTTCCTGTAGTTTCCTCAGGTTTGACCTTTGTTTCCCTTCTTCCCAGATTTCATAGCAGCTAAAACGAGGAGTTTTTTTATTCCTACAATTTTCAGTGGTAAATGATTGTTTTTTCATCTTACACTTTGTACACCACTTCCTGATCCTTGGTTTGAAAGATTTTCTTTTCATCAAATTTCCTTTCATCGAATTGTGGGGTTTTATTTTTATTGTCATACCGTGGCCTATCAAACTGGTGCTTACCTTTGTTCTGATCTCTAGGATCAAATTTATTAAAGTTCTGTGGTGCCTTAAAATTACACTGACAAACAAATCTAGAAATACGCAATTGAAGTTTTTTAACAGCGCATACAGTATACAACATCATTTGTACAAGAAGTATAACAGTTATGTAGGCTTGAATTTCTTTGCAGTCGACTTTCGTCGGTGAATGGCATGTGGTACATCGCGATGAAGCATCCAACAATAATCGGCAAGCATGGTCACACTCCACCGTCCTTGATAACGTGACTCCATTACGGCGATATCTTGATGGAATCGTTCTCCATGTTCATCGCTGACTTCGCCAAGGTTGTCAGGGAAAAAGTCAAGATGCGAATCGAGCAAATGGATTTTGAGGGACATGTTACAGCCCATAATTCTGTATGCATCTATGCACTGCTTAACAATATGCACAATAGTCGACAGATTTGTGATTTCCCAGAAAGTTATTATCGACGATCGATTTGAATGCCATCCATGCGCGAAGTTCACTACCATGTAACAAGTTCTCGAATTGTTTGTCTGCAATAACTTTCCTAATCTGAGGTCCTACAAAGATACCTTCCTTTATCTTTGCATCGCTAATTTGCGGAAACTTTTCTCGAAGATAAGTGAAAGCTTTGCTCGTTTTATCTAACGCTTTTACGAAATTCTTCATGAGCCCCAACTTTATATGTAACGGTGGTAAAATGATGCTGTCTTTGTTAACTAATGGCTCGTGTATTACATTTTTTATGCCCGAGCTGCATACGATCCCTGATAGGCCACACCTTTCTTGCATAATGTTCCTGTCTGTTGCGGCTGTCCCATTCACATAGGAAGCAACAAAATTTAGTATACCCAGTCTGCATGCCCGTGAGAATTGCAATGACCTTTAGGTCTCCACAAATCCGCCATGGTAGTCATTGTACTTTATTTTTGCCAAAAGTATAGCCATATTGTCATAAGTTTCTTTCATATGAACAGAGTAGGCGACTGGAATTGATGAAAATAAATTTCCATTATGCAATAACACGGCTTTTAGACTAGTCTTGGAAGAGTCGATGAAAAGTTGCCATTCGTTGACTATGTGCTCATGACCGAGGTGCACCATTAGACCTTTTACATCTTTGCAATAGCAAATGTCATCATCCATCTCAAAGTATTGAACAAGTTCTCTGTGTCTATGACGAAATTTAGATATCGGAGTATTGGGCGCTAAAAGATTCCATTCTTTGAGTCGCGAACCGAGTTATTCCGCTTGTCCTTTGGTGAGAGCGAGATCACGTATTAAATCTGAAAGTTCTGAATGGTTAATTAAGTGAACACCATCATTCACCGGTACATAATCCGAGTCAGAATTAGTTTCTAAAGCAGGTAAAATATCACTTTCTGATGGTTCATTCACGTCCAACGGATATTGTTCTGGTGGAACTGGGATCGGACACGTGATTGGATCATGAGGCACTGGTTTCGAAACCGATTCAATATTTGGATAAACCACAGACTTTCTAGTTTTAAAAGTAAAACCATAGATATTTGTCAAGCAGAAGTAACAATCAGTAGCGTGATTTGTCGGTTCACGCCATATTACTGGCACTCCAAAAGGCATCGACTTATGCTTCGGCGATTTTCGTAACCAACCTGCCAATGTATTTGCACAAGTCGAACAAACTGCATTTGGCTTCCAAGATTTATTTGCATCATCAACCTTTCGAATCGAAATAAAGTTTATATGCTTTCTTTAGCAATGGTGTAAAGTTTTTCTGGTGAACACGATCGGTAAAATATCCGTACACGTAACAGAACAGATCAGCCGAATTTCTACAACTTCAAGAAGCCATATTTCACTCAGAATTATTTCAAAATACAGTAACTATTTGAAATATAACGTAACATATGTCATGCATCTTTTAGCAGTATAAAAAGTAGAATTATTTTGCATTTTATTAATTTTTTAAAAGTTATATAGTAAAAATGAAACGGAGCAAATAACGGTTTCCCAAAAATATATTTATTTACAAATATCTTGAGAACCCGACGTGATAGAGATAAACGGATTTCAAATTTGAAATCAGCGCAGGAAACTGACCTAAGAACACTTATTCTTATATAAGAAAGAAAAATGTTGTTTGTCAGTGTTATCTACCTGTTTCTTTCTATTACCTGTTACCTCTGCCTGAGCTGCTTGATACCTTTCAGCGACATTTAGTAACTCACCCAGCCTCTCTGCACCTTGTTCCATGAGAAACTTTCTCAGGTCTGGAGCCATGGACTCTCTTAGTTGTTCTATAAGGATCATTTCCTTAAGATCTTGGGTTTTCCCCAGAGAAGTCCATTTCTCCAAGTATGTCTCTAACCGTGCAGAGAACTGGTGATAGGTTTCACCTGACAGTAGTTTAGCATTCCTAAATTTTTTTCTATAAAATTCTCCATTCTTTTCATATCTTAACAAAAGAGCCTGCTTTAGCATGTCATAATTTTCTTGATCATCTCTGCTCATTTTGGCAAAAACTTCATAAGCCGTACCACGAAGCCCTTGTGATAACTTTAAGCTCCACCTTTCTCTCTCTAACCCATACGTGGTAGCTAATAGTTCATATCTATTTAGATAGCTCTCGATATCATCTCCTTTCTCAACAAAATGATCTAAATGAAAACTCATAGCTGAGGTTGAGGCTCCCTGACTAGCAGAGGCATCAGAGGTAAAGGGACTGGCACCATTTTCAGGAGCATGGCTTTGAAACTCAAACTCCCTTAGTCGTAACTCATGTTCCCTTTGTAATCTCTTCTCCTCCTTTTCTGCTTCTCTTTCTGCAGCTAATCTCTTGTCTTCCCTTTCGGCAGTCACTCTTTTTTCTTCTGCCTCCAATTGGAACTTCTTAGCCTCAGCCTCTAATGCCCTAGCCTCCTTGTCAGCCTCAATCTGCAACCTCTTAATTTCTTTTTCAGCCTCTAACTTTCTTTCAGCCTCTTTTTCTAATCTTTTTTCTTCGCGTTCAATAAATTTGTCACATTCAGTAGTGACATAAGCAATCATAACTTGCCCGTCCATTCCTAACTCTTTAGCAGCCTGCATAGCAGCAGATCGAAATTTTGCCAGGTCGGCCATTTTCTAACAGGCAAATTTATACAATGTCTAACTTAAACAAGTCAATCTATAACTAATTATCTAAGGACAACCACAAGCACTGAGAGCTCAACCTTATTTATTTCCACCCAAGGATACCTTTTAAATTTTTATTATTCCCTGAAGTGAATTACCCCCAATATATATAATAGGAGAAGATTCAAAATCCCGGAAAGGACCCCAATATATGTGGTAAAGTGGGATGATATAAATATTTATAGGGGACTTAGTGTACTGACTGAGATCAGCTGTGAAGGTATCTGTATCTAATAAGTGTGGTGTATTACAGATGACCTTACTTTGCTACCACATTTAGACCTCAGTCAGACTTATTCTGGAATATTGTGATGACTACGTTGAATGTCTAGGGTTATGATAGTGTTGAAGTGTATGTTCACAACAACCAACAGACAGATAAACAATTTAATTTAATCCACAATACTTTACAACACTGTGACACTCACATACATAGAACACTCTATAAGACTATCTTAATAAGTCAAGTGTTACTTTTAAAATATGTATTAATTCCTTTCAATAATAGATATCCTGATTCAACTACAAAGTGAACCAGGAATCACAATCAAATGTAATCACAAGCTGTATGTACACAATTTATAGATAGGATCTTTGTATTGACATATATTATTATTGCAATATGTGTGTAAGTTGTGATGTAGTACTCTGAGGTAATACTGGCTTTTCAAGCTAGGTTGTTGTTTGTCATCATGACTTCATGTGTTTGTTTCTGGTGGAAATAATATTGGAAAGGTTCACAGTTTCTTTTTATTTGAAACAAATAACTGTCCCTCTTGATTTAATGTACAGTCAATTTTAGAGGGGGGTATACACAAGATTGGGCTGCTCTGGCCAACGAAATCTTAACTTCTGTGTGGGCGGCAGGAAACTGGCTCCTCTGCTCGCTTGCTTCACCGTTTCTTGAGAAACAACACTGGTCGATATCTTGACCAAGGAGTATGCTACCAGCCTCTGGATTCAGCAAAACTCAGACCAGGTGCTGCTTTAATACTTTAGTACCACGGTCCCTGAAACAAGAAGGTTGTACCTCCTACTTCAGAACTAATTTATAATCTATTTCCACATTGAAGCACAATACATAACAAACACAGAGTTCAGCGCGGTAGGCCAACTGCTAGCTTCTCAGGTAACAATATTCACCAGTATTCCTCTCCCTAATGGTTACAACGCCTCTGCAATTCCAGCATTATTTCCTTCTATTCAATAAGATAGGTGTCATAGTACTATTTGGCAATCCCATGCAGTTATACTCCTCTCCGACAAGTCTTGTTCATGGTGGAGCAATATCTAGGCTTTGCCTCATGTTTGTTACTGAACCACACACATACAGACATAAATTATCAATTCACATTCAATTTTCATCAAAAAGATATCAAATATGTCTAGCTTACCACAATTCAAGGAAATATTAAACAAGTACGTTGACTGGCGATGAGTTATGGCACAATTCCGATCTGCCTCTGTCCCAGGCTTTTATTAGAAAAATATGAGCTGGTTCTCAACGCACTTGCTTCTACAAAGTTTATTTTCAAAAAGTGGCACTGAACAGACGCTTCTAATTGACTATATTAAATGGTCTAGCCAATGAGACCATGTTTACAAAAGCTTTTGAAAAAAAGTACCCTTCCTACCGTTTCCATTAACAACCAAAAATAGTATTTGCAGTCGACTAATCATGTTTCGCCTTACATATTATTCTAGCCAATCAAATCGGATCTAACGTGGTGGCCTCATTTCCTCTAAAGCAGTGTCCAAACACGCCATTATGAGCAAATATGATCCTGTGTTGTCGGACAACACCACTATAGTATTTTGGCTATAATTTGTTAATTATTAGACTATTTGCTTAACACCTAACATATTCTTTGTCAGCAAGTCCTAAGGCACCCAAATATATAAGTTTAATGGAGCCAAGTGGCTTCGTTCAAAATATGTATTTTCTTCTACCACCCGTTCACTTCTATACGATGGGGTGTCTTCTGTACTGTCAGGCTAATGTCAGGATTTCAGACGTAAAACAGTATTGTGTCATGTTTCCTAATAAGCATTAACCATGTTTTTTAAAACCTTACCTCGTATTGGTAGTGTTTTTTGTCACTGTTTATTTGAAAAAAAATCAAGCCTGCATAACTTTCGCGTGGGGTGGCATTAATTTTATATCGCGAGACGACGTGGTAGTATTGCATGCGTTCCTCAGTACATCTCTCTCTCTCTTCTAAGCCCGTCTGTCTTAGTTTACGTAGTGCATAAAATGACATTAATGGAATATTAAATCCAGGTCATTACGCAGTGTCTCTATCTCAAGGTTTTCTAAGAAACACAGTACCAGTTTTATTTTTAGAAACGCGTGTAGTGGATGCAGTAGGCTTTACTAGCAAACGTGAAAGCGCTACAATTTTGCAGACGAAGTAGAAAAAGGGGATTTCTTGTTTAGCTAGTATGACGTTCTATAACACAGGCGTACGCTATTGTGACCGCACTGTTCTTTTACCATTCTTCTTTCCTTTTATTGAATTAATTCGTTAGGCTTTACATTTACTTTTTAATTTATAGATGTGGATTAGAATTTCTCACGACAAATTCTCCCCACTTAAAACAGACATAATATGTCAGTCTATAATTCTATATACACATAGAGAAATTTAATATTAGTCCTGGGGCTTACGGTGATTTTCATCACACGGATGGCGGCTTAGAAAATCCGCACCCAGGTTAGTTTTTCCAGAAATATATTCTATGCTGAACTGGAATGGCTGCAAAAGTAAGGACCATCTGAGTAACCTCGAATTTTCATGCCTAGCCTGCATTAGAAACGACAAGGGTTTGTGATCCGTTTGCAACTTGAATGCCTTCCCATACAGATAAATAGTGAATTTCTTGATCGCCCATATTACTGCAAGACATTCTTTTTCGCTAGTTGAATAATTTGTTTCAGCTTTATTCAACTTTCTGCTAGCATATGCCACTGGGGTTAATTCCCCATCCAGTGCATCTGATTTCTGTAACAGGGTCGCGCCCAACCCGATATTACTTGCATCCGTTCTCACAATGAATTCTTGACTTAAGGCAGGTAATTTCAAAATAGGTTTCCTTGTGAGCTTTTCCTTCAATTCCTGGTATGCCAATTCACATTGTGCTGTCCATGTAATTCGATCTGGATTTCCTTTAATAACACATAAGGAAGGGAAACCCGAGGCCTGTAAACAGTAAATTAATATTAGACAAACATAAAGGTATGGACAAAGACCTTGATACTGGGTCCAGTAAATAGTAGAAGACTTAAGGACATTAGTATAGAACAGAGGGTAGGTTTCTGGTATTGTATAAACATAAATAACACATAAGGAAGGGAAACCCGAGGCCTGTAAACAGTAAATTAATATTAGACAAACATAAAGGTATGTTTTCAGGCACTCGTAAGAAATAAAGAAGTAGAACACTTGGGGTCAGTGTGATTCGCTTGATAACTAGGCGGAGTTGTCGTACGGAAGGTACGGGGTTCGAACCCTGGGTAAGCCACTCACGTCTGTTGTTTTTCTGTTGTCCAAGTGTTCTACTTCTTTATTTCTTACGAGTGCCTGAAAACATACCTTTATGTTTGTCTAATATTAATTTACTGTTTACAGGCCTCGGGTTTCCCTTCCTTATGTGTTATTTATGTTTATACAATACCAGAAACCTACCCTCTGTTCTATACTAATGTCCTTAAGTCTTCTACTATTTACTGGACCCAGTATCAAGGTCTTTGTCTTGTTTGGACTGACACATACTGTTAATAGTGAGAAACAACAAAGTGATTGCGTCATTTAAGGGCTGAGTTGCCCACTGTATACTTCCGGTGTTATCTTGTGTGTTTCGTACTGATAAATAGCCAGCAAAGCATCTTTTTTTGGGGATGCCTAGCTGGCCGTGGGGTCAGTGTGATTCGCTTGATAGCTAGGCGGAGTTGTCGTACGGAAGGTACGGGGTTCGAACCCTGGGTAAGCCACTCACGTCTGTTGTTTTTCTGTTGTCCATGTGTTCTACTTCTTTATTTCTTACGAGTGCCTGAAAACATACCTTTATGTTTGTCTAATATTAATTTACTGTTTACAGGCCTCGGGTTTCCCTTCCTTATGTGTTATTTATGTTTATACAATACCAGAAACCTACCCTCTGTTCTATACTAATGTCCTTAAGTCTTCTACTATTTACTGGACCCAGTATCAAAGGTCTTTGTCCCATGTTTGGACCTGACACATACTGTTAAATAGGAGAACAACAGAAGTGATTGCGTCATTTAAGGGCTGAGTTGCCCACTGTATACTTCCGGTGTTATCTTGTGTGTTTCGTACTGATAAATAGCCAGCAAAGCATCTTTTTTTGGGGATGCCTATTGCTGGCCATGGGGTCAGTGTGATTCGCTTGATAGCTAGGCGGAGTTGTCGTACGGAAGGTACGGGGTTCGAACCCTGGGTAAGCCACTCACGTCTGTTGTTTTTCTGTTGTCCAAGTGTTCTACTTCTTTATTTCTTACGAGTGCCTGAAAACATACCTTTATGTTTGTCTAATAGTAATTTACTGTTTACAGGCCTCGGGTTTCCCTTCCTTATGTGTTATTTATGTTTATACAATACCAGAAACCTACCCTCTGTTCTATACTAATGTCCTAAGTCTTCTACTATTTACTGGACCCAGTATCAAGGTCTTTGTCTTGTTTGGACTGACACATACTGTTAATAGGAGAACAACAGAAGTGATTGCGTCATTTAAGGGCTGAGTTGCCCACTGTAATACTTCCTTCCGGAGTTATCTTGTGTGTTTCGTACTGATAAATAGCCAGCAAAGCATCTATTTTTGGGGATGCCTAGCTGGCCGTGGGGTCAGTGTGATTCGCTTGATAGCTAGGCGGAGTTGTCGTACGGAAGGTACGGGGTTCGAACCCTGGGTAAGCCACTCACGTCTGTTGTTTTTCTGTTGTCCAAGTGTTCTACTTCTTTATTTCTTACGAGTGCCTGAAAACATACCTTTATGTTTGTCTAATATTAATTACTGTTTACAGGCCTCGGGTTTCCCTTCCTTATGTGTTATTTATGTTTATACAATACCAGAAACCTACCCTCTGTTCTATACTACTGTCCTT
This sequence comes from Oreohelix idahoensis, assembly GCA_024509875.1. Lineage (NCBI taxonomy): Eukaryota > Metazoa > Mollusca > Gastropoda > Stylommatophora > Oreohelicidae > Oreohelix > Oreohelix idahoensis. Next base: position 80,215 of record JAMPIV010017703.1, on the reverse strand, counting down.
AAGTCTTCTACTATTTACTGGACCCAGTATCAAGGTCTTTGTCTTGTTTGGACTGACACATACTGTTAATAGGAGAACAACAGAAGTGATTGCGTCATTTAAGGGCTGAGTTGCCCACTGTATACTTCCGGTGTTATCTTGTGTGTTTCGTACTGATAAATAGCCAGCAAAGCATCTTTTTTTGGGGATGCCTAGCTGGCCGTGGGGTCATTGTGATTCGCTTGATAGCTAGGCGGAGTTGTCGTACGGAAGGTACGGGGTTCGAACCCTGGGTAAGCCACTCACGTCTGTTGTTTTTCTGTTGTCCAAGTGTTCTACTTCTTTATTTCTTACGAGTGCCTGAAAACATACCTTTATGTTTGTCTAATATTAATTTACTGTTTACAGGCCTCGGGTTTCCCTTCCTTATGTGTTATTTATTTTAACCTACCCTCTGTTCTATACTAGTCTTCTACTATTTACTGGACCCAGTATCAAGTACTTGTCCTGTTTGAACTGACACATACTGTTAATAGAGAACAACAGAATGTGATTTGCGTCATATAAGGGCTGAGGTAGCCCACTGTATACTTCCGGTGTTATCTTGTGTGCTTCGTACTCAAAAATCGCCAGCAAAGCATCGTTCGTTTGGGGATGCCAGGCTGGCCGTGGGGTCAGTGTGATTCGCTTGATAGCTAGGCGGAGTTGTCGTACGGAAGGTACGGGGTTCGAACCCTGGGTAAGCCACTCACGTCTGTTGTTTTTCTGTTGTCCAAGTGTTCTACTTCTTTATTTCTTACGAGTGCCTGAAAACATACCTTTATGTTTGTCTAATATTAATTTACTGTTTACAGGCCTCGGGTTTCCCTTCCTTATGTGTTATTTATGTTTATACAATACCAGAAACCTACCCTCTGTTCTATACTAATGTCCTTAAGTCTTCTACTATTTACTGGACCCAGTATCAAGGTCTTTGTCTTGTTTGGACTGACACATACTGTTAATAGGAGAACAACAGAAGTGATTGCGTCATTTAAGGGCTGAGTTGCCCACTGTATACTTCCGGTGTTATCTTGTGTGTTTCGTACTGATAAATAGCCAGCAAAGCATCTTTTTTTGGGGATGCCTAGCTGGCCGTGGGGTCAGTGTGATTCGCTTGATAGCTAGGCGGAGTTGTCGTACGGAAGGTACGGGGTTCGAACCCTGGGTAAGCCACTCACGTCTGGTGTTTTTCTGTTGTCCAAGTGTTCTACTTCTTTATTTCTTACGAGTGCCTGAAAACATACCTTTATGTTTGTCTAATATTAATTTACTGTTTACAGGCCTCGGGTTTCCCTTCCTTATGTGTTATTTATGTTTATACAATACCAGAAACCTACCCTCTGTTCTATACTAATGTCCTTAAGTCTTCTACTATTTACTGGACCCAGTATCAAGGTCTTTGTCTTGTTTGGACTGACACATACTGTTAATAGGAGAACAACAGAAGTGATTGCGTCATTTAAGGGCTGAGTTGCCCACTGTATACTTCCGGTGTTATCTTGTGTGTTTGTTATTTATGTTTATACAATACCAGAAACCTACCCTCTGTTCTATACTAATGTCCTTAAGTCTTCTACTATTTACTGGACCCAGTATCAAGGTCTTTGTCTTGTTTGGACTGACACATACTGTTAATAGGAGAACAACAGAAGTGATTGCGTCATTTAAGGGCTGAGTTGCCCACTGTATACTTCCGGTGTTATCTTGTGTGTTTCGTACTGATAAATAGCCAGCAAAGCATCTTTTTTTGGGGATGCCTAGCTGGCCGTGGGGTCAGTGTGATTCGCTTGATAGCTAGGCGGAGTTGTCGTACGGAAGGTACGGGGTTCGAACCCTGGGTAAGCCACTCACGTCTGTTGTTTTTTCTGTTGTCCAAGTGTTCTACTTCTTTATTTCTTACGAGTGCCTGAAAACATACCTTTATGTTTGTCTAATATTAATTTACTGTTTACAGGCCTCGGGTTTCCCTTCCTTTATACAATACCAGAAACCTACCCTCTGTTCTATACTAATGTCCTTAAGTCTTCTACTATTTACTGGACCCAGTATCAAGGTCTTTGTCTTGTTTGGACTGACACATACTGTTAATAGGAGAACAACAGAAGTGATTGCGTCATTTAAGGGCTGAGTTGCCCACTGTATACTTCCGGTGTTATCTTGTGTGTTTCGTACTGATAAATAGCCAGCAAAGCATCTTTTTTTGGGGATGCCTAGCTGGCCGTGGGGGTCAGTGTGATTCGCTTGATAGCTAGGCGGAGTTGTCGTACGGAAGGTACGGGGTTCGAACCCTGGGTAAGCCACTCACGTCTGTTGTTTTTCTGTTGTCCAAGTGTTCTACTTCTTTATTTCTTACGAGTGCCTGAAAACATACCTTTATGTTTGTCTAATATTAATTTACTGTTTACAGGCCTCGGGTTTCCCTTCCTTATGTGTTATTTATGTTTATACAATACCAGAAACCTACCCTCTGTTCTATACTAATGTCCTTAAGTCTTCTACTATTTACTGGACCCAGTATCAAGGTCTTTGTCTTGTTTGGACTGATACATACTGTTAATAGGAGAACAACAGAAGTGATTGCGTCATTTAAGGGCTGAGTTGCCCACTGTATACTTCCGGTGTTATCTTGTGTGTTTCGTACTGATAAATAGCCAGCAAAGCATCTTTTTTTGGGGATGCCTAGCTGGCCGTGGGGTCAGTGTGATTCGCTTGATAGCTAGGCGGAGTTGTCGTACGGAAGGTACGGGGTTCGAACCCTGGGTAAGCCACTCACGTCTGTTGTTTTTCTGTTGTCCAAGTGTTCTACTTCTTTATTTCTTACGAGTGCCTGAAAACATACCTTTATGTTTGTCTAATATTAATTTACTGTTTACAGGCCTCGGGTTTCCCTTCCTTATGTGTTATTTATGTTTATACAATACCAGAAACCTACCCTCTGTTCTATACTAATGTCCTTAAGTCTTCTACTATTTACTGGACCCAGTATCAAGGTCTTTGTCTTGTTTGGACTGACACATACTGTTAATAGGAGAACAACAGAAGTGATTGCGTCATTTAAGGGCTGAGTTGCCCACTGTATACTTCCGGTGTTATCTTGTGTGTTTCGTACTGATAAATAGCCAGCAAAGCATCTTTTTTTGGGGATGCCTAGCTGGCCGTGGGGTCAGTGTGATTCGCTTGATAGCTAGGCGGAGTTGTCGTACGGAAGGTACGGGGTTCGAACCCTGGGTAAGCCACTCACGTCTGTTGTTTTTTTCTGTTGTCCAAGTGTTCTACTTCTTTATTTCTTACGAGTGCCTGAAAACATACCTTTATGTTTGTCTAATATTAATTTACTTGATTTCCTTTGCGTGTCAAATCAGTTAACGGTGCACATATGGAATTAAAGTTTTTGATATACTTTTGGTAGAAACCACATAATGAGACAAAGGATCTCACGTCTTTCTTGGTTTGTGGCCTCGGGGCTTTCTTTAGTTTCTCTAAATTCTTGGGGCCAGGGGTCATGTTTCCCTGATGGACTGTGTGTCCCAAGAATTCTAATTCTTTACATCCAACGCAACATTTGGTTGGTCGGGCTGTCAAATTCGCTTCTCTAAGTCGATTAAACAGCATGTTCAGAGAGTCAATGTGTTCCTCAAATGTTTCTGTTGCTATAAGGATATCATCCATGAAGTTTGTGATGCATGGATTATTCAGAGGATCCAACAATTTTCTCATCATTCTAGAGAAGACACTAGGCGCATTCTTCAATCCAAATGGCAGTCTGTTAAACTCATAGTGTCCCTCTGAGGTACTAAAAGCTAGGTACGGTCTAACCTCAGGCTTTACTGGAATCTGATAGTATCCTTTACTCAGATCCACTTGTGAGAAATATTTAGCTTTATTTAGCCTGGCAAACAACTGATTTGTATCCGGCAATGGATCCACCTGACTCTCTGTGATAGCATTCAGTCTCCTGTAATCTATACAGAGTCTATGTTCTCAAGAGGGTTTCCTTAAGAGCACCACACTGGAACTATACGAAGATTCACTGTGTGAAATTATTCCCTCCTTCAACAAATAGTCTATCTCTTCCTTCAAGGCTTTCTCCTTAGCAAAAGGAATCGAATAGGCTTTCATACAGACAGGTGTGGGGTCTATGAGTGTCATATCATATTCCAATAAGTTTGTATGCCCCGGTCGGTCCGTTAACACCTCTGTATGATTATCTAGAACCTGTTGCACTCTCTCCTTCTGATTTTTCGTTAAATGTGTACTGATTTTCACCTGTGCCGCTGTCTCACAGGGATGTAATGGATATTCAAATGATGAAAGTGGTTCCTTTTTCATTTCCATTGCAATGGACAAGGTCAACAAGTGTGTCTCTTCCTGATTTTCTCTTTCCAAATATTTCTTCAGGAGATTCACATGATAGATTTTTTCTTTCCCCTTCTTATCTATCTTATAATTGGTTCTAGACACCTTCTCTAGAACTGTATATGGACCTTGCCATCCAATTTGTAACTTATTCTGACTACCGGGTAGAAGAAGCAGTACCTTCTCTCCCACAGCCAAATCTCTGTCTTTAGCTTTCCTGTTGTAATAGGCAGCATGTTTTTTCCTGGCTTGTCTCAAATTTTCATTGGCAAGTTTCCAGCCAGTTTTTAAACGAGTGGTCAGCTCATTCACATATTGGTATGAGGATGTAATATTTTCCTCTGCCTTTTCATCAGTCCACGTTCTTAACAGAGCTTCGAGTGGACCTTTTATTGGCCTTCCAAATAATAATGTTGCCGGGGCCATACCGGTTGAACTATGGGGTACCTCCCGATAAGCAAAGAGGGCGGCGTGAAGGTACTGGTCCCATGTATCTGGTTTTTCGTGTGCCAACTTTCTCAGGATCGACATCAACGTACCATTAAATCTTTCCACTTGGCCGTTCCCTTGGGGATGGTACACACTACAATGGAAGTGTTTGGCCTGGAAGATCCTGAAAACTTCTTCTGTTAGTTTCCCCTTGAACTGAGAGCCATTATCAGTCAAGATTTGGTTGGGAAAGCCTAACCTAGTGAAAATTGTGAGTAATGCCTCTGCCACATGTTTAGAGTCAATGGATGACAGGGCTACCGCCTCTCCCCACATAGAACAAGTGTCCACCAGAGTCAGAATGTAGCTGTTCCTCTCTTGGTTCGAGTGAGAGGTCCCACAATGTCCACGGCAACTCTCTCAAAGGGTGTTCCCACTATGGGCATTTCCCCTAGAGTTGCTGGTGCAGTCCAATGCTTAGGTGCTACTCGTTGGCACTCTGGACAGGATTTTACATATCGTTTGATATCTTCAGTTATCCCTGGCCAGAAATTGTGACAAGCTATACGCTGTCCTGTTGCGCTGATCCCCATATGACCACTGAAGGGAATCGCATGCCCTAGTTCCAACACTTTAGTCCTATATGAAGTGGGAAGGACCAGCTGTCCGTGACCATTGGATTCAGATCCAGCCTTCCTATAAATCAACTTGTTCTTCATATAAAATTCTCCCTTGCCTGGAGGTGTATGACATTTGGGCAACTTCTTGAAACACGGCTTGAGTGTTTTGTCCTCCGCCTGTGCCTTCCTCATCTCATCTGGATGAGTATTTATTGGATTTTCCTCCTCCTGTTTAGACTGTGATCTGGTCTGCACCGTTGCCAATATCACAGGTCTCTTGGGATTCCCCAGGAAGACATATCTACACCCCAATATCAGAGGGTAGATTGGTTCATTTATCACTGCTGCTTTGATTATTCCCTCCACATATCGCGTTTTTACATGTATCTTAGCGATAGGGAGTGTCATGGTCGCTACTTCCTTGGTTGCAGCTTGAATTTCCACTGTTTCTGTGGTGTATTGATCTGCTTGCACCAGGTGAGAACTCACAACTGAATCATAATCTAAACCTGTATCATATAAAAAAACACCTTATGGTGACACCATTACAGATTACATCTTCACACACTGGGGGGTGGGTACGGTTCCTGTAGTTCCTCAGGTTTGACCTTTGTTCCCTTCTTCCCAGATTTCATAGCAGCAAAAACGAGGAGTTTTTATTCCTACAAATTTTCAGTGGTATGATTGTTCATCTTACACTTAGTACACCACTTCCTTCCTTGGTTGAAAGATTTTCTTTCATCAAATTTCCTTTCATCGAATTGTGGGGTTTTATTTTTATTGTCATACCGTGGCCTATCAAACTGGTGCTTACCTTTATTTTGATCCTTATGATCAAATTTATTAAAGTTCTGTGGTGCCTTAAAATTATCTACCTGTTTCTTTTTATTACCTGTTACCTCTGCCTGAGCTGCCTGATACCTTTCAGCGACATTTAGTAACTCACCCAGCCTCTCTCTGCACCTTGTTCCATGAGAAACTTTCTCAGGTCTGGAGCCATGGACTCTCTTAGTTGTTCTATAAGGATCATTTCCTTAAGATCTTGGGTTTTCCCCAGAGAAGTCCATTTCTCCAAGTATGTCTCTAACCGTGCAGAGAACTGGTGATAGGTTTCACCTGACAGTAGTTTAGCATTCCTAAATTTTTTTCTATAAAATTCTCCATTCTTTTCATATCTTAACAAAAGAGCTTGCTTTAGCATGTCATAATTTTCTTGATCACCTCTGCTCATTTTGGCAAAAACTTCATAAGCTGCCCCACGAAGCCCTTGTGATAACTTTAAGCTCCACCTTTCTCTCTCTAACCCATACGTGGTAGCTAATAGTTCATATCTATTTAGATAGCTCTCGATATCATCTCCTTTCTCAACAAAATGATCTAAATGAAAGTTCATAGCTGAGGTTGAGGCTCCCTGACTAGCAGAGGCATCAGAGGTAAAGGGACTGGCACCATTTTCAGGAGCATGGCTTTGAAACTCAAACTCCCTTAGTCGTAACTCATGTTCCCTTTGTAATCTCTTCTCCTCCTTTTCTGCTTCTCTTTCTGCAGCTAATCTCTTGTCTTCCCTTTCGGCAGTCACTCTTTTTTCTTCTGCCTCCAATTGGAACTTCTTAGCCTCAGCCTCTAATGCCCTAGCCTCCTTGTCAGCCTCAATCTGCAACCTCTTAATTTCTTTTTCAGCCTCTAACTTTCTTTCAGCCTCTTTTTCAATTTTTTTTTCTTCGCATTCAATAAATTTGTCACATTCAGTAGTGACAAAAGCAATCATAACTTGCCCGTCCATTCCTAACTCTTTAGCAGCCTGCATAGCAGCAGATCGAAATTTTGCCAGGTCGGCCATTTTCTAACAGGCAAATTTATACAATGTCTAACTTAAACAAGTCAATCTATAACTAATTATCTAAGGACAACCACAAGCACTGAGAGCTCAACCTTATTTATTTCCACCCAAGGATACCTTTTAAATTTTTATTATTCCCTGAAGTGAATTACCCCCAATATATATAATAGGAGAAGATTCAAAATCCCGGACAGGACCCCAATATATGTGGTAAAGTGGGATGATATAAATATTTATAGGGGACTTAGTGTACTGACTGAGATCAGCGGTGAAGGTATCTGTATCTAATAAGTGTGGTGTATTACAGATGACCTTACTTTGCTACCACATTTAGACCTCAGTCAGACTTATTCTGGAATATTGTGATGACTACGTTGAATGTCTAGGGTTATGATAGTGTTGAAGTGTATGTTCACAACAACCAACAGACAGATAAACAATTTAATTTAATCCACAATACTTTACAACACTGTGACACTCACATACATAGAACACTCTATAAGACTATCTTAATAAGTCAAGTGTTACTTTTAAAATATGTATTAATTCCTTTCAATAATAGATATCCTGATTCAACTACAAAGTGAACCAGGAATCACAATCAAATGTAATCACAAGTTGTATGTACACAATTTATAGATAGGATCTTTGTATTGACATATATTATTATTGCAATATGTGTGTAAGTTGTGATGTAGTACTCTGAGGTAATACTGGCTTTTCAAGCTAGGTTGTTGTTTGTCATCATGACTTCATGTGTTTGTTTCTGGTGGAAATAATATTGGAAAGGTTCACAGTTTCTTTTTATTTGAAACAAATAACTGTCCCTCTTGATTTAATGTACAGTCAATTTTAGAGGGGGGTATACACAATATTGAGCTGCTCTGGCCAACGAAATCTTAACTTCTGTGTGGGCGGCAGGAAACTGGCTTGCTTCACCGTTTCTTGAGAAACAACACTGGTCGATATCTTGACCAAGGAGTATGCTACCAGCCTCTGGATTCAGCAAAACTCAGACCAGGTGCTGCTTTAATACTTTAGTACCACGGTCCCTGAAACAAGAAGGTTGTACCTCCTACTTCAGAACTAATTTATAATCTATTTCCACACTGAAGCACAATACATAACAAACACAGAGTTCAGCGCGGTAGGCCAACTGCTAGCTTCTCATGTAACAATATACACCAGTATTCCTCTCCCTAATGGTTACAACGCCTCTGCAATTCCAGCATTATTTCCTTCTATTCAATAAGATTAGGTGTCATAGTACTATTTGGCAATCCCATGCAGTTATACTCCTCTCCGACAAGTCTTGTTCATGGTGGAGCAATATCTAGGCTTTGCCTCATGTTTGTTACTGAACCACACTCATACAGACATAAATTATCAATTCACATTCAATTTTCATCAAAAAGATATCAAATATGTCTAGCTTACCACAATTCAAGGAAATATTAAACAAGTACGTTGACTGGCGATGAGTTATGGCACAATTCCGATCTGCCTCTGTCCCAGGCTTTTATTAGAAAAATATGAGCTGGTTCTCAACGCACTTGCTTCTACAAAGTTTATTTTCAAAAAGTGGCACTGAACAGACGCTTCTAATTGACTATATTAAATGGTCTAGCCAATGAGACCATGTTTACAAAAGCTTTTGAAAAAAAGTACCCTTCCTACCGTTTCCATTAACAACCAAAAATAGTATTTGCAGTCGACTAATCATGTTTCGCCTTACATATTATTCTAGCCAATCAAATCGGATCTAACGTGGTGGCCTCATTTCCCCTAAAGCATGTCCAAACACGCCATTATGAGCAAATATGATCCTGTGTTGTCAGACAACACCACTATAGTATTTTGGCTATAATTTGTTAATTATTAGACTATTTGCTTAACACCTAACATATTCTTTGTCAGCAAGTCCTAAGGCACCCAAATATATAAGTTTAATGGAGCCAAGTGGCTTCGTTCAAAATATGTATTTTCTTCTACCACCCGTTCACTTCTATACGATGGGGTGTCTTCTGTACTGTCAGGTTAATGTCAGGATTTCAGACGTAAAACAGTATTGTGTCATGTTTCCTAATAAGCATTAACCATGTTTTTTAAAACCTTACCTCGTATTGGTAGTGTTTTTTTGTCACTGTTTATTTGAAAAAAAAATCAAGCCTGCATGCCTTTCGCGTGGGGTGGCATTAATTTTATATCGCGAGACGACGTGGTAGTATTGCATGCGTTCCTCCGTACATCTCTCTCTCTCTCTCTCTCTCTCTCTCTCTCTCTCTTCTAAGCCCGTCTGTCTTTTAGTTTACGTAGTGCATAAAATGACATTAATGGAATATTAAATCTAGGTCATTACGCAGTGTCTCTATCTCAAGGTTTTCTAAGAAACACAGTACCAGTTTTATTTTTAGAAACGCGTGTAGTGGATGCAGTAGGCTTTACTAGCAAACGTAAAAGCGCTACAATTTTGCAGACGAAGTAGAAAAAGGGGATTTCTTGTTTAGCTAGTATGACGTTCTATAACACAGGCGTACGCTATTGTGACCGCACTGTTCTTTTACCATTCTTCTTTCCTTTTATTGAATTAATTCGTTAGGCTTTACATTTACTTTTTAATTTATAGATGTGGATTAGAATTTCTCACGACATGGAGGTGCAATGGTGTGGGGAATGATCAGTTACAACGGAAGGAGTCAATTGGTGCACATTGAAGGAGGCTTGAATGCGCAACGATACGTCCATGAAATTCTTCGACCCCATGTCCTTCCACTTTTGGCTGCCCAAAGGTCTGTGTTTCAACAGGACAACGCCAGACCCCATTGTGCACGGTTGACCACGCAGTTCCTGACTGCCAACAACATTCTCACCCTTCTCTGACCACCCCTGTGTCCAGACATGAATCCGATTGAGCACCTGTGGGATGAGCTGCATAGACGTGTTTGTCGACGAGACGTTGCTCCAGCCAATCGTCGTGATCTGTTCCAGGCACTCCAGGAAGAGTGGGCAGCCATCACACAGGCCCACATCAGACGTCTGATCGCATCAATGCCCAGGAGATGCCAGTCGCTGATCGATGCAAGAGGAGGCCACACACCATACTAACGGGAAAGCCCGTACACCAAAAAATCTCGTGACCCAGATGCAAAACAACTGTCAATTGATTGGTTGAACCGTAGGGTATTCTTGTGTGCAATTTGAACAATTAACTCATTAAATTAAAAAAGTTATTGAATGTCAAAATTATGGCTATGTGTGTGCCTTCAGTAGCTATGCGTTTCTTTTTTTTTGAACAGTATATGTTTTACACTATTAAGTACAGGTTGCAATAAACACCGTGCAGAGAACTATTATATTTATAAGATAGCACAGTTTCCAGTAACTATAACGAGGTAAATACAAGACCCTTTTCTATTACTTCTTACATTACACGTTAACCCGTGCAGTAAACACCGTGCAGTAAACACCGTGCAGAGATTCATTATAGTGATAAGATTTCACATACAAGAACAAACCACAGATTTACGGGGTACTTATAAGGCTTTATGATTTTATCCATCGCAGTGGTTGAGACAGGGACCCTTTGAGATAACTCAGCCTTCTTCTTACTACCCTGGCTGGCGTCGCGGGATAAGCTAATAAGTAGGGCCAATAAGATATACTGCGACATCACGTATCTCACAGATATTTAACGGCTTCAAACCTACCAACAAGCAACGGGGGGTTTAGGAAGGAATTTGCCAGGGGTAAGGAGCCTTTCTGCACACACCCACTCACACAGAAAAGTAATCAGAAATTACCTATAGTAATGGAAGAATTACAAATAGCTGCCCACGAGAATTATTGATCAGATCTTTTTTAGTTAAGAGTAGATTAAATTCATCATCATCATCACTTAGTATAGACTTAAGATTAGATTGTGTATTTTATGTATTAACTACTACCTTCTTTTCCAGGTATAATTAATTAGTCGTCATTGCCTTTGTATTATTGTATTTGAATGTTGTGTTACCTATAAGTAATACAATAAATGCTGTAATTGTGTTTGCGTTACCAACACACGTTACTTACATACATAGAGAAGGAAAGAAAGTGAGCGAGAGAGACATACAGTTCTTCCTTTTCTTCCTCTTCTGTTCACTCAGAATGAGAGAGGCGGTGGGGGCTCGCGAGCTTATAAAGAGAGGGTAGATAGATTGGTAGGAGTGACAGTGTCACGAGATTCAGAATCACTGGGACTATCTGCTGGGAACTTATCACAACGTCTCAAATTCACCTTCTCCCACTCCTGCTGCCTATCTTCAACCGGTTGCAAGGCAAATCTGAGCCACTGACAACGCCTGCATCACAATGAGAACTCTCCCTGGTTAATCCTCGGGTTAACCATGTGACAAGGATACAACCTGAAATATATTCAATTTCTACAGAAGTAGGAGGTAAGAGATAGTTTCAGACGACAGAGTGCAGATAGACGCACAGGTCATATCAAGTCAGCATTAACACAATTCAGTTCACTGTGAACATATCTTTCTCCACTTCCTTGGTTATAGCTAACTGTTCATGATTCGCTTCCATACATTTATTAGGTCTTGTGAAAAATATTAAATGATATCTTAATCAATACAGTAAAACAATTCCTTTCATCCTTCCGTATGTTTCTGGTGTGTGGTCCATTCCTTCAAGAAATAATTCTTTAAATACTTTTCTAAAATTATAGACACACTTTTAAAACCATTCTCAATTTATTTGAATATTCACAGGCTTGGCTTTTGCCTCCAGAAATTTACACAGCAGTTCAAACAATTCTACACACTTTCTAATGCACACTGTAATTAATCAATAGAAATACATATATTTATAAACATTGTCACATATGGAAATAGTGCAGCAGTGACCGTCTACTTTTGCCCCCCCCCCTATCTAGGGTTATATTTTTTTGCTACATTAACGCCTGATTCAATATCGCAATTAACACGCGAGCCGTCTGGCAATTAAGTACGGTGGAACAGAGCGAAGTGCGCAGCACTGCGTAATCGTTCTTTGATCAGGGAAACACGAGGGCAGAGGCCAGGCATTAACAGTTTTTTTTAAGAATCAAGGGTGATAAGTCTGAGACGTACCTTGGATTGTTACATTTTCAGGTGAATTAACTTACGTAGCTGATATGCGGCAGGCGGGTGGAATGAAAGACAAGCCAGAGGTTGTTGGTCGGCAGAGGTGAAGAAAAAACCTTTCATTCAGGAATCGAACCGTAGATGTTCCCGGCCCTGGCCGTAGGTGCGACTTTCGCATTAAAGAGCGAAAGAACGGCATCTATGGATATATATACTCGTCTCCCCAAAAGTCATTATCAGTTGCTCAGAGAATTTTCTAAAATAACTAGCTCGATATCCTAAGAGTTTTTCCGTACAACGTGAATGCTTAGATTCGTGGAGTTGTTTCCATATTTCTCTGTTTGCGGTAATTTATATACTAGCCGTTCAGTGATTTGGTGTGTTAAACGTTTTTCCTTATATTTCACTGGGATTTTCTGTGTTAAATTGAATAGCGTATTAAATAACATATAGCTAAATTTCTCCAGCTGTAAAGTAAATTTAATTACTCGCTATTCCCCAGAAAGAGATGCTATAATTGACTAGTACATACATTAAATAACTGGCTACTGCCGGTATATATTATTTACTTATATCCATTTTGTTTGCGATTTCGATTCATAGCCTGTCTGCGAAAGTCGTCGTCACGAGATGTTTTTTCCCAGCGCACATGTCGCTGCATTGTACTGCATCGGTTGATGCAGGTACCAAGGACCATTACTTGCTACTTGGTTAAATGAACGAGGTTTAGAAAACCTTTATTATCTAGAGGATATTCTTGAGGACATTATTTATACTTCGGCAGACGTGTCTGTCTTGCTGAAGTCAAACTAAGGAGAGTGAACTGATCTCATACATCTGGTTATCTCCTGGCTGTTATAGAAAAGGAGGGAGTTTTCCACCTGACTACATTTACAGCACTATGAAATATAACATGCATCTGACTCATCATTGTAATGCTGTCTACCGTCTATTGCTGTATTGAATGTTGCTGTGATAATGACTGTTTGATGTGCCTACACATTTGCGTAACCATTTTGTCACTGTGGCGACCACAATAAATAATGAAGAAAAACGTCAACGGCTGTTTCAAGACTCATTGACTTTATACGTCGTGAGTTTACTGACGTCCTATGTGGATTGCCCTGTTATTGTTGCATGAACATTGTTTTGACTGAACACATCTACACACTACACAAAACCAGACATGCGGATGCCATCCATCATCATATGGCATCACGCATCATTGGGTGGCCATAAGCTGGTTTGATTCTGGTACTAGCAAACACGGGGTCCCTTACCCACTTCATTTTCAACAAGAATTCATCAGCATCCTTCAAGAAATTAACATTCTTCAATACAGTCAACATCTTCAAAATTTTCAAAGTACTCGGCGTTGCCCGGTAAAAGTCAAAATTTCAACTTTTTGACGGAAACAAGAAGTTGACAGTACCCGGCGTTGTTACATGTTGCCGGATAACTCGGACTGCTGTTATCTTTTACGCAAGTCAAGCAAGTTGCTGCTGTCAAGGTTCCAGTGCTGTCGTTTTTTGAGAAGGTCAAGTGCCGGTTGAAACGGGTTGTTTTCTGAAGAAGGCCAAGTACCGATTTCCATCAACTTACTTTTGGATTAGAAGGTCAAGTGCCGAAACAACTCAACACACAGTATTTCAGAAGCTCTTGTACCATCGTGTTAGCAGTGGAAGCAGTTCAGATGTGCCATCAACGTTGGAGCTTCGCTCTTTAGGACGTTGATTGACATCCGTTTTTCTGCTGTTCTACGATTGGAAGCCTTTAAGTTAAGTGGCCTGTTTGTATGTAAACTGTGCCCTTATACTTCTGCTGAGTCTTCTGTGTATCATCTCATTCTATATATTATATGTCTATATGTTATTTGTATATTTATATGTTTATATTTCAGCGGGTTCTCGGTTGGGTGGTGTCTCCGTTAGATTATGCCACGTCATAGAGGTCGTCTATTGTGAGCGTTTTCTGTAGGGTTTGCAAATTCCGATACTGGAATTTGCTAAGCGACTTCTGTTGCTATTTATGTTAGCTGTGATGACATGTTTTAATATTGTTTTCGTTATTATTTCACATTCTTTAGTTTTGTTGTGATTTGTTTGTATTTGTTAGCCTACTCTTGTCTATAATTTAGTTTCATACAACATTTTTGTTTATACACTGTGGTGTCATGTATTTTGTTTAATTCTATCGCAGATATCGTCACATTTTTTGTGATATTTCATTAATTTCTGCTTTATTTTTAGTTGATTTCTGCGAAAGTTTTTGTATTGTTGCTGATCTTTGTTATTGTTTACATTGTTATTGTTTACATTGTTTGTATTGTTTACATTTTCAATGTTTACATTCTGCATGTGTTTACATAGTCATTGTTTACAGTTATAGTAATTAGTTAATGGGCTATGCTAATGCACTGTTACTACTATACTGATGATAAATGAATGATGAATAGTGTCGTGCACTATTGAATGAGAAGTGCACTTATGATCAAGATTTGAGTGCTGATATTTCATATACAAGTTCTTTGATTGGAGACTTGTTTCCCACATAGACTGGGATAATATAATGTGATGTGAATATACAAGTGCTTAATTAAGACTTGTTACACTTAGGTTTGAAATAAATTAGTTAATTATTTCAGGTTTTGGACTCATATGTTAGACAACATGTCTACATTTGAGCACTTTATTGAGCAGGGTAAATTGCTTGGGAAGACTGGTGATAAGTTAGAAGAATTTGCAACTGCTCGATATGATAAAGCAATGGAAGCTGAACAAAAAAAAAACTGCATATGGAAGCTGAACAAAAGAAACTGCAGATGCAGGTGGATGAAAAGAGATTCCAAATGGAAATGGAAAAACAAAAAAGGGAATCAGAAGCTGAGGAAAGAAAGCTACAGCTAGAGGCTGAGAATAAAAGACTTGAAAAAGAAGCTGAGAATAAAAGACTTGAAAAAGAAGCTGAAAATAAAAGACTTGAAAAAGAAGCTGAAAATAAAAGACTTGAAAAAGAAGCTGAAAATAAAAGACTTGAAAAAGAAGCTGAAAATGAAAGACTTCAAATGCAGGCTCAAGCTGAAGAAAGGAAGTTACAAAGAGAGTCTGATGAGAGGAAAGCAAAAATGGAACATGAAGAAAAACTCTTAGCTTTAGAGTTGGAGAAATTGAAATTGACGAGCATGAGTAATGGTAATGATTCAAACAAGGGTTCATCTTCTGGGAAGGCTAATAATGATACTTTTAAGATTAAGTTACCAACATTTAGTCCTTCCAGTGATGACATAATGTTCTATCTGGACAGATTTGAACAAGCATGTACAGCTCATAACATAGACAAAGCAAAATATGTTTATCAGTTATCAGGGATACTGACAGGTAAAGCTCTAAGTATATTAAATATGGTGGATGAACCTGACAAGAGCAATTATGAGGTTGTCAGGGCCGCTTTGTTAAAGAAATATCAGCTTAACGAAGACGGCTATCGTCTACAATTTAAAAACATGTTACCTGAAAATGGAGTTGAATTCTCCGAGTTTATTGCAAGAATACGCATTACTTTCTCACGATGGGTTGAACTATCTAAGACGGAAAAAAAAACTTATGAAGGACTTATGGACTTAATACTTAGAGACAAAGTCATGTCGTCTGTCAATGAGTCTTTCCTTGCTTTCCTTCATGAACGTAAACCTAAAACAATAAAAGAAATGGAAGATTTCTGTTGCCAATACGTAACTGCGCACCCACACATAACCATGGGTAACTCTAAGGTGAAAGAAGGTTTACCAGTTGCTTCGGCAGCTCCGTATGGTCAAAACTTTGCTCGTAGATCCCAACAAAATTTTGATAGAAAGGGCAGCGGTAATTTCTGTCAAAATCATGGAAACCAATTTCATGGTGATTCTTCTTCGAAGAATTGGAGACAACCTGATAGTGGTCGTTACTATCACCCTAATAATTATAAGCATTTCAAAAGAGGATATGGTAATAGAGGTTATTCCTGCCGAAGACCTCAGAACCAAACAAATAGATGTTCGCATCAATGTGAACATGATAGTAATCGTGGAAACTGGAATTCGAACCAGTATAACAATTACAATAGAGACAATAATAACTGCAGAGATAATAATAACTCTGATAACTTCAGAGGTAATAATAGTCGGGGTAGATCTCAACACAAAAAAAAGAGATATCAGCAGGCTAATGCTGTACAACAGGAAACTGAGGGAGCCTGTAATCATGTTGTTGATAGTAAAAACTTTGACGCTGTCACTAGTACTGCTTTTGACTTTGAGAGAGCAAACAAATGCCCCCAATGCAGTACTTTATTCGAACCGGGTACCATAACTACTTTGAGTTGTGGTCACCCACTTCCCGCTCTTCCTGCTGCTGTTGCGCATGACGGGAGGGGTTCTTTAATTCTACATAAGGGTCTTGTTAATGATACTCCGGTCTCACTACTTTTCGATTCCGGATGCACCACTATTGGTATTAGACAATCGCTTGTAGATCCATCTTGTGCTACAGGAAGGGTTATTAAATGTGTCACATTTGGCGGCACTCTAGAAAAATATCCTACTGCTGTAATTCGCATTGCCACTCCTTTCTTTACTGGAGATGTGCATGCTTGTCTCTTACCTAATCCTATTGCGGACCTTATAATTGGTCGTATTCACGGAGTTAGGGAGTGTACCCCACAGCAGATTGCTGCTTGGGAAGATAATAACATGCAAGCTACAAATGCAGTAGTTACAAGAGCACAAGCTCTACAAACACCCGAAACTTCACTGAATAGTGATAATGAAGTTGATAGCCAAGATAGTCACTTAGTAATTACTCGTGACTCTTTCATAAAATTGCAAGAAGAAGATCCTTCTTTAAAAAAATTCTTCGTTCTTGCGAAGAAAGGTGATCCGAATCAGGATACAAATAGAAAATCTTGGATTGCAATGAGAAACGGCGTACTTGTACGTATGGTACAAGATTCGACTACGTCGGCACATTCGCAAATTCTTGTTCCCAAGAGCATGAGAGTCCAAATATTACAACATGCTCATGACTCGCAATGTGCTGGACATATGGGTTTTTGCCCGTACGAAGTCGAGAGTCCTTGCGGCTTTCTTTTGGCCTTTTGTCAATAAGGACATTCGTATTTACTGCCGATCATGCAAGGTATGTCAGGAGGTCAAATCTAGAGGACCACGACATGCTGCGCCTATCCAGGCTGCTGACATTCCTATTCGGCCGTTTCAGAAAATGGCCATAGATATTATTGGCCCTTTTAAGGTCAAGTCGGCCAGAGGACATCAGTGTATCCTTACATGTGTCGATATGTGCACACGTTGGCCAGAGGCTATTCCTCTTAAGAGCATATCTACTACAGATATCGCAGATGCTCTTTGGTTGATATTTTCTCGCTTGGGGTTCCCCAGAGAAATATTGTCAGACCATGGCACTCAACTCATATCTGACACTATGTCACAGGTAATGTCTACCTTACATATTGAACGATCTCTCAGTAGTATCTACCATCCTATGTCTAATGGGTTAGTTGAGCGTCTGAATAGAACGCTCAAGACTTTGCTTGGTAAGATAACTGAAGATCATCCTCAAGATTGGGGACAGGGTTTTACCCGCGGCTCTCTTTGCCTATAGAGAAGTCCCTAATGAACACACAGGATTTTCTCCCTTCGAACTTGTCTTTGGCGCGCGTCCACGCGGCCCTATGTCTTTATTACACGATCTCATCACTGCCGATGATATAGCGATGAAACTCAATCCTCATATGAGTATGTCATTGCTCTTAGACAAAAGATCATTGAGGCATGTAAGCTAGCAACTGCTTCATCAGAAATTGCTAAAGAGAAGGCAAGGCAGTTTGCTAACAAGAATAGATGTCTACGACAACTTTGTCCAGGTGACAAAGCATTCGTCCTACTCCCCAGTAGGGAAAATAGACTTCTTATTGCATGGAAAGGTACGTATGCAATAGTCTCTCGGATTTCCGATGTTGACTATGTGGTCGATATTGATGGAAAGCATAAAACTTTCCACATAAACATGCTTTCGGAATTTCACGAACGTCCGGACTATTTGCTGCCTATTTTCCAGGCAACGGATGATGCTCCTGCACCTCACGGTCATTATTCATCCCTGTCTGTCATTCAGGATGAGGAAGCTACCTTCTCTGATGTCAACCTTCCCCTTCCAGTGGTTCCATTACATTCTACGGAATCTTGGAAAAACGTTTCTGTTTCTCCTAATCTTTCTGGTGACGAACATCGACAAGTCTCGTCGATGTTACAAACATTTCAGGATGTTCTCACTGACATTCCTGGACACACAGATGTCATAGAACATGACATAATTCTTACCGACAATAATCCAATTAGGGTTAGGCCGTATCCTATTCCTATACACTTTCAGTCGCAAGTGGAAAAGGAATTGGATGAAATGATTCAATTAAATATAATTGAACCATCGACTTCACCATATTCTTCTTCCATGGTTATTGTCCGGAAGAAGGATAAGAACATACGAATTTGCGTTGATTATCGCAAATTGAATCAGGTCACAAAGTTCGACGCTGAACCGATGCCTTTGTTAGAAGATCTACTGATTAGACTTTCTAATTCTAGATTCTTCACTAAACTTGACTTGTCTAAAGGTTATTGGCAAGTGCCTTTAGCAGAGCATGCCAAACCTCTTACTGCTTTTTCTACACCTAGGGGTCTATTTCAATGGAATGTTATGCCTTTTGGTCTCATGAACGCCCCTGCCACTTTCGTTCGCATGATGCGTCGAATTCTGTCACATCGTTCGGATGTCATCGCATACTTAGATGACATCCGTCTCTTCAGTGATACCTGGGAAGATCACTATTTAGGGTTATATGACTTACTGTCCACTCTACGTGAGAATAATTTGACAGCGAAACCTTCTAAAGCTTTTGTTGGTTTTGGTGAAATCTCTTTCCTGGGTCATCGTGTTGGTCATGGTCTCTTGAAGACAGAAGACCACAATACTTCCAAAATACTGAACATCTCTGTTCCTAAAACGAAGAAACAAGTTAGGAGTCTCTTAGGTTTAATTCAATTTTATGGGAGATTTATTCCAAATTTATCTTCGATCATGGCACCTCTCTCAACATTGTTGAAGAAAGGTTCGCCTAATCTGGTCCGTTGGTCTGGAGAATGCCAATCTTCATTAGACCAAATCAAGAATATATTTTCTTCTCCTCCCATCTTAAGATTACCTACTCTTGATAGGACTTTTGTTCTTCGGAGTGATGCTTCATCCACTGGGATTGGAGCAGCACTGATGCAAGAATATGCAAATACTCTGCATCCTGTTATGTACATTTCTAGAAAACTAAATGCGGCAGAGAGGAACTACTCGGTTTTAGACCGTGAGTTGTTAGCGATGGTTTGGTCAATTCTAAAGCTACAAAGATTCCTCCTGGGCGCACATTTCATTCTAGAGACTGATCAGAAAGCTCTTACAGCTATTCAGACTAAGAATTTGAAGAGTTCGAGATCCACTCGATATGCTATAGCTCTTCAACCTTTTCATTTCACGGTACGAGCTATCCGTGGTGCGGATAATGTGATGGCTGACATTTTGTCTAGATGCCCACATGACTCCAACTAATACTTCTGTCCTATATTTCTATATATTACAGAGTCATAACACACCTATATTTCTACAATAGATTAGCACATCTGTACTTACTTTATATGTACACACTATCGTGCTTTGTTGTCATCTTCTTCTGTTCGTTTTTTAAAATGATAGAGGAGGACTGAGTAGTTAATATAAGGGCCGTTAGTTTACTAAACAGCCACAATTATTAATAATGTATTGTACCTTATGAAGCATATTAGTTATTAATTAGCATTATATTGCTTGTACTTTCTCAGAATGTCATTGTTGAGCTGAGGACTTACCTTACGAGTTCTAGATTGTGTACTTACCCTCGGAATACCAGAGCATATGTCCTGGATCGTCATGTAGTTTAACTTTGCTATGTACTTATGTCATTACATGTCAAAGAATGTACTATTTAAATTTTTCTATCAGATTTGTACATCCATTTTTAAAGACAATATTAGAGTATGCTGTTTAATGATGATTATAGTAACTTGCATACGTATATTGTGTTTACATGCTAACGTGATGTGTGTTGGTGACACCTCCCCGATGTGAATATTTTTTGAGACATATTTATTTTTCTGTTGAGGTATATCCTCACCAGACACTCTATAATTAGCCTATTGTTTGGCAATTTAATTAATTATCAGCGCATAATTCGTGCGTTTTGAGCCGCTTATCGCTTGCTCTTTGATATTGAAAAAAAAATATGTTCCACATTTTTTTTTTAATCGGGAGGAGGTGGTGATATGTTGCGTGATAAATTCTCGCAACATCGTTTTATTTCAATATCTGTTTTATAACGCAAGGGCAACAACTGCTTGAAATCTATAGTCACTTTTCTCGGTAAGCATTTGTCTTCTCGAGTTAGTATCGAATGCAGTTAACTTTTGAGCTGTGGTCATTTTTGCGCTGGACTGCGCATGACTTGTCTTGTTGTTTGGTCGATCGGTTTCCGCCCACCACTAGTGTGAGTGAGCGATTTGGAATGGCGAAAGAGATGCCTCGTTGAAGAGGGGATCTCCGCTATTTTTGTTCTGTCAGGGATGTGTAGTCCTCTTATGGATATTTCGTTTATTCGGGATAATACCTCTAGTGTATTTGCACATGCCGGGAGGCGTGATATTTCTGTATTTCTTGAAAGCAAGGTAAATTAACATTTTCATTAACTCTATTGATTTTGGGTCGTGAGCGATTTCGATTCATAGCCTGTCTGCGAAAGTCGTCGTCACGAGATGTTTTTTCCCAGCTCACATGTCGCTGCATTGTACTGCATCGGTTGATGCAGGTACCAAGGACCATTACTTGCTACTTGGTTAAATGAACGAGGTTTAGAAAACCTTTATTATCTAGAGGATATTCTTGAGGACATTATTTATACTTCGGCAGACGTGTCTGTCTTGCTGAAGTCAAACTAAGGAGAGTGAACTGATCTCTGCCATCCATCATCATATGGCATCACGCATCAGTCCGTTGGTCTTATAAGTGTATAAGCAACCAGAAACTTTTTAATATTGTTGAGTCCAGAGGCTAGACGACACAGGAAATATATATATGTATTATTCCTCCTATGTCGGCGATCACCACGTATGAACCTTACACCAACCAACTGAAGGCAGAGATACAGTATTTATCCAGGAAAACAATTAAATCACAAACTCCAGCTACTTCCGTGAAATTTGCAGTCAGCAACTACGGCTAGTCTGGGGCTGGATTTGGCAAAAATTAATATGACACTGAATAGTCTTATTACTTATTAGTATTTATTTCCACGGAATGCCTGCGACAACTACTGGGTAAGCGAATATGA
This sequence comes from Oreohelix idahoensis, assembly GCA_024509875.1. Classification (NCBI taxonomy): domain Eukaryota; kingdom Metazoa; phylum Mollusca; class Gastropoda; order Stylommatophora; family Oreohelicidae; genus Oreohelix; species Oreohelix idahoensis. The sequence goes on along the minus strand of JAMPIV010017703.1, from coordinate 58,376 downwards.
ATGTGGCCACGGTATGAAGGATTGAATGAACTGTAAGAGAGTAACATAATTTTCTGTTGTTACCACTATCATGCAATTTTTTTCTTTTTTGTTCTCACTAACCTGAGTCTTTACGGGATAGATAAATTAGGAACTTGTTCTTTGTTTTGTTTACTGACTATTCCATGCACTTATTGTTAACTTTTGATCTTTTGGGTTAATTAACCTCTGTTGGGATCTTCTTTTTCTTTTCCTTTACCAGAGGGGAGAACCTATTTGATTAATTTTCATTTTGTCTGTAAACCATGATCTATTGATGTATATGATTTATGTTGTAAAGTTCTAGTGATAAATAAACTTAATAAGCCTTAAGTTATTGTGTTGGTCAACCCCTACCCTATCTGTTTTCCACGTTTGTGCGTATTTGTCACAGAATTGTGTGCACGTGGGTGCAGTGTAACTTGTATTTTGTATAAGGAGAGAAAGTGCGTCTGATTTTATATATAGTCGTACAGATAGGCTGGATTAGAGAAATTATTCAATCCAGAGACGGCTCTTTGTCTTACACTATCACCTCGTGAGAAAAGCTATTTATTACACCTTACTCTCACATAGTTATCACTATCACCGTGCTCAGACACTACTATAAACATATATTACCTATCTGATAAAATCTACGACATACATACATATATATATATATATATATATATATATATATATATATATATATATATATATATATATATATTCTTTCTTACCCTCAGGCACATACAGACGAGCTGTTAATGGTTATAATGGTCTGCTCTCAGATGCAGATGGCAAAGGCACTCTTCATTAACACTTTTTACCGCTCTCTGTGATTTTCAAAAGAACTATGGCCCCGATTTGCATGATCTTTTATAGGTCACTTTCGGCGACAGAGGCGACAGTTGTCGAAATGTGTCTGAGTTCCCCAAAATGTATGTATAATTTGTCTCGATGTGCAAATATGGAAAACTTAGATTTTAATTATCTTCCTTATTCCTGGAGCGATTTTATTCATCTAAGGCTTAAAATATGCCCTGAATTAATCTTCATCCACCTAAATACTTGACTTTTTATTACATTCTTTAGTTTTATTCTATGCGTAGCCTAAACAGAAATATTTGGGACTTGCCTGATGTCTCGATGCATTTAACTCGAGATTTCTCCCTTACTATTGCATTGCCCTTGGAAATCTTTGCACAGACGGGTTCAGCAACATACTTATTATTAAATTACTAACCTCTTCCAGGCTGTACTTTGCTCATAATGCTGTATTTAAATTCCATCCTCCACTGGTTTGCACAGATTTGAGATCGCCATGTTAGGCTAGTACGTTTTTGTAAACACTGCATGAAGACGCGTTTTCATTGGTTCTGCTATCTTATAGTATTTATAAAGTATGGCGTGCAGTTCGGGTAAAAAATAATGGGTTGTGAATCAGACTTCACGACACATGTCTTAATCATTTTCACTTCTATCTCCATCTCTCGTTTCCATGTGTTCTGTGAACTCCATTACCGGTGTTACGCTGGGCAAACGAAAGGAGTGCCTAGAAATGATGTCAGCAAGTTTCCTCAGTGTGTGTCCTATCCATCGCCAGCGTCTTTTTCCTGGTCTCCTGTTTCACTGGTACTTGTCTGGTTCTTGTCATCAGTTTGCATTAGAAATCTTGTCATACCACTTGATGGTAATCAAATTTCTGCTTTGTAGGTTGACAAGAAGTACTGAGAATCAACCAGACAGACGTAGGGAGAAGAAGTAAAGAGAGACGAGAGTAATGATCTGGAATGACATGAGAAAATGACAGGGAATAAAATTGTAATGCTCAAAAGATAAGTAGTTGTGGAGGAAATGAATAGTCTATACTGGTAGACAGGACACGTGATGATAACTATGCAGTTGACGATAATAACAAGAAAGATAAAGATGATGGCAATGCTGATGAAGATGAGAATGACAAGGAACCGTGATCATCAAACAGTGACGTCAATTAGATTAGTTTGACTCAGCAAACACTCGGACACCAGCAAATCATAAACCTGTTATCTCGGTGACACAACTTGTGAATGATTTTAAGTTTTTATTTTTCTTAGCAATTGAACAAATACTCGCCTAAAGTCCAGAAATCAATTTAATTTTTAAAGACGTGAATGCAAACAAAAGGCAATCACGATGAAATACCCACTGGACAAATTAAGGTGAATCCGTCAACTGAGCTCTTAGGACTTCGCCAATCAAACCTGAATGGGTTTATGAACGGGGATGTTCAAATGTTTTCTTTGGGTGATGTCGTGTTCAGCATACGTTTATGCTCTGTTCTATGAACAGTGGTGATCAGATTTTTTGACATTATCATCGGTCAATAACTTAGCATGCAACGTATAGTTTCAGAGACTAGAACTACTGCTTATTCAGGAATGGCGCAGGTGGCCGGCTGGCATGCAGTAGTGCAGGGGGCAAGCGACCTCATCACGTAAAACAAATTGCTACATAAATTATCTATGCAAGTGTCTATGAAACGCTTTGGTATAGACTTCCTACCAGAGGACCGATTATAGTGATGATTCCATGTGCCAAGAATATATTTGCAGTATGTATTTAACGAAGAGTTCCGAACAGCTCCCGTGAATCTACGGGGAGGCTAAGAAAGAAAAGGGTTTCTGCTTCTTCAGGCATGTCGTAAGAGGCGATTGATATGAGTTTGTGCATGGGGCTGTCAACCTCATCACGTAAAACAAATGTTACAGAAACAACCATTACAGGAACAATGCTTGGATGCAGGATTCCTGCAAAGGAGCTGGCTGCACTATTAACTCCGTGCTTCATTAAGAGGAGATCGGCTTCCACGGCAGGTATGGGAGTCTAAGAGCCAGGGATTCAGATCTCCAGGACGACCCAGAGTCCGCTGGGAGGACAACGTTAGATAATCTCTGAAGGACCGAGGACTAGCATGGAACCAGGCCAGGAGGAAGACAGCCGATATGATAGTGTGGCGTTCTCACTTCCAAACCTCTACACCTCACGGTAGAAGAGTATCGACTAAGTAAGTTAGTAAGTTCATTACGAGCGAAACCGGAAATGAATGAACGAATTTAACGAAGAAGATAAGGTTGAGGATACCAACGATGAGGAAGTGTCAGTCAAGTGAAAAAAAAAAGCAGAATACACCTCTCTTTGTTTGATAGTAAATGACGGAAGTTAGTTACCCTTCAGTCAATAAGCATGCTCAGCTCCCAGTCTCCGGCGTGAAGAAATCCCTGGTAATTTAAATCCTTGTTACGGGTTTGAAGAGGTAAATGAGCTTTGTTTTCATTTTTGGTTTTTATTTCCGCAACATTGTTTATTATATCCTCATATTATTGTTGGAACCTAAGACGCGTCAACAGTGAGGAATGCAGTTAGCGACCGATAGCTAGACTGCTTGCGTCAGGGTCAGCGAACTTGACCTGACCAAGACCCTACTCCACCTCCAAGTGGTGGTTCTGAAAACAGGCTGCATCACTGCAGTCTGGCTGAGTGAGTAGTGATCGAAGAGGGAAGGCTAACCCGGTCCCAAAAATGCCGTGCTGAAGTCGGATGTGTCGGCCGAAAGGCGCAAATATCGCAGCTTCGCTGTAAACGGACACAACGCAACAAACGTCCTTTTCAGGACGAACAAAGAATAAGAAGATATTATTGTTGACGTGAAACGTACTGTAACGAACAATGTAAACATCACGCCATCTTTACGGGAAAATACGGAAAAGTAACTTGAATACACATTAAAAGCCCATGCATGTCTTTCAGTTTAGCCGCGGTGCATTGATCACTGATCTTAAGTCGAGATAGGTTTGAATACAAAAATTTGATGAAGTTGAAATGGAATGGTAAGGAATGAGAGTTTGTGCCGCCATCAGGACATGACGCAGAAAGAGCACAACATTATCCCCCACCCCCGCGCAGTGTTTTGGCGGGTGATTTGCTCGTTTTAAATATAAACATACATGTCCTCTCATGTCTCCTTTTTCCCCGTTGACACCCCCCCCCCCCCCAACTCATGTAGGTGTATTTTTTTTCAAAGCTCTTTGTCATCATTTGCTGTATTCTCTTTATCAACATTTGCTGCATTCTTTTTGTTATGAGTTGCTGTATTCTCCAGTAAATTATAACATATGTTTCTAAATGTTCACAGTGCCGATATATAACTCAGTCAACAACACTAGAAGTAAATATGTCCTGTACAGCAGTACCATTTCAAGCATCGCCATCACCATCACCATCACCAAAACCATCATCAGCAAGAATACAACTAAAAAAAGTTTCCAACCACGTCAGCAGTTTTACATGCCACGATTACCATTACTCCGCTTTACTGCAACATTACTGCACCACCACCAACAATGCCACATGGTGACTCTTCATCCCTACAACCTACGAAACAAATCACACACTTACAACTATTTATATCTGCTACACTAGAAAAAAACAGTAACTTCATCATTATCAACATCATCACTTGTCATACGTGTCGCTCTCTGCATCTAGTTTTGCCTTTCTTTCATTTTGTAATTTCAATCAAATGTCAGTTTTCAAGTAAAACTCGAATGTACGTGTTACCGCCATTTTTGTCGGTTCCAGAAGATGTAAATCTATTTTATATTTTTGATAATCGAAGGTACAGAACTGTATGTTAACTCCCTGACACAGGTTGATTAGGGGTTACCTTCCATGTGTTTATTCTTTCTTAAGACGGGATAGTTAACTGTTCTCAAATCTGTTCTGTCTACGCATGCGCTAGCTGTTAGCGCGAACTGAACAGACTTCCGTCTGTGAGTTATGAGCTGGTTTTCTGCCGGACGATGATGTCCGTTGTTCTTCTTCTGCATTATCTGGGGAAAAGATAGTCTTGTCATATTAGTGATTTCCCCAGAGTTATTCTGTTCGTCTGGAATGACGACAGGTGTTATTTGTGAAGTGTTTGGAATTCTGTCCAGGGTAAAATTACTTTATTATTACGCAAAGTTTGCAGAACATTTAGTATGAACCTGTGAGTAGCGCTCACAGTTCATGTGATCCAGAGTCCATTATGTGTGCTTGACGTAGCCAGTTAGGTCTATTCGTTGAAGTACTTGATAGAAGCACAATAAATATATATTGTTATGAAACCCGCAGGATGGCGGTACGTTTCAGCATGAAAGATAATACATGCCTATGGAAAAATGTACAGTTGTTTATCAACCATTATAAGGCCCGTCATTACGGCCTATAACTTTGAGCAGAAGAAGAAGTACCTGAAAGACGAAGCCAGATAAAGTCTTGACTGTATTATCAAGTTCACAGACTTCTATATTAAGCAACTATATTTGTTTAAGGACTACCTGACGCGTTCAGTCAGGGGGGCCCTGAGTTACAGTAGGAAAAGAATGGGTTGTCAAGCCAGCGTTATTAGCATCATACCTATGAGCTATTTGGAACTGATGATGTTCGATGTTATTAATTATTACCACCTATGAACAGTTGTTAAAGGTGTAACAGATGTTTTGCCAGTCATATCCAATATACATGATGTGTCTTGATTCTCGTCTATTTGACTGTACCTGTTGATGTCACTGTGTCACGCAATTAAATGGTTGAAAGTTCCAGCAGTTTTCTACAATTACTGACTACTGCATGTGAGTGAGTGGGTGCCTTGTTTACATTTCAAAGATCCTGTACGCATTCATGTCTCTACACACCCACCTCACTTGTCAACCATACAATCTTCGAGTACTGTCACGTAGACATTTATGATCTATATATTTCCTATATCCTCGTTTTTTCTGTCACCCGTATCCTCTATTTTTTTATCATTTTATCCTTTTTTTCCTGTATTTTCGCATTCGTACGTTGCGAAAAATATATTTCTTTCCCATCATCGTTTTTCTTTCTCATACTGACTAGTAACCTTATTGCGTCAGATGTCATTCGCGCAGTTTGACGAGAGGTGCGATTATGTCTCAGTCCATCTCAGACATAGGGCCGACCTATCGTATAGCTTTTTCACCTGTCACAGCGTTTTTCAGGCCGGTTTCTCGGAAAGTGTGAATATCGCCCTCTGCATTCGCACCTGACATTAGCGCTCACGGTCCGATAGTTAGACGGAGGCGTGAACCGCGCCAGACGCATTAGCACAGAGCAGACATTTGTCTGGGAGAGTCGCAACTGACACGCGCACTCTCGGTCAGTAGGTGGCAGTTAGGACATGCGTTTAGGTTTTGAACGTATCGTTAAAGCCGGAAAGGGGAGATTATTTCGTTTGCGAAATAAGTTGGGGCTTTTGACTAATTTTAAGATATTGGCCCGAGTTTGAAACTAACTTCACTCATTCTCCATTTTACAGTAGACGTGGTCACTTCGTTCTAGAACATTTAAACTTATAAGTGATGTCTCTTAGTTTCGTTGTGATACGTAGTTCTGTTTGAGGTAAAATATTATATCTAGTATATCTAGTATTTTGCGAAATGTTTAAAGTAGTTAATCGCTTATTTATTTCCCTAGTTAGATTTGGTGCAGAGCGATTAATTTATAAGTCTGTATTATTTTCTAGTGACGCATACAGTGGAAAGCAGAATAAATTATATTTCTAGCTTAACAAACATGTAGCCATAATGAATTTAATTTAACTGCTAACTACTCAGTCGAGTATATTTTTTCTAAACAAACTTATAAATGCTAGATGCATCATGAGTGGTGACGGAAATACGCAGATATTCCTAATTCATGATGAGGGATTTTTTTTTATATAACTTATTTCACGGGAAGCTTTAAATATAAGTCAAGCTGTAGGCTTGCCGTTTAAAATGTAAGTTATAACGAGTACATATTCTGTATATTATATTATATGTTGTTTTTCTTCATTCAGCGAATACTGGGCTAAACCCAACTTGCCGGCGTTTAGTAAAGAGACATACTTGTGAGAAGCATAGACATTTCCTATCTTTAACCACGTGGGTTTTTTTCCAGTAACACTCGTCTGACAGTGCATGTGCCATCAGAGATAAACAGTAATAACCAATCCCACTAACGGTTGCTAAAGACTAATGTTTATACTGGGCTTCTGAGCCAGTTCATATTTCTTCTCAAATTGAAATATACATGCTGCCTGGCGGCGAGAATAAATTTCAAGAAATAACATTAACATTTCCGACATTATCGAAAGAGTGGATGGTGAACCAAGACTATTTGTTGAGAGCAGTTGTCCACTGGTCATCTTTTTCCCAATTAAGGGAATCCTCGTGTTTCTGAACTCTGTGTGCCCGTTTAAACTTGCTTATCAAACTGATTCAAGTGACATTAACAGTAAATCTAAAATTTAAACTGGTAAAGTGAACGCTCCCCGAAGACAGTGGAAGAAACCTGTATTTGCAGAGCTGGGATTCGCTTTATCCAAAGAATCCAGATTCACTGTAGAGAAGTGTCCTAAGGTTGCGCCAGACGGTGATCAACATCAAGTTTTTTAGGTAAGCATGAAAGCCAGGGTACCCTGATGAAAGAACCGAGTGAAAGTGACGGAAGGATTTTCGTTGTTTAATGCACTCACTTTGTAATTTTTTCCTTATGAAAGACTTGCTGCTTAAGTTAATTGTTCCTTTAGAATAGATACTGCTGTCATAAGACAGTTCTTACCTTCAAGAAAGGGGACAATGTTAGACCCTAACCATATGCATGTATGACTCTTTGGGCCATCATCTGTCATCCTAACGGGGCTGTGGGCTAAACCTAGAGTTAAGATCATAACGGGGCTATCATCCTTGTAGCATTTTCTTGAATTTTATGACTATTTGTATATGTTTTCCTTGATGTATTTTTTTAGGTGTTGTGAGAAGATTTTTTTGATGATAATTAAAATCTCTCTTGAACTAAATCAGTGCGTTGGTCAGCTCGTTCTAGTATATATATATATTCATTGTTATAGATTTCCCACGTCTGTGTGTTTAACTGTCGTCACGTGTATGTGCGTGCCCGTGAGTAGATTGAAATATATGTAATATATATATCTGTGTTTAGACTGTCTGACGCCTTAAAAGCTGTCGTAGAGGATAGGTGAAAGAGAGAAGATTTCGTCGATTTTTTTCAGAGACAGCCTCTATATCACAGTCTATCATCTCACTTGTGGAAATTCTATTCTTTTTTTTCTTTTTTTTACTAACTCTCACTGTGTCTATCACCTATTCTAACCTATTCAGAAGTGACCAACCCAAGTCTTAATTCTCCTATCAAAAATCTACGACACGTACCTTACATACAAGAAATGTCTGATGTTCGAATGTCAACATGACACCCTTTCAGCGCCTCAACGCCTGGTGAGCTATTCATGCATAACAAAGCTGCTTGGCCCAGGTCGGACGGACTACAACAGTACACAGCAAGGAGATTGTTACGTTCCTACATATCATACATAAATCCCACCTTAACATTTGTAGTGGTCACATAAAAAAGGACATAACATTCGTGGTGGCCGTAAATATACACTAACATTTGTGGTAGGCCAGATCAGTGGGTCTAAATCTGTTCATTGGACTGAGTGAGAACGTTATTTGATGATGAACTATACATTGGAAACTGGACAAGCTCATTTATACTGTTCAACACATAACAGCAACACACCTTCAACAGTTTGAAACTCGTCGATGACTTTCATTGTGAACGATCACGACTCGTGTTTACATTCAAGTTCAGCTGTTGTGACAATTCTCATCACTGTAATTGTCAACGGTGGAGCTTCCTCGCATTGCTGTATATTGTCAAACATCATTGTTGACTAAGGCCAGGATTATATCTAAGATAAGTGGCGGTTATTTTTTGAAACTTGGTACCGTTATATTATGAATAACTGAGCCTTCTTTCAGCACACTTTATTAATGCATTCTTTGTTTACATGTTCTTTGTTTACATGTTATGTTAGTGTGTGTTTCGCGGGCTGGTTGGGCAAGTGACTCCGTTAGAAGATACCACGTAAACAGAGGTTCTATCGAGAGCGTTTTCTATAGGGACGGCGCATATTTCCCACAGCGGGAATTGCGAGCGACGCGTGTTGCTACTTTTCATTTTTTTCTTAGCTGTGACGAGATGTGTTAGTGTCGTTTTCGTTAATTTTTTTCCATTCTTTGATTTTCGATTTGTTTTGTTTGTATCTGTACGCCTCTCCTTCCTTTCATTTATTTGTATACACCCTTTTTGTTTATAATAGTGTTGTGATTTGTTTTGATTTTCGCAGTTATCATTGTAATTTTTTACAACATTCGATTTAGTTAAGCTTTATTTATCATTTGACTTCTGCGAACGTTTTCGGTTGTTATACATTCTTGTCTTTTTATTGTTTTCGTCTACTTGTTTATCATACACAGTCTATATATATACTTGGTCATGGACTATTATTGTTGATATGATACACTTTTCAGATAGAGGTTATTTACGATCATATTATTATAAGGAAACAAGGTGATCATACAAGTTTTGATTAAAAGACTTGTCTCCCACGGAAATTGGGATATAATAAAGTGAAGTGAGTATACAAGTCTAGGATTACAGACTTGTCTCTTATTGAGGTTGGGATTAGGTAATTTATTCAAATTTTCAGGTGTAATCTCATATTATTAGACAGGATGTGCACATTAGATGTCTTTATTGAGCAAGGGAAATCCCTTGGCAAAACTGGTGACAATTTGGAAGAGTTTGCACTTGCTCAATATGCCAAGGCACAGAAGGCTGAAGAGAAAAGGATGCAAATGCAGTTGGACAGAGAAGCTGATGATAGAAGAATACAGCAACAAAGAGAAGCTGCTGCTGAAGAGAGAAAACTTCAAGCTGCTGCTGAAGCTTAAAATAAAAGATTGGACAGAGAAGCTGAAGATAGAAGAATACAGCAACAAAGAGAAGCTGAAGAGAGAAAACTTCAAGCTGCTGCTGAAGCTGAAAATAAAAGATTAGACAGAGAAGCTAATGCTGCTGCTGAAGAGAGGAAATTTCAAGCTGCTGCTGAGGAGAGAAAGCTTCAAGCTGCTGCTGAGGAAAGGAAAGCACAAATGGAACATGAGGAAAAACTATTAGCTTTGGAGTTGGAGAAATTAAAGGTGATGAATATGAGTGCTCCTCAATCAACTTCGGGTAAGATAAAGGAGAATACTTACAAGGTCCTTTCAACCCTCTAAAGGACGACATAACCTTCTACCTGGATAGATTTCAATTAACATACATAGCGCATAAGGTAGATAATGAACAATATGTCGGACAACTGATGGATTTACTTTCAGGTGAACCATTGAGTACTGTAATGGCAGTAGAGGAAACTGTTAGAAAGGGCAACATCACTTAAGAGATATCAATTAAAAGAAGAAGATTATCGTCTTCGTTTTAAGACAATGCTACCAGAAACTGGAGTAGAGTTCTCTGACTTTATTACTAAGATTCGTCTTACATTCACACGTTGGATTGAGCTGTCTAAAACAGAAAAAACATATGACGCCCTTATGGACTTATTACTTCGAGATAAAGTTATGCCATCGGTCAATGAGTCTTTCCTACCTTTTATTCATGAGCGTAAACCTAAAGACATAAAAGACATGGAAGAATACTGTTGCCAGTATGTAACTGCACATCCCCATGCTACTGTTAGCAATGCTAGGGTGAAAGAAGAATTGCCGGTTGCTTCTGCAGCACCATATGGCCCAAATTTTATGAATAAATTCCAAGGTGCTCAACACAACTTCAATAAGAAGAGCAATCGTAATTATGATCAGAATCAGGGTAACCCATCACATAATGGGTCTTCTTCAAAGAACTGGAGGCGATCTGATAGTCCTCGTTATTTCGGGTCCTATAATTATGGAAATTTGCGGAGAGGTAGTCACTATAGACACGTTCAAGGCTATCCTTCGCGGGGGCATCGTAACCAAACAGGTAAACACTATGACCATTGGGGTAATGACAATAGTGATTATGGAAACTAGGATTCGAAACAGAGCGGTGGTCAAGGTAGATCAAACTATGATAATTTCAGAGGGAATAATAATCGTGGTAGATCTCAGTACAAGGAAAAGAGATCACATCACCAGGGAAACTCTGTACAACAAGAGTCTCATGGTGCCAATAATCAAGTGAACGATAAAAAAAATTCTAATGCTGTCACTTGTGCTGCTTTTGACTTTGGGAGAGCATCTAAATGCATCCAATGCTTAACATTATTTGAACCAACCACGGTAACTACTTTGAGTTGTGGTCACCCTCTGCCCGCTCTCCCTGCTGCAATTGCGCATGACGAGAGAGGATCGCTTATATTGCATAGAGGTCTCGTGGATGGTAACCCTGTCTCATTACTATTTGATTCTGGGTGCACTACTATTGGGGTTAAGCAATCGCTTATAGATCCTCGCTGTGCCACAGGGAAAATAGTTAAATGTGTAACATTTGGTGGCACAGATAAAAAGTACTCGACTGCTATTATTCACATTGCTACTCCTTTCTTTACGGGAGATGTCTACGCGTGTTTTCTACCTAACCCTATTGCGGATCTTATAATCGGGCGTATTCACGGAGTTAAGGAATGCACCCCACAACAAATTGCTGCCTGGGAAGAACAGAATATGCAAACAGCCAATGCTGTGGTAACAAGAGCACAAACTCTTATTCCTCAAACTTCATCTACTGAAGTTAATGAAGTAGTTAGCCAAGATGATCACTTGGAGATTTCGCATGACTCATTTGTGAAACTACAAGAAAAAGATCCTTCTTTAAAGAAATTCTTTTTTCTCGCTAAAAACGGTGATCCAATCAGAATACAAATCGCAAATTATATATTATTATGAAGAATGGTATACTAGTGCGTATGGTACAACACTCAGACGCGACTATGCATTCTCAAATTCTCGTGCCCAAAAATATGAGAGCTTTAATTCTTCAACATGAACACGATTCTCAGTGTGCTGGACACATGGGTTTTTCTCGAACTAAGTCGAGAGTTCTGGGATCTTTCTTTTGGCCATTTGTCAATAAAGACACACGAATTTATTGCCGATCTTGCAAAATATGTCAAGAGGTAAAGTCTAGAGGTCCACGGCATGCTGCGCCTATTCAGGCTGCAGACATTCCCATCCGGCCGTTTCAGAAGATGGCCATAGATATCATTGGCCCTTTTAAGACTAAATCGGCCAGAGGACATCAATTTATCCTTACGTGCGTTGATATGTGCACGCGTTGGCCAGAGGCTATTCCTCTTACGAGCATTTCCACTGCTGATATCGCAGACGCTCTTTGGCTTATATTTTCTCGTTTAGGTTTTCCTGGGGAAATATTATCAGACCATGGCACACAATTGATATCAGAGACAATGTCGCAGGTAATGTCTACTCTGCACATTAAGAGATCTCTGAGTAGTATTTATCACCCAATGTCTAATGGGTTAGTTGAGCGTCTTAATAGAACACATAAAACTTAGTGGGGAAGATAACTGAGGATCATCCTCAGGATTGGGACAGGGTCATACCCGCGGTTCTCTTTGCCTATAGGGAGGTCCCCAACGAACATACATTTTACTTCCTTCTAGGGAGAACAGACTGCTTATTACATGGAAAGGTCCATATACTATAGCCTCGAAGATCTCCGATGTCGACTATGTTGTCGATATTGATGGAAGGCATAAAACCTTCCATATAAATATGCTTACGGAATATCATGAGCGACCAGACTATTTGCAGCCTATTATTCAGGCGACGGACGATTCTCCAGTCCAAAAAGGTCATATCTCATTCCTGTCAGTTATACAGGATGAGGAAACTACTTTTTCAGATGTTAACCTACCTCTTCCTATGATTCCACTTACTTCTACTGAATCATGGAGAAACGTTACTGTTTTTTCTAATTTGTCTTTTGAAGAACAGCAACAAATATCTTCTACGCTACAAGTATTTCAGGATGTCCTTACCGACATTCCTGGACACACACATGTCATTGAGCATGACATTATTCTTACTGATCATATTCCGATCAGGGTAAGACCATACCCTATTCCTATTCATTTTCAAGCACAAGTCGAGAAAGAATTGGATGAAATGATACAATTGAAGATAATTGAACCATCCACCTCAGCATACTCTTCGTCCATGGTTATTGTTCGAATGAAAGACAATAACATACGTCTTTGCGTAGATTATCGCAAATTAAACCAACTTACGAAGTTCGATGCTGAACCTATGCCTTTATTAGAAGATCTACTTATTTGACTTTCTAACTCTAGATTCTTTACTAAGCTTGACTTGTCAAAAGGCTATTGGCAAGTTCCGTTAACTGAACACGCCAAACCTTTCACTGCTTTCTCAACACCTAGGGGTTTGTTTCAGTGGAATTTTATGCCTTTCGGGCTTATGAACGCCCCGGCTACTTTCGTACGCATGATGCGTCGAATTCTCTCATATCGTTCAGATGTCATTGCATACTTAGATGACATCTGTCTTTTCAGTAATACATGGGAAGATCACTATTTGGGGTTAAATGAATTACTGTCAACTCTACGCGAGCATAATTTGACTGCAAAACCTTCTAAAGCCTTTGTTGGGTTTAGCGAAATTTCTTTCCTGGGTCTTCGAGTTGGTCATGGTCTATTGAAGACAGAGGACCAAAACATTTCTAAGATATTAAATATCTCGGTGCCAAAAACAAAGAAACAAGTGCGTAGTCTTTTGGGATTATTACAATTCTACGGAAGATTCATTAAGAATCTATCCACTATCATGGCACCACTCTCAACCCTATTGAAGAAAGGGTCTCCTAACATGGTGCGCTGGTCCCAAGAATGTCAATCTTCATTGGATCAGATTAAGAATTTGTTCTCATCCCCACCTATCTTAAGGCTACCTATTGCTGATAAGACTTTTGTTCTTCGTAGTGACGCCTCATCCACAGGGATCGGAGCGGCACTAATGCAAGAGTATTCAGGAACTCTGCATCCTGTAATGTATATCTCTAGGAAACTGAATGCGGCAGAAAGGAATTACTCGGTTTTAGACCGTGAATTGTTGGCTATGGTTTGGTCAATCCTTAAGTTACAAAGATTCCTTCTTGGTGCGCATTTCATTGTGGAAACAGACCAAAAAGCTCTTACTGCTATTCAGTGTAAGAACTTGAAGAGCTCGAGATCTACTCGATATGCTATTGCTCTTCAACCTTTTCATTTCACGGTACGAGCTATCCGTGGTTTGGATAATGTGATGGCAGACATACTGTCTAGATGCCCACATGAGTCCACTTAAGTCTTGTGTCCTAGATTTTTCCTGATAGACTTCTAGACTTATGTCTCTTCTCTACAACAATATATATTAACACATTTGTTTTCACCTTAGAGTGGTAAATTAATTGTTTTTTTCTCTATTACCATCTTTGGTGTAATGGAGAAGGTTGAGTTGACATAATATAAAGGTCAAAAAAAATTAATGCGGCCACATGTAATACTTAGACAAGTAGTAGTAATTATAGTACATTATAGCATGTTGCTAATTGTGTCATTTATATTGTTCTCAGTGCAAACTAGTACCAGGTACGGAGTGCTTTTGAGAATCATGACGATGCCATATGTCTCCCTTACATACTATTTGGATGCTGCTTACATTGATCTTCGGGATACAGCATTGTTTTGTACTGTGGATGCCATCTTCTATTAGTTAGATTGTACTCTTGTATTGTCATATGTATGTATAATGACTTTACAAATTTTGTTATGGTCATCCATTAGATAATAGTGATTATATAGCATGAGACTTCGATAGATTTATATGTTCATATGACTTCTCGATATGTTGTCATTCGCATTGCTATAATATTGCATTTTTTGATATGTATGTTATTTTTGTTAGCATCGCCAGCATCTGAGGTTTCTTTGATGGTACCTTCCGGATATGTTTTACTTGGAGAAAATATTTTCTCTTATCTTGTGAGGTGATTTTTTTGTTCTCACTAGACGCTCTATTGTGCGTCGATTGAGCCTGTCATTAAGACATTATTTTATGTTGTATGTTTCATCGGCGCATCATTCATGCATTATGAGCATGTTGTATCTGGCTCATTGATGTATTTTTAAAAAAAAATGTGGTTCATTTTTTTATCCGGAGGGTGTGGTAATCTGTTGCTGTCGTTTTTGACGGTTTCATAAGATGTAAATCTATTTAATACTCTTGATGATCTAAGTTAGAGAACTGTTTATGAATTCCCTGGGACAGGTTGATTTGGGGTTATCTTCCCTTTGTTTTATTCATTATTGTTGACCTGTCTTAAGTCGGGGTTAGCTTTACTCAGATCTGTGATGTCTACACATGCGCAAGTTTTTTGAGCGCGAACGGAGAGACTTCCTTCAGGGAGTGATGATCTGGATTCTGACCAGACTAGTATGTCCGTGGTACTTCTCTGCATTATCTGGGGGAAAAATAGTCTTCAGTGTGACTGTGATGTCAGTGATTCTCCCCAGAGTTATTCTGTTCGTCAAGAATGACGACAGTTGTTATTTGTGTATTTCTCGGATTCTGTCAAACGTAAAAGAAACTTAATTATTATGCCTAAGCTGCAGAACATTTTGTGGCAACCTGTGAGTAGAGCTCACAGTCCTTTGAGATGCAGAGTCCATTATTTGTGCTCGATGTAGCCAACTAAGACTAATTGTCTAACTGTCATACAGAAGCCCAGTGAAAATATATTATTATGAAAACCGCATGTTGGCGGTATGTTTCGGCATGGATGATTATGCCTGCCTATGAAGAATACACAGTTGTTTACATTATTATAGAGGCCCGACATTACGTCCGATATCTTTGAGTAGAAGAAGATGTATTTGGCGTGTTATGCCAGATGAATTGCAGCATTATTATTATTTATGCAACTGAGAACTCGCCTTTTGGTATGGCGGAGTTGTTTGAAGTACCTGACGCGCTGAGTCAGTGGTACGTGAACTGCAGTATGAACTATGTGTTAAAGGACAGACCATTGTCGATAACGTCCTGATAGATGAGTGGTTCAAGCTTTATAATGCCAGATGTTTTGTCAGTCATTTCCAGTTTATATGATGTCCTTGATCCTCGTCCATTTGACTGTAACTGTTGATGTCACTGTGTCTCGTAAATAAATGGTTGAAAAGTTCCAGCAGTTGCAACAATTACTGACTACTGCATATGAGTGAGTGGGTGCATTGTTTACCTGTCAAAGAGCCTAAACGCATTCGTGTTGTCTACACACCCACATCACTTATCAACCCACACAAACTTCGAGTACTTCACATTCAAAAAATGTATGATGTTTGAATGTCAACATGACACCCTGTTAGCGCCTCAACGCCTGGTGAGCTAATCATGCACAACAACGCTGTTTGGCCCAGGTCGTACTGCCTACGCACGCACAGAAAACTACAGTAACACCGTGCAGGAACATTGAGGTAGATCGTACCGCCTTCAACATTGTGGTGGCGCATCAACACATTCATACTATCACAGTACACAGTAAAGATATCGTTACATTCCTGGTGGTCATGAAATAGGAATGTTACAGTAACTCTATGTGATAATATAATTAAATTAGAAAAAGTAACTCAAAATTAAACAGTTAAAAATTTACCAAGTCAAATGAGTACAATTTCATATTTTATTATGTACATCTATATATTCTTGTAGTGAGAAAAGGGGTTGGAAGATGGTAAAATGAATGATTACAGTAGAACTCCATTTATCCGAACCCCAATTATCCGAACATCCAATTATCCGAACACTTTTTCCAGAAAAAAAAAAAAAATCAGTCTCCACCAGTCACGTTAGACTACAGTTCTGAATCTTTTGATGCGGCAAGCTTCAAATGTGTGCGAACAATTTGTAGACAATGAGATGGGCTAATGGACGGTCGCTTACGTACATGAAGTCAGTTAGATCATAAAGTCCGTTAATATCTGGTTTACCAATCCAGTGTACGTGTGAGTTCTAGGCAGAACACTGGCTAAACAGACAGTTCAACTTAAAATAATTGTGTCTGCTACTACAGCAGAATAATTTTGGTGTACACGTATTTCTCTGTGCGACCTGGCATCTTCCAGTAGGCCTAAAGCATATAAAAGGAACCGCAATGTTTTGTCAATTGAAACGAAAACAGAAATTATCAAGAGACTAGGAAAAGGTGAAACTGTATCTTCATTTGCGAGGATTTTCAATGTTGAGAAAGCTACCGTCTCTGACATCAAAAGTAACAAGGATAAAATTATGAGTTTTGCATCGAAATTGGATAGTGAAAATGGGTCGAAGAAACATAAAACCATGAGAAATGCGAAAGATTTGAAATTGGAAGAGGCTTTGTATATATGGTTTGTGCAAAGAAGAAGCAAAGGGGAACCTATCTCTGGCTCTCTATTGTGTGAAAAGGCACTTCAGTTCAACAGTCAACTTGACGGTCCTCCTGACTTTAAGGCTAGCCAGGAATGGTTAAGAAACTTTAAATCTCGTCATGGCATACGAGAATTGGAGATTCAAGGGGAATCTTCATCTAGCGATGCAACTGCCGCTGAAAATTTTAAAGAAACATTCTTGGCTTTTTTGGAAGAAGAAGGTTATTTACTCGATGATGTGTATAATGCCGATGAGACTGGCTTATACTGGAAATCATTGCCTCAAAAATCACTTGCATCTCAGCGCGAAGCAGCTGCCCCTGGGTTTAAAAAGTGCAAAGAGAGAGTAACAATTTTGGTAGCCGCGAATGCCAGTGGAAGTCATCGTTTACCGGTGCTAATGATCGGCAAAGCCAAAAAAACACGTTGTTTAAAGAATGTGACATGTCTCCCATTGTGCTACAAAGCACAGAAGAGTGCTTGGATGAATAGTGAAATATTTCTTGATTGGTATACAAATCAGTTTCATCCCAAATGTGAAGAGGTTGAAAGAGCAAGAAAAGAAAACTGGAAAAGTAATTCTTCTACTGGACAATGCACCATCTCATCCAGAGACGGATACATTGAATGCAGTTGATGCAAATTTTAAAGTAATTTTTCTGCTTCCCAATGTAACAGCACTGATTCAACCAATGGATCAGGGTGTTATAGCAAAGCTTAAAAAGATGTACAAGAAGGAAGTCCTGCGTCGTTTATTGTTGGCTGAAGATGAAGAAAGTGTGGTGGCGTTTTCAAAAAAAGCTTAATCTCAAAGACTGCTGCTATATGTAAGCTGATGCTTGGACCACCCTGTCACAAGATAATCTCAACAAGGCTTGGAATAGATTGCTTGGGAAAAAAGGAGGAAATGAAACTACTGCAGTGGACACAAATGATGATTGTATATAAATGAAGTTGTGGAACTGTTTCAAGCAATGCCCGGATTTTCGGACTGTGACAAAGATGATGCACACATGTGGCTAGAAGATGATAATGATTCTGGTTTTCAGTTTTTGAATGACGAAGAAATTTTGTCTTTTGTGCAAGAAGAAAACCAAATACATGTAGTGACCGATGATGAAGACTCCTCAGAAGTACATGATGTACTTGTAGATTATGAAGAAAACCCAAAACGTCGACCAAGTCCTGAAGAGGCCTTTATAGCACTAGAAACAGCGATGGCTTGGTACGAGCAAGAAGATGACAGCTGTCCTACACAGCTTCTGCTGTTGAAGAGAATGCGGGACTTAGCAGCCAAAAGCAGACTATCCAGTTTGGCGCAAAAGAGGATTCCTCATTATTTTAAATAGTGGGCTACATCTGTGCAAGTACATGTATACGTAAGTTGCGCCTGGTTTTGAATTGTTTGTAATGTTACTGTATTTTGAAAACATTTCTCTTTCTTAACAAAAATAATTAATACAAGTAGTACATGCACTGCAGTGTAATGAAAGATTTTGGTGATACAGTGATCTAATACAGTGTGGGTATTATTATTACAGTACAAGTAAATATGTTTTATAGTGTATTTTCCTTGTGATTGTTAATTATTTTTAGAAATATGTGTACATGTACTCGATACATCATGTAATCCAATTATCCGAACATTTGATTATCCGAACGATGCTCGGTCCCATGGGGGTTCGGATAAATGGAGTTCTACTGTATTTATAGTTACAAATTACAATAAACAAACGAAAAAGTCTTGGATTTATCTTCCACTGAAATTACAACAAAAGGATTGTCTCATTATCTCTTGCCATCTAGTTGTCATCATTAAACAGTCGTTTTAGAAACTGCTCACAGGATTTGGTGGATTGTACACACATAACTCATCTGAAATTAAGTCGAGGTTCCTGAGACACACTTGAATCCGGAAGACTTTCCTTCAGCCCGCCCTATAACTACGGGGGACTAAGGTGTTGAAGATTGGTTGACCTCTAGGCTTCAGTTAGCAGGATCAACGGTCTTCAAGTCTTCTGGGTAAATTCGGTCAGGAATGATCATAATCTTGATCAGCAATGATCATAAAAACTGATCATAAAAACCTGGAACAAAAGGTAATAGGTGGCCATGGTGTTCCAACAATCTCACCACCCACTGCTGTTCATGATGCGACCATGTCTTCAGTGTTTGTATATAAATGAATGAATCATGGTAGTATGTTACAGAGATAGCATGATAAGATAATGGCTACTGTGCAGAAAATAACAAAATACATGAATAAATCACATGTTATGATACATGGGTACGATATAACCTTTGCCTTCCACTTATGGATGTCAAGTCACTTATGTACTTGCTGGTATGTCGTAAGCTTCCAGGCAAGAACTAGCCATGCTATATTTGGCTAACCAATTAATGGTTATGCTTCCTGACAATGCCGGTGAAGGTTATTTCTGGTTAGCGTCATTCCCTTTTTATTATATCTGATACAATAAAATCGTAAATAAAATCTGAAATAAAATGCTATTATTCATACATATATCTTTAATAAACTTACATACCCTCTTAGGATTTATAAGCTCACGGTGAGACTATATTGGTTGAAGTTAATCTGCCCTGCATGCAGCATGAAAAATAACTTTTCTTGCAGATACTGTCTTCCAGTTTCTCACTCTGGCTTCTGGATTTGGTGTGTGTGATTTTCAACGCGCCGCTCTGTCCTTATATTTCAGTCTCTCGCCCGTACGAGAAAGCACCTCTAAAAGTCCCAAAAGATTTTCGTTTAATCTCTCGGTTTTAGGCGATTTGAGGCGATCTGTGCGTTTCCTGTACTTGTTTTTTTCTTCTGTTCACTACACACTTATATCCTTCCTTCCTTCCTAGGTATCCTTTCATTTTCCCCATATGAGGCTTTCATTCTATCCAATTTATATTTAAATCCGTTTAGGCATGTAGTTATAATAAATTTTTAAAGATTATTAGCTAATTTTTAGCAGATGTGATGAAGGTGAAAAATATTAATTATCTTTAAAACTATTTATATTTGAATAATATCCTTTTGGATATAATTCATAGTCCATCTCCTTTAGTGAACTATTATTATTTAATTGTATTCCAACCAGGCGTTTTCTTGTAGTTCTAAATTTAATTTCCTGTAAATGCAAACTTTGAAAGTCCGCCATTCATTCCTATATTAGCTATTTCCTCATTCTTCAGTAATATTGTCTGGCTTTAACCGTAATTCACATTTCCGCCGTCTTCAAACTTCAAAGCAAGATCCACCGAGTGTTATTACTGCGCTGTGTGTGTGTGTGTGTGTGTGCGTCGCGTTACACATTTTTTTCCACAACAAAGCAAGAGGTACAAAATCTCGCTACAGAGCCCTCTTCTTTAAACTGTGCCTGCACGGTTAACTTTTTGGTAACTCATGCTGCAGTTTCTCCTTACTTTTCTGTCTCTCTGTATCTCCTTTGATAGGATGACGACTTAAAAAATCGGGTCCAAGATTGTCCCGTCCTGGAATATATCTCACATTGAACGAATATGGAGATAACAGTAAACTCCACTTTAACAAGTCGTGAATTTAATTTTTTAGACACGGCTAAAAACATCAAAGGTTGGTGATCACTTTCCACAATGAAGTGTTTCCCGTAAAGAAAAGGGGCAAATTTATTGATCGACCAGACCAAAGCGAGGCATTCACGTTCAACGGTAGAATAATTTCTTTCAGCTGTATTTAACTTTCTACTGGCAAAAGCTACTGGTAGAAGCATATGTGGCGGTGTGTCTGCCCGCTGTAGTAATGTTGCTCCGATGCCTACATTGCTAGCATCCGTTCTTAGTACGAATTCTTGTGTGAGATCGGGAAGGGCAAGTATAGGTTTATTTGTCAGCTTATTTTTCAGCTCTGTATAAGCCTGTTCACACTCTGCAGTCCATTGTATTTTATCCGGCTGACCTTTTTTGGTTAAGTCGGTTAATGGCGCGCATAATGAGTTGAAATGGGGTATATATTTATGATAAAACCCGCACAGTGACACAAAGGATCTTACATCCCTCTTAGTTTGTGGTCTTGGTGCTTTTCTCATTTTCTCTACATTCTTTGGGTCAGGAGACATTTGCCCTGTAGAGATAGTGTGACCTAAAAATTCCAATTTCTCACATCCAATATGACACTTAGTTGGACGTGCTGTCAATCCCGTTTCTCTCAGTCTATCTAACAACATGGAGAGTGCTACTATGTGTTCCTCAAATGTAGCGGTAGCAATCAGAATATCATCCATGAAGTTGGTGATATGAGGATTTTGTAATGGTTCCAATAATTTCCTCATCATTCTGGAGAAGATACTTGGAGCATTCTTTAAACCAAATGGGAGTACATTGAACTCGTAATGTCCCTCCGGTGTACTAAAGGCCAACAGTTTCCTAACTTCCGGTTTCACTGGTATTTGGTAGTATCCCTTGCTTAGATCTACTTTTGAAAAATACCGAGCCTTACTCAATGTAGCAAACAACTGATTGGCGTCAGGTAATGGGTCTACCTGAAATTCAGTGATAGCATTTAGTTTCCTATAGTCAATGCATAACCTGTGTTCACCACTAGGCTTCCTTAATAGCACCACACTTGAGCTGTAGGGAGATTCAGACTTTAAAATAATTTTCTCTTTTAAGAAATATTCAGTCTCATCATTGAGTGCTTAAGCTTGCTATTGTTCAGTCCCTGTCCGCAACAATGCTTCCAGTGGACCGTGTATGGGGACGGCGAAACAACAACGTTGCCGGACCCACACCTATTTCTATTGTAAGGGGCAGTATACCGAAGTGGGGTATGTATCCATCGATTGTTTGGTACAGCCCTGGTTCCTACCTCCTATGATTCTGGTTGGTTTCTGCAGCTTTGTTAATACTCGTTGCTGACTAACCAAATTTTCCAGATGATCCAGGCCATGGTGTTCCGAACAATATTTAGTCGGGGTGGGATGTCTTTCGTCCCCTCTCTGTACAATACGGAGAGTTGCCATGGTTACTGGTGTAACAGTAGACTTGTTGTGATTGTGTTTTCTCCTTATCACCGCATCTACCTGTTGTTTACTCTTGTGAGTTTTCTTAATGGGCCTACGTCCGCAACCATGCTTCCCTAGGTCCTGTAACTGGTCTACACTTCTGATTGAGTTTACCTGGTTACATTCTGAACAGGATTTCATATACCAACTTATGTCTTCAATTATTCCTGGCCAGTAATATCGCAATGCTATCATGTGACCAGTGGCCCCTTTTCCTCTGTGACCACTGCCTGATGTAGCATGCTCTTGCTCCATAATTTCCTCCCTGTAGAATTTTGGCACTACCAGCTGTCCATGCCCTTTAGGCCCTTTTCCAGCTTGTCTGTAGAGTAGGCCATTTTCCATGTAGAAGTCTCCTTTCTCTGGAGGGTTATGGGCCTTTGGCAATTTGCCAAAACAAGGCTTCAATGTGCTGTCTGCTGTTTGAGCCTTTTTCATCTTTATAGGATGAATGTTTATTGGATTTCCCTCCTCCTTTTTGGTGCTTGACCTGGTATGGTTTGCTGCCATGACAACAGGTTTTATTGGGTTACCCAAAAAGACATATTTACATCCTATTACCAGCGGGTATATAGGATCATCACTCACTGCTGCTCTTATCACTCCTTCCACATAGCGAGTTCTCACGTTGATCCTTGCTATGGGAAGTGTCATGGTGACGGTTCCCTGCATGGCCCCTTGTATGTCCACTGTTTCTGTGGTAAGTTGATCAGGGTACACTAGGTTTGCACTCACGACTGAGTCGAATTCCAATCCGGAATCATATAAGCACTGAATTTTAGTGCCATTACATGTCACTTCCTCACAGACAGGGGGATGATGGAGGTCATTCTGACTAACTGCCATTTCCTTCCTTCCCTTGTTCCCTGTTGTAAGACACGCAGCGTGATATGGAGGGTTGTTCCGTCTGCATTCTCCAGTATTGTGGTTACTCATTTGGCAAGATTTACACCACTTTCCTTCTTTTCTTGAAGGTATATTATCTGATCCTAGATGGTTTTTGTCTTTATAATCAGTTCTATGTTTGCTCTTGTTGGAATTGTCCCTAAGTTCATAGTTGGTATAGTATTGTGAAGGTTTGAAGTTCTCCCCCTGCTTCTTCTTATTTCCTGATACTTCTGACTGAGCTGCTTGATATCTCTCAGCCATGGTTAAAATATCTTCCGATCTCTCTGCTCCTTGCTCCATAAGAAATTTTCTCATTTCCCGAGGCATGGATTCTCTCAGTTGTTCCATCATGACCATTTCTTTTATATCTTGACATTTTCCTAAGCTAATCCATTTTGTCAGATAAGTTTCCAATGTGGCAGAAAACTGGTGATAGTTTTCTCCTGGAAGTAGCTTAGCAGTTCGGAATCTCTTTCTATAAGATTCAGAATTCTTTTCGTACCTGACCAGTAAAGCTTGTTTTAAGATTTCATAATCTTCCTGGTCTTCTTTTGAGAGTTTTAAATAAACATCGTATGAAACTCCCCTCAGAGATAGCTTAAGGCTCCATTTTACCTTTTCCAATCTATAGGTAGAGGCCAGTCTTTCATATCTATCCAGGTACGACTAATGGTGTCATCCTTCTGAATAAATGTATCCAGGTGGAAACTCATGGCTCCATTTGCCGTGCTCTGGTTGGAGCTACTTTCAGAGTGAGGTGAGCTAGCACCATGATTGCTAGCTGCTCCCTGGAGTTCAAGTTCCTTTAAACTTAACTCATGAGCTCTGTGTAACCTTCTTTCTTCGGCTTCGGCTTCCAACATTTGTCTCTTTTCTTCTCTTTCCAGTCTTTTGACTTCTCTTTCTGCCCCTAATTTCTTAGCTTCAGCCTCAACTTCCGTTCTTTTAGTCTCTCTATCTAAATATTTATCCACTTCAGTTGTGATATGTCGAATTAGAGCATCTCCTGTCATACCCAAGTCTTTTCCTTCCTGCATAATCGCAGCTCTAAACTTCACCAATTCAGCCATGATGCTTACTTACCAGAGGGTATATAAATTTATCTTCACTAACTAACTAACTTAATTAAAATCAATTAATTACTTTGAACAAGACAAATCCTTAAAACCTTGTGAGCGTTTCCTATTTACTTCGTACTCAATGGTACTACTATTACGAAAAAATTTCTAAGTTTTAGAATTTTTTCAAAAAAATTTATTTTTACAAACTATTTGTGGCTCAAGATAGAAGAATACATAGATAGTGGCTCAGGATACAAAATAATATCCCGCAAAAGAGCCCCCAATGTAGCGAAAGGTTTTCAAGTATGATAATAGTGGTAGAGAAGAAGTAGAATCTCTCTCCAGAAAGGATGAAGTTCCAGTGCCCGAGAAGTACACTGGTATCACAAGTGAGTTACAGCTGTGAATACTCTGAGCTGGACAATAGATTTAGGCTTCAGAAGTATAAGTTGCTACTTTCGCTATAGTAACCCTATGTGATAATATAATTAAATTTGAAAAGGTAACTCAAAATTTAACAGTTAAAAATTTAACAAGTCAAATGAGTACAATTTCCCAATTTATTATGTACATCTATATATTCTTGTAATGAGAAATGGGTGTTGTAAGATGGTAAAATGAATGATTATTTATAGTTACAAATTACAATAAACAAGCGAAAAAGTCTTGGATTTATCTTCCACTGAAATTACAACAAAAGGATTGTCACATTATCTCTTGCCATCTAGTTGTCATCATTAAACAGTCGTTTTAGAAACTGCTCACAGGATTTGGTGGATGGTACACACATAACTCATCTGAAATTAAGTCGAGGTTCCTGAGACACACTTGAATCCGGAAGACTTTCCTTCAGCCCGCCCTATAACTACGGAGGACTAAGGTGTTGAAGATTGGTTGACCTCTAGGCTTCAGTTAGCAGGATCAACGGTCTTCAAGTCTTCTGGGTAAATTCGGTCAGGAATGATCATAATCTTGATCAGCAATGATCATAAAAACTGATCATAAAAACCTAGAACAAAAGGTAATAGGTGGCCATGGTGTTCCAACAATCTCACCACCCACTGCTGTTCATGATGCGACCATGTCTTCAGTGTTTGTATATAAATGAATGAATCATGGTAGTGTGTTACAGAGATAGCATGATAAGATAATGTCTACTGTGCAGAAAATAACAAAATACATGAATAAATCACATGTTATGATACATGGGTACGATATAACCTTTGCCTTCCACTTATGGATGTCAAGTCACTTATGTACTTGCTGGTATGTCGTAAGCTTCCAGACAAGAACTAGCTATGCTATATTTGGCTAACCAATTAATGGTTATGCTTCCTGACAATGCCGGTGAAGGTTATTTCTGGTTAGCGTCATTTCCTTTTTATTATATCTGATACAATAAAATCGTAAATAAAATCTGAAATAAAATGCTATTATTCATACATATATCTTTAATAAACTTACATACCCTCTTAGGATTTATAAGCTCACGGTGAGACTATATTGGTTGAAGTTAATCTGCCCTGGATGCAGCGTGAAAAATAACTTTTCTTGCAGATACTGTCTTCCAGTTTCTCACTCTGGCTTCTGGATTTGGTGTGTGTGATTTTCAACGCGCCGCTCTGTCCTTATATTTCAGTCTCTCGCCCGTACGAGAAAGCACCTCTAAAAGTCCCAAAAGATTTTCGTTTAATCTCTCGGTTTTAGGCGATTTGAGGCGATCTGTGCGTTTCCTGTACTTGTTTTTTTCTTCTGTTCACTACACACTTATATCCTTCCTTCCTTCCTAGGTATCCTTTCATTTTCCCCATATGAGGCTTTCATTCTATCCAATTTATATTTAAATCCGTTTAGGCATGTTTCTTTCTCTTTTTTCTTCCGTCCTTAGCCAACGACCGGCAAAGCAGTCAGTGGCCATTACGCCTAGTGGCGTCTTAAGGGCAACAGCGAATAGATTTTCTTTGCCGTTGTTCCCATCACGCCTAATGGCGTCTTTAGGGCAACGACAAATCAATCCGTTTGCTGTTGTTTCCGTAATCAAAGTGACTGGCAAACGGGTGATCAGCCCGTTGGGTTTAGGCATGTAGTTATAATAAATTTTTAAAGATTATTAGCTAATTTTTAGCAGATGTGATGAAGGTGAAAAATATTAATTATCTTTAAAACTATTTATATTTGAATAATATCCTTTTGGATATAATTCATAGTTCATCTCCTTTAGTGAACTATTATTATTTAATTGTATTCCAACCAGGCGTTTTCTTGTAGTTCTAAATTTAATTTCCTGTAAATGCAAACTTTGAAAGTCCGCCATTCATTCCTATATTAGCTATTTCCTCATTCTTCAGTAATATTGTCTGGTTTTAACCGTAATTCACATTTCCGCCGTCTTCAAACTTCAAAGCAAGATCCGCCGAGTGTTATTACTGCGCTGTGTGTGTGTGTGCGCGCGTCGCGTTACACATTTTTTTTCCACAACAAAGCAAGAGGTACAAAATCTCGCTACATTATCTTAATGCGGTGACTTGTCTGTTTTACGTGCTGAGGGTTTCAACTCCATGCACAACCGAATATCAATCACCTTTTGCGACATTGTTTGAGGAAGCAGAAGTCCTATTTACGCTATGTCTATTCGGATATCCCTGGTAACTACGTGGAGGTTGTTCTTTAATACCCTGGATAACAAAAAAAAAAAATAGTTCCCCAAAACATGTTGAAACAGAGAACGGAAACAGAGAACTGAAACAGAGAATTGAAACAGAGAACTGAAACAGAGAGTAGCGAAACGTAAGGGCTCTAGGGTACACATTAAGTTGGGCCCTTTTTATATATTGGGCTTAACAGCCAGTGGCGTCCCTAAAGTATTTAGCACTATGGGCGGATCCTATCTTTGGTACCATCTCTCTCCCTCGCTCCATAAAAAAACACTTGCAAGTACATTTTAAACAGTTGTTGTCGATCCAGCGACGCTTGGACTCTCCCCGTCGGCCCAATGCCATGTAGTGATGTCTGCATGTTTTCACAAGTTGTTTTGTTTCTCCGTACAAGGTGGGCCACTTATCTGGACTCGCAGGAAGGAGCATTTTCCTAACATCATCTAGTGCTGTTTTAAACAGTAAGTACTATCATAATTGTGTGCGATGGCACCCCCTTCTTGGCTGTCACCTTGGGCGGACCCCCTCTCTCTCCCACCTCCCTTAGTACGCCACTGTTAACAACTTTCATCGATATACGGCAACTCGATGTAGACATGTAAATATTTACATTATCATCATCATCATCTTTACCATTCAGCCATAAGGAACCGTAGGTCTTCATCAAATTTGTGTCAGGCCCTCCTATCTTGTGCCATCCGCTCAAGACCTTTCCGTGACTTCTTTATCCCATTTATTTCTGTCTCCAAAAACTGGGACATGCTATGACGTTTAAACTCAGGAACAAAGGGCAAAAAATGAATTTATTTACTGGTAAAGGTCACTTTCGACTTTACTTTCCGAGGCGCACTAGGTGCTGGGGCACCCAGAACGTGCCAGGGCCACCCCGGGCGGTAGTTACGGCATTGGAAACAGACATAAGGTTAACGAGCCTGGCGGACGATGTCTCGGAAGGCTGTGTGTGGTGATCTCAGCAACGGGACCTCCCACCTCATTCATCGAGGTAGTGACCTTGTGTCTGTGTTCGTACGGTTGTCTTAGTGATCCCGTGTCTCTTCGACCCTAGCATCAATATAAACGGTGTAAGATGCAATGCAAATCTGTGTGTGGTGTTTCAGGCAACATATCCTCCTAGCTTGGCCAGGGAAGCAGGATCCCTCGGCCAGATCCCCCTTAAAGTAGAGGTCCATCAATCTCGTGACACTGCATCATCCGCCATTTAGTAGATATGGTATGTTTTACCCATTATTAACCTGCTGAAATGGGGATGTCCTCTGGGTTTGCAAGAAAGTCCTGGAACTCTTCCCAAATATGAACGGATAGAGAGCAAAAATTTAAATTACGAGGGGGGAGAGGCTGAAGGAAGAAGAAGAAAAAAGCTTAAAGACAACATAGATAACATGAACAAATGACGTAACAATGAAAAGCGGGGCTAGAACTGACCGATAAAGGCCTTTGTTCTACGATCAGCCTACAGGCATAAAGGGCGACAAGATCTCGGGAAGCTCTGCAGGAACATGAGAATAAATATTGAACAAACATAAAGGTATGTTTTCAGGCAGTCGTAAGAAATAAAGAAGTAGAACACTAGACAACAGAAAAACAACAGACGTCAGTGGCTTACCCAGGACTCGAACCCAGGACCTTCCGTGCGGCAACCCCGCCTAGCTATGCAAGCGAATATCACTATCCTCCCTGCCATCTAGGCATCCCCAAAAAATTATGCTTCGATGACGGGTCATTAGTGCGAACCGCAACACATAACACCGGAAATTTACCATGGGCAGTCCAGCCAATTAATGACGCAATCACTTCTGTTGTTCCCCTATTATACAGTATAGGTCAGACTACACAAGACAAAGACCTTAATACTGTGTCTAGTAAATACATGAAAAACCTTTTGTTATTTTTATTTCTTTTAAAACCAGGATTATAAATTGTATTAGAACAACAATACCATATAATCTTCACGGCTCTGACATCAGCCATGCAAATTTATTTTATTATGTCGTCTTGTTTGCGCGGAAAGATAATATTGGTTATGACGACCAGGTCTAGCTGCCCCAGACTGCAAAATTCATGGGCGGAACTTCTTCGTGGCATAGAGATATTCGTTCTTCTACTTCTGCGTTCAAAGAAAGCAGTGGTCAGCATGAGGTTGTTGTTATCCCTGTACAATTTTTCCAGGAATGGTACTGGTGATGGCCACATGCGCTTTCTCTGTTCCTCGTATGTTTGGCACCTTTGAAGTAGATGTTCAGCAGTCATTTTATCGGTGCCACAATCACACTCATCGATAGTTTCTGTCTTAGATATTCCTTCGAGCCGCTTAATACATTTTCAGTAGCGTATCTAGTTGTCAGCTCGTCATATAAAACATATTGCCACAGAAACCATCACTGTAAAAAATTCTGAGCGACAACTGATAACTGATTTGAGGAGCCACAGTTTATATACATCATGTTATTATGATCTCTAGAGGATGTTAATTTTCACACACCCCGTGTACAGTAGAGAAATCTGAAACTACGTTTCCCCCGATAAAAGATTTCCACGGTCGCCCAGTTCGGCGTTGCTAACTGACAACCAGAGACTTAAACCGTGTAACGGGCTTCCTTCCGAGATTTTCCCCATTTCTCGAGATCACAGAGTTATCTTTCCCTGTATGTACGAACATCAAAGGATTCTCGGGGATTTGTTTTAGCCCGTGCGACTACTTCAAACGAGGTCCGTTGTTTCCACGTGCAACTGTTTGATATCTGATGATTAACAAATCAGCTCACGTGAGAAACTCAGGTAAACAACACCATGTTCGCTCCCTGTTTTGACTGGCAAGTCGCGGAAGTTGGTAAGCTTTCTGTTTGTTTACGTCTCAAGGAAAAGATGCGTGGATTAAAGTGAGTAATGCAGGCTGTCAAATGCTCGACTTTACTAACGAATCAAAGAACGCCACGAGGTCACGAAAGGCTGTCGGATGCTGTAGGCTATATTTCCATTATACGTCACACATATGACTACAGTCCTTAACCCACATATGACTGGAGTCCAAACTGACGTATGACTGTTCTTAACTCAAATATGACTGGGGTCCTTAACTCACATATGACTGGGGTCCTTAACACACATATAAATGGGGTTCTTAACTCACATATGACTGGAGTCCTTAACAAACATTTGACTGGGGTCCTTAACTTACATATGACTGGGGTCATTAACCCACATATGACTGGAGTCCTTAACCCACATATGACTAGAGTCATTAACCCACTTATGACTGGGGTCCTTAACCCACATATGAATGGTGTCTTTAACCCACATATGCCTGGGGTCCTTAACCCGCATTTGACTGGGGTCCTTAACCCACATATGACTGCAGTCCTTACGCCACATAAACTAGAGTCATTAACCCACATATGACTGGAGTCCTTAACCCACTGTCGTACCGATAGGTTTGAGAGTTATTTTGGTCTCGTCTGAGTAGAGTGAATGGTGATAAGTACGTGAGAAAAAGGTGTGAGAAATTGATTTCACGGGTGAATAGTTTAAGGAGAAGATATGTCTCTGGAATGAGTAAGTTTCTTTATTCCAGCCTATCTATACGACTATAATTTAGTACAAGACAACCTTGCCCTCCTCATAATATAAATATAAGTTTAACTACACACACACACACAGCTATGTGACAACAAGACAGACAAACGTGAAAAAACTACGGTTAATTGGGTATGGGTCTGACCAACACACAAAGTTAAGTTTCTTTTGTTGTTTATTATCATTTAAACTTGACAACATCAAATATCTAAAGAAAGATCAAATAAAATCAGATTTACATACATATGAAATAGCAGAATAAATGTGTCCTCCCCCTATGGAGAAAAGAACCCAAAAAGTTAATAACCCAAAGGTCAACGGTTAGCACTATGTTACAGAGTAGACAGTAAAGAACAAGTTCCTACTATATGCTACCCAGTAAAGTAAACAAGTTAAGAAAAATCCAATGTTGGTAAAGTTCCTGTAACAAAGAAAAATATTCACTCTCTCTTTCATACAGTGGTCACTCAATCACGCTTACCTACTCTTGATGATATCCCTTGGAATTACAATGGTCCCTGAACATAAAATTGTGTTAGTATATTTCCCAAATTGGCCCCAGTCCATCCTCTAACAAATAAGATTAATGAGGTGAACGCCGAATTTGGTGTTTTAATTTTCCCTGGATGAACAAAATGTCACCGCGAATAGTTAATGTGGCAAAAACGGGCTCTTGAGGTTCACAGTAAAAAGGAGGAAAATACTTCCAGTATTGGGAAACATCTGGTTACTAAAAATGTTACAAATGATGATGATGAAAATCCTATCGGCTGTTTCTTTGTAAGAGCGCCGATTCTGAAACAGCGTAAATTCTGGATGCGACGCCTGTATACGACTGTCAGAAGTCGGGAAGAACTGTTAATTTTGTACACCCCAGTGGGCTGATAACAATTGAAAAAATATTGCTGGGTTTGGTAAGTCCAGTTTAAATTTACTTACTTGCTTACTTACTTAGTCGTTCTCCTTCTACCTTCTACAAGTTAAAATGTTTCTTATGTATCGTTGGCTCAAAAATGAAATTGGTGACGCACAAGCCAAGAAAAAGACAACATTAACCAATCAGTAAATGAAGAAAAGACCAAAAGACCGCTGGACGCTCTTGTGATCAGGTCTGCTGGGAATAAAAGAAACATTTATGTAAAAATGCTACTATTCTATATAGCTACATATAAGCACATGGATTAGGACAAGACGATCTCTTATCTACTCCGTCAGTCCTGATTAAAGTTAAATGGCACAGGTGTCTTAAGCCTATCCTATCGCTCGTCGCTTAGCGAGTGCAGGTTTGGTTGAGTTATGCAGCTCTCCCCTTCTGCCCCCAGTCATTGATCAGCGTACAATGTTAATTATTATTCAATTATCCATACGCGCCTTTACATAAATATCGCCTGTCTTAATAGCTATTAAATAGTCGGCGTCTGTTGGTCATTGTATGGTATTAAATACTAGGCACTTATAATAAATACACAAAATGAAATATAACGTGAATTCTTTTCTGTCACTATCAGTCGCGCCTAGCAAATTAAATCAGTCAACTAAAACCGTCTCTTCTTGTGCGAGAAAGCGCGTGGTGAAAATTAACATTATAACTGAACATCTGGTATGAAATAGCTACGCGTTATTTTATTTCACTAGTTCTAACAGCTAGAAAATCTAAGTGAATTATAATGGTAAAAGCTTAACCTTTTAATCGCGTAAACACTAATTTCTATTACCAGAAAATCAGAATGAAGATCCCGATGAATGCTATTAATACATCTTCCACAATGGTTCTAGAACTACGTTTTTATACTGAGTGACAACTGATAGCAGGTTTAAGAAAACACAGTTTAAATATCATCATGTTTCTCTGATCTATAGATGATGCTACTTTTCACACTATAGAATCAGAAACATGAGTTCCCCAGATAAAGCTTTATGGTCGGCTTTTCTCTGGCGTTCGATCGCCATCAAAGGACGTATCCCGTGTAACGGGGTTCTCAAAGATTTTCTCTGTACGAATGCCCGCTTCTGAGATCAAAGAGCCCAGGGGTTTTTCTGACTACCCTGAGTACGAACTTCAAAGCATGCTCGGGGAAAGGTTTTTCCCGTGAGTCTACTTCAAATGGTTCGGTGTTATTCACGTGCGGTCTGTCCATATCGTATGATTGACAGTTCAGCTCGCGTGAGAACTTTAGATAAACAAACCTGATTCGCTACCTGTTATGACTGGCAGGTCACGAAGGTTTAAAAACCTTGTGTTAGCTCGTGTTAAACACAGAAAAAGAGGTAGAACTAAAAAGTGAGTAAACACAGACTGTAAATGCATGGTTTTGCTAGCAAATCCTTGAACGCTAACGGGATTACAAATGCTGTCAGATTACTGTAGGCTATATTTCCATTATACGTCACACCCACATATGACTGGAGTCATTAACCGACATATGAAGCCAAACACTGGAGTACATAAAAAATATATGTAATATAACCTGTTTGAGTTACCATATAAAGTTGGGAACACGAATAACAAAGAAAGCGTAATTAAGTATCACAATACAATTCATTCGAAAACACCTTTATCAAAAATACAAACAAACAAACCACACAAAAACACACACACATACACACAGATACAAGGTCAAAGTATGCAAATATAGCGTCCAATTGGACAAGTGGTTAGCACTTGATTCTCGAGGCAATATTACCGGATTCCGGGTTCGAAAGCTGGTAGGGTCACGCCCAGTCGACCCAGCTGTAAATGGATATCTGACTCTGTTCTTGAGTTAAGGAAGACAAAGGCAGCAAGGAAGGAGCTGGTCACTTCACTACATAATGCTGAGACCTAGTATAGTGCTGTCTCTAACACTTCACTCATATGTAGCAGTTTCTGCTATGTGACTACCGTTTTATAAAAAAATTTATGATTAGCATGTTTGCACGTGCAGTAATGTACCGCCTGGTACTTCTGATCTACCTGCCTGCCTGCCTGTCTGTCTGTCGGTCTCTCTGTCTGTCTGTTTATCTATGCTTGTGCTTCTTGTATGCGTGCTTGTGTGTCAAGGTGTGTGTATGGGTGAAGGATAGACTGGCTGTTTTGGTTGAATGCCACTGATGTTGTTACGACATGTGAGTTTGAGCTAAGTCGCATGTTAGTTTCTAGCTTTCTTGCACGAGTAGCATATCTGATTACCATTCATAACCCTAATGAGTTTGTGAAGAGTTGTGAGTACATTCTGAGCGAATCTTATGCTCTGGAGTGAAAGATATTTTCGTGAGCACGCGGAGAAAAAGCTGGAAATTGAACACAGTTTGGGTGATTTTTGTTTGTTTGTTGTTATTGTTGTTGTTGTTTTTAGTGTTTGCTACTTTTCTTGGCAGCATGTCTCTTTTAACCATTTTAAATATACACGGAACTGTTGAAAATCAGGACGCTTTTTATTTCGTGTGATTTGTTTGACTGTGTGAGACCAGCCCTGGAAAATGGCATTGCAGCATGGTCAACAGCAGCTAAGTCAAACTTTGATAAAATAAACAGAATCCCAAATCAAGCAATGAGAATCATAACGGGGAGCATGAAGTCAACACCCGTTGAAGAATTTGAAAATATTACATACCTCCAGTCAATGGAGGACAGAAGAGATAGCAGAGCCCAGCAACAAATAGAGAAATTCAGGAGGCTGATAGATCACCCAATGTACCAGAGAATAAATTGGAAGGGAAAGACTGAAGTGAAGCAAATTTGTAGAAACAATCAAAACAAAGGTGAGAGCAGACCCCATTAATGCATCTTAACAGCTAAGCCCAGCTACACTGTACACAAGCTACTAGTTTGGAAACAACAGAGTCCTAACCACAAAATACATATTACCCAAGAAACACCTGAATCCATGCATATACGGATGGACAAGCATCAAATGCAACAGAAGATGGAGAGGAGGTGTCTTTCTGAGCTTAAGCAATGGCACACAAAAAAAGGCTGTCAGACGCAACAGGAATATTCTCAGTAACTTCAGAGCATAGGTCTTTAAAACTGCAGCAGAAGTCCTAATGACAGAAGAGAGCTCAGAGAAACAAGTATCGCTCTTCACAAAGTCGCTGTCAGTGTCTGAGAGATTAGGGATCGAAGAGGGAAGGCAAACTCGGTCCCAAAAAATGCCGTGCTGAAGTCGGATGTATCGGCCGAAAGGCGCATATATCGCAGCTTCGCTGTAAACGGACACAACGCAACCAACGTCATTTTCATGACGAACGAAGAAGAAGAAGAAGAAAAAAAAATAATGCCGATCTGGATGACCTAAGAGTAACACTTACAAAATTATGTCAGCAATTCAAAAGAGTTGTGATACAGTGGATACCATCTCACTGCAACATCCTCGGAAAAGAAGAGACTGACGGACTGATAAGTGAAATGGGAAAGCTACTTCACCTTGACACAAGCGCACCTTATGAAGAGGTCAAGAGTTTTATCAAGCGCAGATCAGGAG
Source organism: Oreohelix idahoensis (assembly GCA_024509875.1). Classification (NCBI taxonomy): domain Eukaryota; kingdom Metazoa; phylum Mollusca; class Gastropoda; order Stylommatophora; family Oreohelicidae; genus Oreohelix; species Oreohelix idahoensis. The sequence goes on along the minus strand of JAMPIV010017703.1, from coordinate 23,306 downwards.
CAATTAAGAAGCACAGCATCCAGGTCATAAAAAAAAAATTATGTATACAACCAGTTCAGCAGAAGTGAACAAATGGTAATATTCAGACTTCGCACAGGTCACAACAGATTGAGATACCATCTATTCAACAAGTTAAAGATATGAACTACTGATGAGTGTAACTGTGGCACCGATAAAATGACTGCTGAACATCTGCTTCACATGTGCCCAACATATGAGGAACAGAGAAAACACATATGGCCGTCACCAATACCATTCCTGAAAAAACTCTACGGAGATACCAACAATATCAAACTGGCCACTGCTTTCTTTGGACATATTCAAGTTGACGTCTGAGGATGAGCGAAGAAGAAGAATAAGGAGAAATTCAAGTTCTTAACCATGACTGAATGTTGGTATGGCTCAGATGGTTTCTGGGAGCGAGCGCAATATTTGTCCTGTGCTAAGATATTTTTTACGGTTTTTTTGTTTTGTGGCCACTGTATAAGTTTTAAAATGATGTGGACGACATGGAAAGAATGTGAGCTGATGGCACGGGACAGGAAGACTTGGCATAAGTTTGTTGAATGCCTATGCTCCTTGAGGAGTTGAAGGGGTGATGATGGTGTGGACGGCGGCGGCAGTGGGAGTGGTGATTGTGACGTATAATGGAAATAGAGCCTACAGTAATCTGACAGCCTGTGTAATCCCGTTAGCGTTTATGATTTGCTAGCAAAACCATGCATTTTTCTGCCTGTCTTACTCACAAAAGCTTAATTTTCATCCACGCCTCTTTTCTTCGAACACGAGCTAACACAATGTTTACAAACTTTCGTGACCTGCCAGTAATAACAGGTAGCGAATCAGGTTTGTTTATCGAGTCTTTTCACGCGAGCTTCTCTGTCAATCATACGATACCTGACAGACCGCACGTGAAAAAAGCACAGTATCTTTTGAAGTGGACTCACGGGCAAAATCTTTCCCCGAGTACGCTTTGAAGTAGACTCACGGGCAAAATCTTCGAGAGACCCGTTAGACGTAAGAATTCTTCTAATGTCGATTAACAACGCCCGACCGAGTGGCCGTAAGCTTTTATCTGGGATCTCTGTTTCTGTTCTCCGATACACACAATAGTGTGAAAATTAACATCATCTATAGATCAGAGAAATATAGCGAGATATAAACTGTGTTTTCTTAAACCTGCTATCAGTTGTCACTGGATAGTCTAAGCACGTAGTTCTAGAACCATTGTGGAAGATGTGTTAATAGCATTCGTGGGGATTTTCATTCTGATTTTATGGTAATAGAAATTAGTGTTTACGTGATTAAAAGTGTTAAGCTTTTACCATTATAATTCACTTAGATTTTCTGGCTGTTAGAACGCGTAGCTATTTAATACCAGATGTTCAGTTATAATGTTAATTTTCACCACATGCTTTCTCACACAAGAAGAGACGGTTTTAGTTGACTGATTATATCCTAGGTGCGACTGATAGGGACAGAAAAGAATTCACGCTTATTTCATTGCGCGTATTTACTATAAGTGCCTATTATTTGATATCATACGACTAAACTATCAGACGCTGACCAAATTAATAGCTACTTAAGCAACGTGCGATAGTGTAGACATAAAAGAAAAACACCTTGTGCCTTTTTAATTTAATCAGGACTTACGGAGTAGATAAGAGATCGTCTTGTCCCCGTCTGTGTGCATATATGTAGCTATATAGAATAGTAGCATTTTCCCATTAATGTTTCTTATATATTTCTAGCAGACCTGATCAAGGGTGTCCAGTGGTCTTTTTCTTCATTTACTGATTGGTTAATGTTGTCTTTTTCCTGGCTTGTGCGTCACCAATTTCATTTGTGAGCTAGTGTTTGCCAACGATATATGAGAAACATTTTAACTTGTAAATTTAAACTGGACTTACCAAACCCAGCAATATTTTTCAATTTTTATCAGCCCACTGGGGTGTACAAAATTAACAGTTATTCCCGACTTCTGACAGACGTATACAGGCGTACCATTCAGAATTTACGCTGTTTCAGAATCGGTGCTCTTACATAGAGACAGCCTATAGGATTATCATCATCATATGTAACATTTTTAGCAACCAGATGTTTCCCAATACTGGAAGTATTTTCCTCTGTTAACCGTGAACCCCAAGATCACGTTTCTACATCACCTGTTGGCGGTGACCTATTGTTCATCCAGGAATAACCCACACCAGATTCGACGTTCACCTCATTATTCTTATTTGTTAGAGGATGGTCTGGGGCCAATTTGGGAAATACACCTGACATTTTTATATTCAGGAACCATTGTAATTTAAAGGAATATCACCAAGAGTAGGTAAGCGTGATTGAGTGGCCATTGTATGAAAGAGGGAGTGAATATTTTTCTTTGTTACAGGGATTTTACCAACATTGGATGTTGCTTAAACTTGTTTACTTTACTGTGTAGCATATAGTCGGAACTTGCTTACTTTACTGTCTATTCTGTAACATAGTGCAAACCTTCGACCTTTTGGTCGATGACTCAACAAGGCTAGGACTACTGGAATTCAGCATCAAACGTAAGACTAGCAGGGATGAACGGATGGGAAGATGGATCACGCATGTATACGACCACCGAACTGTATGAACAATCAGCGTTCATACCCGTCGACATTTGCTGATGTGCTGATGGAAACTGAGCTCCCTCGGGTTTGACCGGAGTGCAGTTATGTCAGTTCTGAACAACAACAAAATAGTGCACTGAGTGCGAGAATTGTTCTACTTTTAGATTGTGACATGACACTTTGTTGGCTTTGCTGTTTGTGTAACCAGGACACACTTGTTATTTATTTATAGTACATGAACTGTGGAGTGTTGTTGAGTTATTAAAGTTGTTGTGTGTCATCAGTATGACTACATCCTAGTTCTAAACTAATGAGCTGTCAAGTCATTAATCTTCTGAGTGTTGATATATATATATATATATATATATATATATATATATATATATATATATATATATATATATATATATATATATATATATATATATGGGGATCAAAACAGAAATACAGATATTGCAATCGTGATTGGTGCCCTAAAGCAAAGATAGGAGCAGATAAAAGCAGCTTGGAAGATATCATGGAAAACATGAACCTGCGACAATGAACGAAAACTGAGCAAGATTCAAACACATCTGTGCTTCGTATACATTTGCTATAAGAAAAGCATATATCTACATACATGAATACAAAAAGCAACACGGATATCTTAAGATCACACGATAAAAAATTGGACTGATCATATACGCAAAAACTAAAAGTTCAGATCATCATTACATGATGTAAAAGTAGATGTGTCATCCGATAATCCTCTTCTGTTAGCCAAAACAAAGATAAAACTCAGACAATACACAGCAGTGCATAGCTATAGACCACAGTTTATTGTCACATATCTTGAAAATCTAGAAACGAGAAAAACCTGCGTTGTAGTATATCAGGTGCTTTAACACAGAATGCGACGAAAATACAGAAGACAACTGGCAGCAGACGGACAGTGTATGGAGTGAGGCGTGTGGAGAGGTTCTGGGAGTAAATAACGTTAGCACTGTGCATGGCTGGTCGTCGGTGGGATACAGGAAACAGGAAAATGAGAGGGTGGATTTGAATAGAGGGGTAGCTAGAAGCTCCAGGGTATGGGCTCATGAATTGTGCATACAGTTTTTAAGGAAATTGGAAAAGGCGTTGGAAGAGACGAGAGAAGATGTGTTGACGAGTTGGCTAGAGACACGGAGGAGGCTCCAGACTGGGCATGGCTGGTCATCAGGAAACAGGAAAGGGGACGTGAGAGGGTGGATTTGAAAAGAAGGGGAGTTGGAAGCTCCAGGGCGTGAGCATGTGAGCTGGGCATATAGATTGATAGGGAAATCGGAAAGGGTGCTGGAAGAGACGAGAGAAGATGTGTTGGCGGGTTGGCAAAGGAGAGGGAGAAGGAGAAGAATACAGTCAAGGGAAGCGTAAAGGACTCACTGGGTCCATAGTAAGATCCTCCTGCATGCAGGCAACCAGGTAAAAATCCAGAGTTACGTCTGGGGCTCAAGTGACTCCTCCAAACTTAGTGTACAATATTGAGTTCTAAACATGTCGCACCACAGAGGGAATCCCTTGAAATGTGTTTGTGATTTCAAAAGTCAATGAGGGCGTAATTAGCCTCACAGACACAGGTTCACATACAAATCTACAAACTACAGCATTATGCATAGCTTATGGTCATATAGGGAGGACTCCAAATATGCCTCCAGGCATGATTATTGAGGTTATACTGTATTACTTTGGGCAGTGAGAAGGGCGGCAAACACATCAGATACGGCTTCGGTTATTAATCATATTCATGTTCAACTCGCTAATAATAAAACGAGCTAGCAGCTATCAAGCCAAGCGTGAATAATCGATAATGAAACCTTTAAAAAAAAAACAGAAAAAGAAAGAAAAACTAGCGATGCATAAAATAACATTGAGCCAGGAATAGAACTCGCCACCTGCGCTCCAAGCCCGCTTTGCAAATGTCCAACTTTTATAAAAGTAAAACTAGTCCCATAGCATACAATTACGTAGAGAGATGACGTGTTAGAGACTTCACCGTATGTCACTGTTACCGTCTCTTTTATTTAATCAATGTTAACGTCCTGTTTATGTGCTTGTGTAGTCAGTCCGACCTGGGCCAAACAGCGTTGTTATGCCTGATTAGCTCACCAGGCGTTGAGGCGCTAACAGGATGTCATGTTGACATTCAAACATCAGACATCTTTAAGTGTGAGGTACTCGAAGTCTGTGTGGGTTGAATAGTGATGTGGGTGTGTAGAAACCGCGAATGTGTTTACGCTCTTTGCTAAGTAAACAATGCACCCACTCACTCACATGCAGTAGTCAGTAATTGGTGGAACTGCTGGAACTTTTCAACCATTTATTTACGAGACACAGTGACATCAACAGTTACAGTCAAATGGACGAAGATCACGGACATCATGTAAATTGGAAATGACTGGCAAAACATCTGGCATTATAAAGGTTGAACCACTCATCTATTAGGACGTTATCGACAATGGTCTGTCCTTTAACATTTAGTTCATACTGCAGCTTACGTACCTTGACTGATCGCGTCAAGTACTTTACACAACTCCGCCGTACCACAAGGCGAGTTCACAATTGCATAATAATAATAATGTTGCAATTCAGCTGGCATAACATACCAGATACATCTTCTTCTGCTCAAAGATATCGGCCGAAATATCGGGCATCTATAACCATGTAAACAACTGTGTATTCTTCATAGGCAGGCATAATCATCCATACCGAAACATACCGCCAACATGCGGGTTTCATAATAATATATATTCACTGGGCTTCTGTATTACAGTTAGACTTATAGTCTTAGTTGGCTACAACGAGCACAAATAATTGATTCTGCATCTCAAAGGACCGTGAGCTCCACTCACAGGTTGCCACAAAATGTTCTGCAAACTAGGCATAGTAATAATGTTTTCTTTTACCTTTGACAGAATCCTAGAAATACACAGATAACACAACTGTCGTCATTCCCGACGAACGGAATAACTCTTGGAAAGAATCACAAACATCACAGTCTCACAGAAGACTATCTTTCCCCACATAATGCAGAGAAGCACTACGGACACACCAGTCCGGTCAGAACCCAGATCAACTCTCCCTGACGGAAGTCTCTCAGTTCGCGCTCAAAAGACTTGCGCATGCGTAGACAGCACAGATCTAAGTAAAGCTAACCCCGACTTAAGACAGGTCAACACCATGAATAAAACAAAGGGAAGAGAACCCCAAATCAACCTGTCCCAGGGAGTTAATAAACAGTTCTCTAACTTATATCATTCAAAAAGTATTAAATAGATTTACGTCTGATGACACCGTCAAAAACGACAGCAACAGACTACCGCACCCTCCGGATAAAACAAAATGAAACACATTTTTTTGTTGTTGAAATTACATCTTCTTCTTCTTCTTCTTGCGATCGCATCTTTGATGATTACACCGTCAGACGAGTTCTCATGATGAATTCGACTGTTGTTTGAAGTTCCTCTTTAACTCCATATAGCTTTGAGTTTAGTGTTGAGTCATTCGGCCAGTATATCTTTCTTAACTGGTCATACAGAGGACAGTCCTGTAGAACATGCTCAGCAGTTTGTTCGTTTAATCCACATGTGCACAGTGGTGAAGCAGACAATCGTAGCTTGTGCATGTGTTTATTCAGTTTGTTATGCCCTGTCCTGAGTCGAAAAATAGTTATCTGTCCCTGCCGGTCGAGAGTGTGATAGTCGTCTTTGGGTTGGTTCTGTTCTCTTCTGATAGTCTGGATAGCTCTCTTTTTCTCAAAGTATGTGACTTCATTATCTTCTTGTTCACATTCTCCTCCCTTTTTTGCAAGTTTATCTGCCTTTTCATTTCCGGGTACACCACAATGAGATGGTACCCACTGAAGTATGGTTCTCTTTTTGGCAGCTACCTTGTTTAGTTCATTTCTCAGATGCGGGAGTTTACCACCCTTGAGAGCTTGCAGGACAGACAGTGCATCTGTGAGGATGACTACCTGGTGGCAGTCAGAGTTGGTGTTATAAATCATATTTGCAGCTTGCTCTAGAGCTTGAACCTCAGCTGTATAGTTGGAACAGAATTTACCAGTGGGAATGTGCCTAGTCTCATAGTGGTTGTCAGGATATGAGATAAAGATACCGGCACCTCCATTCCTAACAGCATTAGTTGCTGATCCATCTGTATAGGCATGTATCCATGATTGATCGGGATAGCTTTCTTGGATCATACTCAATGTAGCAGTTCGTTTTTGCAGATCATTATACTCACATCCACTTGTGAGACCACTGACTGATGTATTAATTTGGAGGGCACTGCTGGCCTGCTCCCATGGTACAGGGTATAGGGTGGGCTTCAGTGGTGTTGTCTTCATGGATAGGTCTTCTTGATGCTGTCTTATAAGTCTTTTCCCCCGATGCACAAAGCTGCTACGCTTTAGACGTCCCAATGCCAGATCATCTAGTCTTGCCTTCATTGGGTGCATTGGCATACTGTTGTACTTTTCCATCTGGATCATGGTTTTTTGTGTCTCTTCTATGGGACAATGTCTGTAATCCAGCAACCTTCTGCATCTCTGTTATTGGTGTAGTTTTCATGGCTCCTGTAATGAGCCTGAAAGCTTGATTTTGCACCTTGTCCAAAGACTGCAGATGTGAGTTAGCAGCTGATGACCATGCTGCTGAGCTAAACTCTAAGTGTGGTCTTATTACTCCATTATAAATCTTCTTTAGATTTCGTTCATTTGCTCCCCAGTTGGTACCTGCTAATTTTCTGAGTATGCCTAGTCGTCTTCGGGCCTTTCCTTCTGCGTTTTCAATATGCTTATTCCATGTAAGCCTTTGGTCAAATGTCACCCCAAGATAGGTGGGGTAGCTTTCTTCCTTGATCACGGTTGTCCCTAGGTGTATGTTAGCTGATTTGTCCTTGGGGGCGAGGGAGAACAGTGTTGTGGAGGTTTTGTCTGTGTTTATTGTGATAAGCCATTTCTCTGCCCATGACACTAGCATGTCTGCTGCCCGCTGCATTCTATAATTTGCTGTGGTGACATTTTCATCAGCGCACCAGAGTACTAGGTCATCTGCATATAAGGCAGCTTTAACTCCTGCAGGGAGATCTTTCACCAGGTCATTGATGTAAACAAGGAAGAGTGTTGGGGAAATTACTCCTCCTTGAGGTACCCCCTGATGGAGCAACACTTTTCTGCTCTGCAGACCGTCAAGAGTGACTCTAGTTCTCCTGTTATGCAAGTATGACTGGATCCATTTCATCATGTTGCCTTGGATTCCACTTCTCCTAAGTTTTGCAATGAGGCCATCTTTCCACACCTTGTCAAAGGCCTGCTTGAAGTCGACCCAGATCGTTAGGACCTTTTTCTTCTCCTGGAAGGCATCTTTTATTGCTTGAGACAAGTAAGTAACTTGGTCTTCTATACTGTAGCATTCTCTAAATCCAGCTTGTTCCGGCACCAGGATCTGCTCAGACTCTAAATACCATTTCAATCTGTGGTTGACTATTCGCTGCATAGTCTTCCCAACACAGCTTGTGAGACTGATTGGCCGGTAACTTGCAGCCTCGGTCTTACATTTCCCTTTCTTTAGTATGGGTATTGTGATGGCTTCTCTCCATACTTGGGGTACCGTTCCTTTCAACCAGCTGTGGTTGAATATCTCAAGCAGTTTTGTCTTTGCTGCTGAGCTCAGATTTACTAGCATTTCGTTGCTGATTTTGTCTGGGCCGGGTGACTTTTGAAACTTAAGCTTGGAAATAGCCTTCTGTAGTTCTCCTAGTGTGATGGGTTCCCTCATTGGGGCAGGAGTATCTGTCTGTCCCATGGTTGCCAGTATTTCTTTTCTTATCTCTCTCTGATGATCTATGTTAATGGGTAAGTTGCTTTCTGAACTGTATCTTCTAGCAAACAAGTCTGCAGCTTGTTTTCCTCTGAAAAGTTTGCCACCTTCATCCAATGTGATAGTCTGCCTAGGTGAGGAACGCTCTTCATTTAGAGACTTGACTAATCTCCAAAGTTTCCTGCCGTCTTTCTCAAGGTTCAGCGATGCCGTTTTAGTTCTCCAGCTTTTCCGTTTTTCTTCTAGCTTTGTTCTCTGAAACTCTGCTACAGCCTTTTTCCATTTGTTGTGAGTTTCAAGTGAAGGCTGAGACTCTGCGTCCTTTCTAGCCCTGTCCATGGCTTCCTGACGTTCTTGGAGTGTGCTGGACCAGTATGGTATGTAGTTACGCCGGCATCCTTTGGGAATGGTTTCTTTTGCAGCTTGTAGTATGCATCTGTTGAAGTCTTTTACCACTTCATTAATGTCTCTGTTCTGTACCTTGAGGGTAGACAGCAGCGTGTTCACCTGATGCCTGAATAAACCCCAGTTGGCTTTTTTGTAGTTCCATCTTGTAATGGCTGGGCCTGTACTGAGAGTTGCACTCTGGACAGTAAGAAAGATTGGGCGATGGTCGCTTCCCCCTAGTTGGTCTCCTACTTCTCTACTAATAGATCCAGCTATATCTGGTGTGGAGAAGGCAAGATCTGGTGTTGAAGTTGTGTGCCATCCTCTGGAGTAGAAGGTAGGAGTATCTGTGGCATTATTGACTAGGATTAGGGAGTGATCATCTTGCCAAGTTTCAACCTCTTCACCTCTGTGATCCAGATGGTTATAGCCCCAGCTCTGGGAGTGGCTATTAAAGTCTCCAACTGCTATAAAGTTGGTGGCTGGTACCTGTATAGAGCTGAGACTCAGGGGTTTGTTGTTCGGACAGTAATAGTTCAGGAGTTCTATTTCCATCTTGTCTACCTTTATCTGCAACAGCTGATATTCTGCTCCATCCATGAAGGTTTTCCTTTCGTGTGCAGGAATGTTATTCCTTACAAGAGTAAGTACTCCTCCTTTTCGTCTATCTTTTCTGTCGGATCTGAAGCATTGATATCCCCTTATTTTAAAGGTTTGATCTGCTTTCAAGTGAGTCTCTTGGATACAGCAAACACTGACTTGCTTCTCATACAAGATGTTTTCCAGCTCTGTCTTTTTGCTGTATCCAGCCTGCTTGCTGTTCACTCCCTCTGCATTCCAGTGCATCATGACAAGTGGCACTCTGGGTTTCTCTTTTTCTGTTTTGTTTTGGTCAGTAGTTCTCCTCCGCCGTCTGCTGACTCCACAAGACGGTCTAGAGGGTCCTCCAGTAGCTGAGGGTGGGCTCTGTCGAGGCTCAGAGCCCGGCACTGCACCTGCCTGGTGGAGCTCCACAGGGCGAGCACCAGTACGAGATTTATTTGACGGTGTACTCTCCATAGAAAAAAAAAAAAAAGCGAGTTGCGTGATACTGTGGTTTCCGGTGCGCCTTCTGGCCCAGTATCTATGACTTTAGCACCTGTTCAACGGGAGAGTGGGCTCATCCCTAATCTGTTTATGTTCCCAGTAGTAGACTATTCGCAAGCAGCCTGGGGGTGTCACTGCTCTGCGCGGACCTTGTTTACCGAGGCGGCGTCCGAGCTCGTATGGTGAAAATATGGTTGCATTATCTTCAAAATAGCCCTGTCTTTCCTGCCATACTGCAACTTTGAGTTAGGGAGTTCTGAGCTCCAGTCTCTTTCCCAGGCATTTTATCCTGGCCTGGCACGCATACAGAGGACCCCACTTCTGGTTCTAAGTTAGCAGTTGGGGACAGGTGGGGTAGCACACTGTGCATTCCCCGTCATCCAGGGGGCTCTCCAACTATGCAGAGCTTGCACAATGCTGTGCTCTGGTTCTGGGCTCACCCAAGGAATCCTCACGTCCTGCACAGAGCCACTTCCAGATACCCACCACCTGCCAACCCCCCATTGTAGAAATCTCCTGCATGCGGCCATCCAGTCAAGAGCCAGTATTAAGTCTGGTGCCCAAGTGATTCCCCCCAAGCTCAGTGTGCAATTCTGGGTTCTCATCATGCTGCAACACAGGGGGGATTGTGATGCTCAGCCATCTCTCTCAACTCTGCACCGATAAATGACATCGGGGACTTAACTGTGTCTCAGTACTGGGAGGCCCCGTTTCCGGGTACACCACACACAGCCAGTTGAGGCAACGGTCGCCGTGGGCGTGTCTTCAGTGGGGAAGTTGTGGAGTCTTCCTGTCCATGTTCTTGCACATCCTAACACTGCCCGCAAGACATCGGAGGTTTGGAGAGTGGCCTTCTCTGCTTTTTTGAGCCGGGGTGGGCTCCCCGGGCAAGTCTCGATGGGGATCGGGACGTGTCCACGCGCCAGTGGGCCCAGCATCGGCCGCATCTGTTGGAGGACTTGCTCTGCCAGGTTTGAGTTAGTAAATTCCAACTTTGTCATCTTCTTGGCATTGTGATGCTGGGGTGCCTGTGGATTTCCTAACGCCCCGGGTAGAAGCCAGAAGTGTACTGTGCCAGCTCTGGGGGAGATAAAGGGGGTGTTTCTGCGTCTCCTTGTGATACGTGAAATTACATCAATGAGCAAGATACACCATGCTCATACCGCATGAATGATGCGCCGATGAAACAAATAATGTCTGTATGACAAACTCAATTGACGCACAAAAGAGCGTCTAGTAAGAACAAAAAATCACCTCTCAAGATAAGAGAAAATATTTTCTCATAGTAAAACATATCCGGGAGGTACCATCAAAGAAACATCAGTTGCTGGCGATGCCAATAAAAATGACATACATATCAAAAAAGCAATATAATAGCAATGCGAATGACAACCTATATCGACAGGCGAAACGGGTGTCACAGTCAGCGAGGCCAACCGTGATAGGGTAGCCCAGAAAAAAACGTGCAGCTCGAAAGTCACGCGTGGGTAGCAGTCTGTATTGTCTTCGGGCCTTGTATGTCGGTCATGCAACAGAACTCTTCTTGCCCGCATTGGCTAGATCAGCCATAAGTAGTAGGGAATGGCGGAAACGAGGCGTTTTCAGGTGGCGCGCAGGCGGCGCGTGACTTTTTATATAAGAAAAATCAGGCGGCGCGCAGGCGGCGCGTGACTTTTATATAACGCATTCAGGCGGCGCAAGATGGCGGACTTGAGCTAACAAGGGGAGGTTATTTTTAGAGGTATTTTTAGATAACAAGAAGAGGAGGGACAAGATGGCGGACTTGAGATAACAAGAAGAGGTATTTTTAGACTTTTAGATAACAAGAAGAGGATTTTTAGGCAAGATGGCGGACTTGAGATAACAAGAAGAGGGGTATATTTTTTATATAAGGAAAATGTTGTAAGATGGTGGTTTTTATATAGTAATATATTGTTGTTATTAGTATAGCCAACTTAGGTAGTGGCTGTGTTAGACAAACAAGAAGAGGATAATAGTTAGACTTTTAGACAATAGGAAGACGATAGTTAGACGATAGTTAGACGATATATATTTACATAACAAGAAGACGATATTTATTGACATATATATTTAGATATAGACAAACAGTTATATTACAACAGTTAGACAAACAGTTATACAAACAGTTAGACAAACAGTTATACAAACAGTTAGACGAACATTTAGACAAACAATTAGACGATATAGGTAACAAAAAAGCGTTTTAGTTAATATAGTTTTATTTTATATTCAATAGTGTTTTTGTATTATCAAACAGGAGTATGGTAATATATATAGTATTTTTTAACGTAATACATTGTACAGTAATTTTTTAGCAAATGAATATACAATTATATATGAAGGACAGTTTGTATTTTTTAACGTGATCAAACATTGATAAATAATACATAGTGATATGTACAATAATACATATTTATATAGGAAGGATGTATGTATATCACAGTTTGTTTTTAATACAATATCACAGCTACAGGCCAGACCTTGAGGGGAGTCGTCACATTGTCGTCACGTCGTAAGAAATAGAGGTGTTGTATGTACAGACAGTTTAAATGTTGAGGGGTGATGTGGTGACGTTGTTGGGATGTACCTGTCGTTTTATGTAAAAGTAAGATAGGGTGTTGCGGTGTTGTTCATATGTGTAGATGGAGGATTTGTGTGCACGGAACCCGATATTTTTCCCACCCTGTGTCTGTTGTGTGTTGAGGACGTCTAAGAAAGTGTGTTTGTCTACTTTGTTGTGGTGTTTGTTCAAGCCTTTGGTGGTGGTTTTGTCATAGTCGCCAAAACAGTGATATGTCTTGCTACAGAGGGAAACCATCCCTCTGCCTTCGTACTCTAATTTAAAAAGGCCCGGTGTCCGTTTGTCGAATAAGGTTTGTTCGCGGCATTTTTGACAAAGGGCGCGCGTTTTACCCTCGGTAGCGACGAAAACGGGTCTATGGTCGGGACATACTTCGGCGGGGAACCACTGGTGGTAGGAGCTATAAAATTCCTGTCGCAAAGCGGGCTTAACAACGTCCGCTAAGTTATTCGCGCTAAGGGCCAAGTAAAGGCTGTCTGTGTCCGTCTCGCACAACTGAAAGTCTGACCTATCTACAAATTTATCTAGACAGTCGTAATAAAACATGCGTAATTTAGCGTATTGGTACACGAAAAATCCTATCTGAACGGGGAGGTCCCAACATATAGTCTGTTTAAGTTTCTCTACTTCGAAAAGGTCGTCCGTCACTAACGCCATTTTCCTAAAGCGGGGTGAGTTTATTTGGTCAGAGGTACCCACGCCCATCGTGTACGAGACATCCACATGCTTCGCCTTATTGGTTAATGTCTTGCCGTAGGCCGCGTTACCTAGCAGTTTCATGGTCTCGCTGGTAATGGCGTAGGCAGGATCAGTATCACCCTGTCGACGCGCTTTCGAAACAGTGTCCCCAAACCGTTTGAAACACGTCACGGGTGTATACTCAAGCACCTGGTAGATACAGGTGACTTCTAAACCTTTGGTTAGGTACCAGCGAAGCAGAGGTGTCGCCAACAGAATCTTTTTGCCCACATAACTCCCGATCAATGTCCGTCTGGGGGTAGTCAGGAGTTTATGTTTTTCGGCGTATTCCCGCATGAAAGGTGCAATATCTTCCCTCGTGACGTCAACATTCTTAAAAATGGGCGTCATCTCAGAGAAATGTTCTTTTAAAGAGTCGGGGACATGTATGTCACACTCGACTAGACCAAACAAGGTCTCGTCCAGCACCGAGGCGAGAATATTTTCTTTTGTCAGGGGGTACCGACATTTGGTGTAAGATGGTTTCTGGTTCGGGAAGGTGGCGTTCAGAAAACGACGGATTGATGGCTCGGTTTTCTTCAATGCCTGCCACATTTCGACAACGGTAACGGTGCAAGCGTCCCGTAAATAAGAACTTATTTCCACCGTATTTGCGTACAACTCAGCCAATGGTTTGTTGTTGACTGGGTTAACGTCACGACCGGCGGTTAGTGGGCAGTTAGGGTGGCCGTGGAATAGGCACCCATGGAACTGGTAGGCGGTTCGAGAGTATCTGTCCCAACCGTCTACCCTAACGCATATATCACCCAACGCCTTCTCACGTCCGTTAAACTTGGTTTTTAAGGTCACTTTTTTTTGGTGGGAGACCCAAGCCAAATAATCGCGGCACTGCACGGTATATTTGTGGAGTTTGTGGTGCTTGAAACCATCATCCTTGTACCGTCTAACGGGAAAGTCAGTGGGCATTTTCTGCATTAACGCCCACAAATAAAGGGCGTTGGCATCAAAACCTTTAATGGCTTGAACCGTTTTGCCACCTCTAATGCGGGTTTTGCCTTGCTCGTGAAACCTGTGAAAAATAATTGACGGTCCCCCGACGATGTTTTGGCGCAAGATGTTATGCAAATCTACCTCCTGCTTCGAGCATAAAGAAAACATGACGTTGGGCGGGAGGGTTTTGAAAAGGTACTTTAACGTGACACCGGGCACGGAGATCGCATCTTTAAACATGTCTACACCTAGGCGCGCGTAAAAACTAACTTGTCGGTCTAACGCTGCCAGGAAGGGGACCACGTCTTTATTGTTGTACCACGTCAGAAAATCGCGCAACGTGGTCATGTGGTTCTCGGCCCACACCTTCTGGCATTCGGCGTACTCATCGGCGGAAATGTTAGTGTTTTTAAGTTTGGAAAAAAATGCCGAGTGGGGTGGTAACGCCGTCTCGTCTAACTTTGCTAAATCTGTTATGTACTCGTAACAAAAATATCCTTTAGTTTCTTTAACGTTGTACGCCGCGAGATATTTGCTATAGCTAAATCCGGGGGCTAAGTAATTGACTATATCTAAAAACTTTAACTCGCTAGTGGCAATACACATAAAATTATTGTTTCGCTTGACTAAAAATTTGAAGTCTTCCCCCCTGAAATACCGGATGAGATACGGTTTGATTACGTTCACGTCGTACTTACCCGAATTGAAACCTAATACGGGTAGCTGCCCCAAATAACCCTCTAATCTAGCAAGGAGCCCGTCTGAATTACCGATCGTCTCTAAAGCCTTGAGTTGTATGCATACGTCGTCAAAATACGCAAGCAGAATATCATAAGAGGCCGCGGCAATTTCGAGCAGATGGTCAGCCATCCTATTGACCAACTCTTGTGGATCACCCTTTGTGATAAAACACACGGGGGCTTCAAAACCGGGGACGTTAGAAGCCACCGAACACGACAGGGGCACGTGTTTGGCTGTGTAGGTAGTGGTATTACCACTGGGCACTACAGTGTTCTCAAAAAAACACTCATAGTCAAACGTGGCTCTATAAGGGAAGACGAATTTTGTGTCTACATTTATCCCCTCCTCCTCGATTAAGTCCCAAATGGTCTCTGGGGGATTATACACACCACCTCTAAATGTTTCTCTTCGCTTAGAGCCGGTACAGCGCTTTTCATGGCGCACCATAAACTTATACTCCTTCCACAACTTACCGCAATCGGGACACGAAAAAGAGTTACTGGCCCTATTGTAACTGTCTTTTTCTCTTGTTGGGGTGATCACTGGCCCAAGACAGTATACATGTTGTTAGGTGTGTAGTGCGAGCGTATGATGAATTGAGTGTGGGTGCGAATGAAGGCGCGAATGTGTTTAGGCTCGTATATATGTAGACCCTGCAACCCATACACTCACATGCAGTAGTCAAGGATGCTTGGACACTGCAGGCACGTTTCAAAACATTTATTGACGAGAACACACATGGTATCAACAGGAACAGTCAGTGTAACAAGGTCATGCTGACCGGAAATCGATAGGTATACATTAGGCATTCAACAAGCTGGTAAACATTTGAATATTCGTGCATGGTCAATACAATGTTCTTCAATAATGACAGTTCGTGGCGTCGCCCTGGTATCACTGACTAAACGCGTCAGATACCTTAATCACTTTGACACATAGGTGCAACTTGGCATTCCCCGCCAATTGCACTGTATTAGGCTGTAGTACATTAGCCGAAAACACAGTCCTCGTTCTGACGTCAGCTGTGTACTTCTGATAAGCAGGTTACCATCAACCCTGCAGTAATGCTTATTGTAGACATAAATACCGCCAATCTGCGGTTCCCACAATATATCTTCGTCACTGGATTTCTGCACAATATAAAGACTAATAGTCTTGGATGGCTACCTCGAGCACAAAATATAAGTTCTGAAATGGAGGATCGGTGAGCTGCAGTTCACAGACTAGGCAATATTTTAACATGTTCTGCCACCGAAAGCATAGTAATGGAAAAAGTCGGTATTACCTGTAACCGAATCCACAGAACATAATAAGGAACTCTGCTGTCATTCCAACGCACAGAGATTCACTGGGGAAAACTGCCATCGCAGTCACTTCGAAGATTCTCCCCGAAAAACACAATGGACCCTTGGTCCCTTCAGAAAACCCAGGACACTTCACGGCTTGCCGGAAGTCTAACTCATTTCCCGCTTAAAAAACCCTGCTTATGGGCATACGCCAGAACTGTCTACCTTTGACCCTAAAGGTCAAACACAATGAATGAATAAACAAGGGAAGACAACCCCTAATCAACCTGACATCGCAGGTAAAGACACAATTATTCTTATGATAAAAACATAAGCAAATAACTTGACAGATGACTCCGTCAAAAATGACAGCAACATATTACTACAACCCCCCTGTAAAAAAAAATGAAATTTTTTTTTTTAATATGTCCATGAGCAAGATTGCACAAGTATCACTTATGTGCTCATGAAAAAATGAACCTAATATCAGGTACAATAGACGCATAAACAAAGCGTCTGAAGAGGATACAAATCATCTCCCAACATAGGATAAAATATTTCCTTTAAGCCAAACAAACTAAGGGGGTACCATTAAAGAAACCTAAGTTGCTGGCAATACCAATCATATATCAAACATTACTAAATACTATAATTATAGCAATATACAAATGTCATGAATTACAATGCTATATTAGCAACATATCACTGATGGATGGACAAAATGAAATTTGTTAAATTATCTAAACATCATCCAAATACATTTGTATTACAACATATTAGGATATTAAGGACAGACCCAAGTCCGAAAGTGTATCAGGAAAAACTAGGACACAAGATTTAACTGGAATCATGTGGGCATCTGGACAATATGTCCGCCATCACATTATCCGAACCACGGATAGCTCGCACCGTGAAATGGAAAGGCTGAAGAGCAATAGCATAACGAGTAGATCTCGAGCTCTTCAAATCCTTACTTTGCATAGCCGTAAGAGCTTTTTGGTCGGTTTCCATAAAGAAATGCGCGCCCAGAAGGAACCTTTGTAGCTTAAGAATGGACCAAACCATAGCCAACAATTCACGGTCTAAAACCGAGTAATTCCTTTCTGCCGCATTTAGCTTCCTAGAAATATACATTACAGGATGCAGAGTTCCTGAATATTCCTGCATTAGTGCCGCTCCAATCGCAGTGGAAGAGGCATCACTACGAAGAACAAAAGTCTTATCAATCGTTGGTAGTCTTAAGATAGGATGAGATGAGAACAAATTCTTAACCTGATCCAATGAAGATTGGCATTCCTGGGACCAACGCACCATATTAGGAGAACCTTTTTTCAATAACGATGAAAGTGGTGCCATAATGGAGGACAGATTCTCAATGAATCTTCCATAGAATTGTATCAATCCCAAGAGACTACGCACTTGCTTTTTTGTCTTCGGAACCGAGATATTTAATATCTTCGAAATGTTTTGGTCCTCTGTCTTCAACAGACCATGACCAACTCGATGACCTAGGAAGGAAATTTCACTAAACCCAACAAAAGCTTTAGAGGGTTTTGCAGTCAAACTATGCTCACGTAGAGTAGATAGCAATTCCTTTAGACCCAAATAGTGTTCTTCCCAAGTATCGCTGAAAAGACAGATGTCGTCTAAATATGCGATGACATCTGCACGATCTGATAGAATTCGTCGCATCATGCGCACGAAAGTCGCTGGGGCGTTCATAAGCCCGAAAGGCATAAAATTCCATTGAAACAGACCCCTAGGTGTCGAAAAAGCAGTGAGAGGTTTGGCGTGTTCCGTCAGTGGGACTTGCCAATAACCTTTCGACAAGTCTAGTTTAGTAAAGAATTTAGCTTTAGAAAGTCTAATAAGTAGATCATCTAATAATGGCATAGGTTCAGCATCGAACTTCGTAACTTGATTTAATTTGCAATAGTCAACGCAAAGACGTATGTTATTGTCTTTCTTTCGAACAATAACTATCGACGAAGAATAAGCTGAAGTGGATGGTTCAATTATTTGCAGTTGAATCATTTAATCCAATTCTTTCTCGACTTGTGCTTGAAAATGAATAGGTATTGGGTATGGTCTTACTCTGATCGGATTGCGATCAGTAAGTATGATGTCATGTTCTATGACATCTGTGTGTCCAGGAATGTCGGTAAGGACATCCTGATATGATTGTAGCGTAGAGGATACTTGACGTTGCTCCTCAAAAGACAAGTTCGAAGAGATTGTAACGTCCCTCCACGATTCCGTTGAATTCAGTGGAATCGCAGGAAGAGGTAAGTTAACGTCAGAAAAAATAGTTTCCTCATCCTGTATAACGGACAGGGATGAGATGTGACCATGTTGGACTGGAGAGTCGTCCATCGCCTGGAAAATAGGCTGCAAATAGTCTGGACGTTCAATAAACTCTGTTAGCATATTTATATGGAAGGTTTTATGCCTTCCATCCACATCGACAATATAGTCGACATCGGAAATTTTGGAGACTATAGTGTATGGACCTTTCCATGAAATGAGAAGTCTATTCTCTCTTGAGGGAAGTAAGACATATGCTTTGTCTCCAGGACAAAGTTGACGTAGGCGTCTTTTCTTGTTAGCAAATCGCCTAGCTTTTTCTTTCGCAAATTCGGAAGATGAAGTTGCTAACCTGCACGATTCGATAATCTTTTCTCTAAGAGCAATGACATATTCATATGACGATTGTGTATCATCGTCAATATTATCAGAAGTTATCAAATCGTGTAACAAGGTCATCGGACCGCGCGGTTGCGCACCAAAGACAAGTTCGAAAGGAGAAAACTCTGTATGCTCGTTGGGAACTTCTCTATAGGCAAAGAGGACTGCAGGTAAAACCCTGTCCCAATCTTCAGGATGATCCTCCGTTATCTTGCCAAGTAAGTTCTTTAGTGTCCTGTTAAGACGTTCTACCAATCCATTGGACATTGGATGATAAATACTACTGAGAGACCTTTTAATGTCTAACGTAGCCATTACCTGAGACATAACGTCCGAAATTAAATGAGTGCCGTGGTCCGACAGTATTTCTCCGGGGAATCCCAGACGAGAAAATATGAGCCAAAGAGCATCAGCGATATCGACAGTTGATATGCTCTTCAGAGGAATAGCCTCTGGCCAACGCGTGCACATGTCCACGCAAGTGAGGATAAATTGGTGTCCTCTGGCTGACTTAATCTTGAACTGACCAATGATGTCTATAGCCATTTTCTGAAACGGCCGAATCGGAATATCTGCAGCCTGAATAGAAGCAGCATGTCTCGGACCCCTAGACTTGACCTCTTGACAAATTTTGCAAGATCGGCAATAAATTCGTATGTCTTTATTAACAAATGGCCAAAAGAAAGACGCAAGGACTCTAGTTTTAGTTCTGGAAAAACCCATATGTCCAGCACACTGAGAATCGTGTGCATGCTGAAGAATTAAGGCTCTCTTATAATTAGGAACAAGAATTTGCGAGTGCATAGACTTGTCCGAGTGTTGTACCATCCGTACCAATATACCATTCTTCATAGTAATATACGATTTGTGATTCGTATTTTGATTGGGATCCCCTTTCTTTGCAAGAAGGAAGAATTTCTTCAAAGACGGATCCTCTTCTTGACATTTAACAAACGAGTCATGGGAAATCACCAAGTGCTCGTCTTGGCTATCAACTCCATTACTATCATCAGATGAAGTTGGGGGATTAAGAGCTTGAGCTCTTGTCACCACTGCATTGACCGCTTGAATGTTTCGTTCTTCCCAACTCGAAATTTGTTGCGGGGTGCATTCCTTAACCCCATGAATACGACCGATTATAAGATCCGCAATAGGATTAGGAAGAAGACATGCATGGACATCTCCTGTGAAGAAGGGAGTGTCAATCCTAATAATAGCAGTAGGATAACTTTCCATAGTACCACCAAATGTAACACATTTGATTGTTTTTCCAGTGGCACAGCAAGGATCTATCAGAGACTCCCTAACCCCGACGGTAGTACATCCCCAATCGAAAAGTACTGAGACTAGCCTATCATTTATTAGACCTTTATGTAAGATGAGAGATCCTCTCCCATCATGCGCAACTGTAGCAGTGTGACGGGTCGGTGGTGGTGGTGTGGTTGGTGTTGCGTTTCCTTCGTTATGGTATTATTATTGAATAATAAAGTCACTCTGTAGACATAGCAATGTTGGTTAGACTGGTTAGCTCTGGGCATCAGAACATCCCTTCGACGTTCTGATTTGCATAGTCTATAGTATTTGATTTCCCTTGTGGGAGAGTTATCGTGCTGACAAAGGTAAACACCAACAGTTGTAGAACCGAACCCGAAACGTAAATAAAGGATCAAGCCTTCTGCTTAGAGTCCACATGTATTAAGATTCATACAAAACGATAATCGACATTCACAAAGGTTTCATGTACAATTCAGCGTAACACTTGAATTCCAAATAATATCAGTATGTATCCGTCCGTGTCAAAACAATGTGTCAGAAGAACATCGTGGCTATATACGTGCGCTGTTATCGTCAACAGCCAGAAATGAGCACATGAGTTCTTGACATCTACAAATTGAATCATAATACGATTCTTCTTCCATTATTAGTTTAATTTAATTAATCTCATGCTTAGATTAATTTCCGAACTGACCCTGAAGTCTACATCGATTCATCTATAAAATATAGGCTATATACTCAGCCTTATTTCCTTGGAAGAAATACAAGACACGACCTTCTTGCTTGACGGATAGCGTAACAAAGGCCCTGTAACCAAGTCACCCGGCGTGACCTTCCCAACGCGAATGCGTCATACTCTCCGCATATATTTCGCGTTCACTATACCGTAAAATATCGACATATTCTATAAATATTAATGACCCCTAAACGTTGCGCATGGGTAAACCCCAGCAGACGCCATCATTTAAAATAACACCGTAACAGATTTCCTGTCAGACGGGGGCAAAAAAAAATCTATTAAATAGATTTTTTTTTTTTGAACAATATTAATCAAATTATCAAAAATTTAACAAAACCCGACGTATGACCTACGATGTTCTATCTAGAACAGTGTCGCGGTCATGTCAGTAATATATTATAATAAAATCAACGTCATATCATACATATACCTTATATTAAACAAGGAAATGTCACTGTCACTAACTAATTAACTAATTAATTTGTTGTATGTATAGACTAACTAATAATGTGAGGTGTTATTAAAATTATTCTAACTAACTAAAATTAAAATAATTAATTATAGTATGTACGTATGGTACTAGCTAATTAATATCTAATTGAAGAAAATGAGAAATAGAATAAGAGAGTAAAAGAAATAAAAATTGAGAAGTACGGACAATTGAAACCAAATATTAAAGTATACATTAAATTAGCATGGGTGTGAAAATGAAGTGTAAGGATAGATACCTAATTAAATTAAAAGAGCGCAACATTTTAAATATATATATGAAATGTCATAATGTAATATCTATTACCTTAATAATTACACTAATTAAAAGGTTTAATTGGTGTGATATTCTTTTGTTTCATCTTTCTTAGTATTTTTATTTTTTTATTTCATCACACTTTGACTTTATCGGCTTAAATTGGAAACAGCAAAACTTAATTCGCAGAGTGCTGCAGCAAGCCAAAATGATAATGCTCAATCTGGATCTTCATCCACCCGACTTAAGGGCAATTATTACTTTAAATTACCACCATTCAAATTACACGTGGACGACCTTTCATCGTGGCTGGCGCGCTTTGAGGATATATGTAAGGTCAATAACCTTGACAAAACTGCATGGGCACTTAAACTTAAGGAATTTCTGGATGGCGAACCTGCAAGTGCAGCACAAAACATTGATCCTACATTAGCCACAGATTATGAGGCCATTAAGACGTTGTTATTACGTCGTTTCCACTTGAACGAAGAGGCATGTAGATTACGTTTTAAAAGTTTGTTGCCAGATAACAATAAAGATTTCACAGGTTTTATTGCTAACATACGCAATACTTTTAACAGATGGGTTGAACTGGCAGGTGTCAACAAATCTTACGACAAATTAGTTGATTTATTATTAAGGGATAAAGTATTATCTTCTGTCAGTCCACCATTCTTTGCTTATCTACAAGAAAGAAAACCAGAATCTATTGATGAGTTAGAAAAAATTTCTTTAAATTACTGCACAGCTCATCCGAATGCTAATATTTCTGGCTCGTTGATAAGAGAACCACTTCATGTAGCCTCCAATATGGCATATCATAATCATAACAAACCTAGAACACACAGTGTGGACAGAGGTAGGTTCAAAGGAAACTATGACTTTAATTTTCATAAGGGACAGAATAACTTTAACAATAACTTTAATAGAGGAAGACAACAAACCAGAAATTATTCACCTCAGTCAAGATACAACAGTAATCCGCGTAACTCAAGTTATAATCGGTCATATCAATATAATAATGGTAACAATTGGAACAATAGCGATAATTATAACTCGAGACATCGAGATAACAATATAATAAATAGACGACAACGAGATAATTCAACTAATTATTCTCGTAATCGTTCTGTGGTGCTTGTCATTGTTTGGTGTGTGTCGTGTTGTAGTAAGGGTATTTTGGTTGCACAAATGCATGGTTTGGTAGGTGCCATGTGTAAGCTGAGAGCAGAGTGGGAGTTTGAGTGTGACAAATGATAGTTTAAGTGTAGTATGCCACACGCTAGTGAGTTTTAGTCGGCGGCCGGCCCCGGTGGACAGCAGTTGCTGGCCCCCCCCCCCCCCAAGTACTTAGCAGTCCCCCCAGTTCACCCCCACACCCCAGCAAGTCCCCCCCCCACCCCCACGTCCCACCCCGCTCCCCTTCTCCCCCTCCCCCCCCCCCAGTGAGCTCCCACCACCCCCCTCCCCCCCCCCCGAGCCCCCCATCCCCCCCCCAGTCCGCCCACCCCCCCCCCCCCCCCCCCCCCCCCCCCCCCCCCCCCCCCCCCCCCTCCCCCCCCCCCCCACACCCCCACCCCCCCCCCCACCCCCCCCCCCCCCCCCCCCCACCCACAAGCAGTTACCCCAGT
>JAMPIV010017702.1:0-381771 GCA_024509875.1 Oreohelix idahoensis | reverse complement strand
TCTATGATTTTCTTTCTAAGAGAGATCACATACTCATAAGAGGATTGAGTTTCCTCTTCAATATTCTCATCCACTAATAAGTCGTGGATTAACGACATCGGACCGCGTGGTTGCATGCCAAAAACAAGCTGGAATGGAGAAAACCCCGTTGCATGCTTGTGGACCTCGCGATACGCGAAAGAGCAGCGGGTAGGACCCGATCCCAGTCTTGGGGATGGTCTTGAGTCATCTTACCCAACAACTGCTTGAGTGTCCTATTGAGACGCTCAATTAACCCATTTGACATCGGATGATAAATAGAACTAAGAGATCTGTCTATACCTAATGTCTTCATAACTTGAGACATGGATTCAGAAATGAACTGAACCCCATGATCCGACAAGATTTTCCGTGGAAAACCAATGCGTGAGAAGATTAACATCAATGCCTCTGCTACACTGGCAGATGAAGTGTTCTTGAGAGGGATGGCCTCAGGCCAACGAGTGCACATATCAATGCACGTAAGAATATGCGTATGCCCTCTAGCAGATGGAAGCATCGGACCAATAATGTCTATAGCCATTTTATCAAATGGTCTAATCGGGATGTCCGCAGCTTGAATAGGAGCCGCATGAAATGGACCCCGTACCTTAACTTCTTGACATATCAAACAGGACCGACAATAGAGAGTGATGTCCTATGGACGCCTGGCCAGTAGAATGCCGAAAGCACTCTGGATTTGGTACGCGAAAAACCCATATGGCCCGCACATTGCGAGTCATGCGCATGTCGTAATATACGAGATCTCATAGAGGATGGGACTAAGCTCTGATAACATAAGGATGAATCCTTTTCCCGTATTACTCTAACCAAAATCCCATTTTTAAGTATAAAGTCATGTCTAGATTTTGCAAGTTTGTTGCTGGTATTCTTTTTGTTCACATACTGAAAGAATTTTTTTAATGAATCATCATTCTTTTGCAATGTTGCAAACAACTCCCGTGAAATAGGAGCATCATCATCACAAGTGGTATGAACTGTAGGTTCAATAGGTGTATCATGCGACATATTAGTAGCTTGCGCTCTAGTCACTACTGCATTTGCAGTTTGAATATGTCGCTCTTCCCATTCAGCTATTTGCTGTGGTGTACACTCTTTAATACCATGTATGCGACCAAGTATTACATCACAAATTGGATTCGGAAGGAGACATGCTTGGATCTTTCCTGAAAAAAATGGTGTATTAAGGTCAATAATAGCAGTGGGAAATGTTTCAACGGTGCCACCAAAAGTCACACACTTGACAACCCTGCCCGTGGCACAACTTGGGTTGATCAGCGAAGTCCGGACGCCCACAGTACTACAACCTGAGTCAAATAGGAGAGAGCATGAAATGTTGTTGACAAATCCCTTGTTAAACTTAAGAGAGCCCTGTCCCTGGTGTACTGACGCAGCAGTGGCCGTACAGACTACAGGTAGACTAGGCAAGGTATGTCCGCAACGCAGCGTCGTGATCGCCTTAGGCTGGAAAAGAGTCGAGCATTCTGGACAGTCTTTCACCTGGGTACAATCAAGAGAACAAGACATAACTGTCTTTTTTTTACTTTGTTGTTAGATGTGATCACTTAAAGCGACATTAGAATGTCTACCCGTTGTTACTCGACGATCTATCTGCGACGCGTATCGATTTTGATTGGGTGCGAATGAAAATTGCCATAATTGTCGTTTCTCGCTATAGATGTAAATCCTGCAACCCGATACTCTTGCAGTAATCAAGGATGCTTTGACACTGCAAAGCATTTTTCCAAGACATTTATTTTGCGGACCCTGAACACATCTCCATTTTGTTTATCATACATGAACAGTCATTGTAAAAGGTCATTGTTGACCAAAATCTCGATCTGTATACATTGGTTCAAAAAGGTAAACATCAGAATAGACGTGCATGGTCAATAGCAAAGTTCTTCAATAATGACAGTTCGTAGCGTCGCCCTTGGCGTCTCTGACTAAACGCGTCAGATGCCTTAGTTACTTTGACACACAGGTGCAACTTGGCACTCCCCGCCAATTGCACATATCAGGCTGTAGTATAATAGCCGAAAGCACAGGCCTCGTTCTGACGTCGGCCGTGTACTTCTGTTAAATAGGTTATCATCAACCCTGCAGTAATACTTATTGTAGATAGAAGTTCCGCCAATCTGCGGCTCCCACAATATATCTTCGTCACTGGCTTTCTGGACAATATAAGACTAACAGTCTTGGATGGCTACCTCGAGCACAAATATATAAGTTCTGAAATGGCGGATCAGTGAGCTGCTGTTCACCCTAGGTAATCCTTTACATGTTCTGCCACCGAAAAGCGTAATAATGCATAAAGGTCGGTATTACCTGGAAAATGAATCCTCAGAACTAAACAAGGAATTCTGTCGTCATCCCGACGCACAGAGATTCACTGGGGAAAACTGCTATGGCAGTTACTTCGAAGATTCTCCCCGAAAAACAATGGACTCTTGGTCCCTTCAGAAAAACAGGACCTCCCGGCTTCCCGGAAGTATATCTCACTCCCGCTTAAAAAACCTTCCCATAGGCCTACGCCGAACTGTCAACCTCTGACCCTACAGGTCAAACACAATGAATGAATAAACAAGGGAAGACAACCCCTAATCAACCTGACATCGCAGGTAAAGACACAATTATTCTTATGATACAAACATAAGCAAATAACTTGACAGATGACTCCGTCGAAAATGACAGCAACATTACTACCACCCCCCTGTAAAAAAAAAAAATGCAATTTTTTTTTTTAATATGTTCATGAGCAAGATAGCACCAGTATCACTTCTGTGCTCATGCAAACAATGAACCTAATATCAGGTACAATAGAAGAGGGTACAAATCATCTCCCAACATAGGAGAAAATATTTCCTTTAAGCCAAACAAACTAAGGGATACCATTCAAGAAACCTAAGTTGCTGGCAATACCAATCATATATCAAACATTACTAAATAATATAATCATAGCAATATACAAATGTCAATGCTATTTTAGCAACATATCACTGATGGATGGACAAAATGAAATTTGTTAAATTATCTAAACATCATCCAAATAAATAATCTATTTGTATTACATTTGTATTTCCTATTACAACATATTATGATATTAAGGACAGACCTAAGTCTGAAAATATATCAGGAAAAACTAGGACACAAGATTTAACTGGAATCATGTGGGCATCTAGACAATATGTCCGCCATCACATTATCCGAACCACGGATAGCTCGCACCGTGAAATGGAAAGGCTGAAGAGCAATAGCATAACGAGTAGATCTCGAGCTCTTCAAATCCTTACTTTGCATAGCCGTAAGAGCTTTTTGGTCGGTTTCCATAAAGAAATGCGCGCCCAGAAGGAACCTTTGTAGCTTAAGAATGGACCAAACCATAGCCAACAATTCACGGTCCAAAACCGAGTAATTCCTTTCTGCCGCATTCAGCTTCCTAGAAATATACATTACAGGATGCAGAGTTCCTGAATATTCCTGCATTAGTGCCGCTCCAATGCCAGTGGAAGAGGCATCACTACGAAGGACAAAAGTCTTATCAATCGTCGGTAGTCTTAAGATAGGATGAGATGAGAACAAATTCTTAACCTGATCCAATGAAGATTGGCATTCTTGGGACCAACGCACCATATTAGGAGAACCTTTTTTCAATAACGTTGAAAGTGGTGCCATAATGGAGGACAGATTCTCAATGAATCTTCCATAGAATTGTATCAATCCCAAGAGACTACGCACTTGCTTTTTTGTCTTCGGAACCGAGATATTTAATATCTTTGAAATGTTTTGGTCCTCTGTCTTCAACAGACCATGACCAACTCGATGACCTAGGAAGGAAATTTCACTAAACCCAACAAAAGCTTTAGAGGGTTTAGCAGTCAAACTATGCTCACGTAGAGTAGATAGCAATTCCTTCAGACCCACATAGTGTTCTTCCCAAGTATCGCTGAAAAGACAGATGTCGTCTAAATATGCAATGACATCTGCACGATCTGATAGAATTCGTCGCATCATGCGTACGAAAGTCGCTGGGGCGTTCATAAGCCCGAAAGGCATAAAATTCCATTGAAACAGACCCCTAGGTGTCGAAAAAGCAGTGAGAGGTTTGGCGTGTTCCGTCAGTGGGACTTGCCAATAACCTTTCGACAAGTCTAGTTTAGTAAAGAATTTAGCTTTAGAAAGTCTAATAAGTAGATCATCTAATAACGGCATAGGTGTAACTGTCTTTTTTTTCTTGTTGAGGTGATCACTGGCCCAAGACAGTTTACATGTTGTTAGATGTGTAGTGCGAGCGTATGATGAGTTGAGTGTGGGTGCGAATGAAGACGCGAATGTGTTTAGGCTCGTATAGATGTAGATCCTGCAACCCATACTCTCACATGCAGTAATCAAGGATGCTTTGACACTGCAGGCATGTTTCAAGACATTTATTGACGGGAACACACATAATATCAACAGGAACAGTCAGTGTAACAAGGTCATGCTGACCTGACATCGATAGGTATACATTTGGCATTCAAAAAGGTAAACATCAGAATAGACGTGCATGGTCAATAGCAAAGTTCTTCAATAATGACAGTTCGTAGCGTCGCCCTTGGCGTCTCTGACTAAACGCGTCAGATGCCTTAGTTACCTTGACACACAGGTGCAACTTGGCACTCCCTGCCAATTGCACATATCAGGCTGTAGTATAATAGCCGGAAGCACAGGCCTCGTCCTAACGTCGGCCGTGTACTTCTGTTAAATAGGTTATCACCAACCCTGCAGTAATACTTATTGTAGATAGAAGTTCCGCCAATCTGCGGCTCCCACAATATATCTTCGTCACTGGATTTCTGGACAATATAAGACTAACAGTCTTGGATGGCTACCTCGAGCACAAATATATAAGTTCTGAAATGGCGGATCCGTGAACTGCTGTTCACCCTAGGTAATCCTTTACATGTTCTGCCACCGAAAAGCGTAATAATGCATAAAGGTCGGTATTACCTGGTAAATGAATCCTCAGAACTACACAAGGAATTCTGTCGTCATCCCGACGCACAGAGATTCACTGGGGAAAACTGCCATAGCAGTTACTTCGAAGATTCTCCCCGAAAAACAATGGACTCTTGGTCCCTTCAGAAAAACAGGACCTCCCGGCTTCCCGGAAGTATATCTCACTCCCGCTTAAAAAACCTTCCCATAGGCCTACGCCGAACTGTCAACCTCTGACCCTAAAGGTCAAACACAATGAATGAATAAACAAGGGAAGACAACCCCTAATCAACCTGACATCGCAGGTAAAGACACAATTATACTTATGATACAAACATAAGCAAATAACTTGACAGATGACTCCGTCGAAAATGACAGCAACATTACTACCACCCCCCTGTAAAAAAAAAAAATGCAATTTTTTTTTTTTTTTAATATGTTCATGAGCAAGATAGCACCAGTATCACTTCTGTGCTCATGCAAACAATGAACCTAATATCAGGTACAATAGAAGAGGGTACAAATCATCTCCCAACATAGGAGAAAATATTTCCTTTAAGCCAAACAAACTAAGGGATACCATTCAAGAAACCTAAGTTGCTGGCAATACCAATCATATATCAAACATTACTAAATAATATAATCATAGCAATATACAAATGTCAATGCTATTTTAGCAACATATCACTGATGGATGGACAAAATGAAATTTGTTAAATTATCTAAACATCATCCAAATACATTTGTATTACAACATATTATGATATTAAGGACAGACCTAAGTCTGAAAATATATCAGGAAAAACTAGGACACAAGATTTAACTGGAATCATGTGGGCATCTAGACAATATGTCCGCCATCACATTATCCGAACCACGGATAGCTCGCACCGTGAAATGGAAAGGCTGAAGAGCAATAGCATAACGAGTAGATCTCGAGCTCTTCAAATCCTTACTTTGCATAGCCGTAAGAGCTTTTTGGTCGGTTTCCATAAAGAAATGCGCGCCCAGAAGGAACCTTTGTAGCTTAAGAATGGACCAAACCATAGCCAACAATTCACGGTCCAAAACCGAGTAATTCCTTTCTGCCGCATTCAGCTTCCTAGAAATATACATTACAGGATGCAGAGTTCCTGAATATTCCTGCATTAGTGCCGCTCCAATGCCAGTGGAAGAGGCATCACTACGAAGGACAAAAGTCTTATCAATCGTCGGTAGTCTTAAGATAGGATGAGATGAGAACAAATTCTTAACCTGATCCAATGAAGATTGGCATTCTTGGGACCAACGCACCATATTAGGAGAACCTTTTTTCAATAACGTTGAAAGTGGTGCCATAATGGAGGACAGATTCTCAATGAATCTTCCATAGAATTGTATCAATCCCAAGAGACTACGCACTTGCTTTTTTGTCTTCGGAACCGAGATATTTAATATCTTTGAAATGTTTTGGTCCTCTGTCTTCAACAGACCATGACCAACTCGATGACCTAGGAAGGAAATTTCACTAAACCCAACAAAAGCTTTAGAGGGTTTAGCAGTCAAACTATGCTCACGTAGAGTAGATAGCAATTCCTTCAGACCCACATAGTGTTCTTCCCAAGTATCGCTGAAAAGACAGATGTCGTCTAAATATGCAATGACATCTGCACGATCTGATAGAATTCGTCGCATCATGCGCACGAAAGTCGCTGGGGCGTTCATAAGCCCGAAAGGCATAAAATTCCATTGAAACAGACCCCTAGGTGTCGAAAAAGCAGTGAGAGGTTTGGCGTGTTCCGTCAATGGGACTTGCCAATAACCTTTCGACAAGTCTAGTTTAGTAAAGAATTTAGCTTTAGAAAGTCTAATAAGTAGATCATCTAATAACGGCATAGGTTCAGCATCGAACTTCGTAACTTGATTTAATTTGCGATAATCAACGCAAAGACGTATGTTATTGTCTTTCTTTCGAACAATAACTATCGACGAAGAATAAGCTGAAGTGGATGGTTCAATTATTTGTAGTTGAATCATTTCATCCAATTCTTTCTCGACTTGTGCTTGAAAATGAATAGGTATTGGGTATGGTCTTACTCTGATCGGATTACGATCAGTAAGTATGATGTCATGTTCTATGACATCTGTGTGTCCAGGAATGTCGGTAAGGACATCCTGATATGATTGTAACGTAGAGGATACTTGACGTTGTTCCTCAAAAGACAAGTTAGAAGAGACTGTAACGTCTCTCCACGATTCCGTTGAAATAAGTGGAATCGTAGGAAGAGGTAAGTTCACGTCAGAAAAAATAGTTTCCTCATCCTGTATAACGGACAGGGATGAGATGTGACCATGTTGAACTGGAGAGTCGTCCGTCGCCTGGAAAATAGGCTGTAAATAGTCTGGACGTTCAATAAACTCTGTTAACATATTTATATGGAAGGTTTTATGCCTTCCATCCACATCGACAATATAGTCGACATCAGAAATTTTCGAGACTATAGTGTATGGACCCTTCCAAGAAATGAGAAGTCTATTCTCTCTTGAGGGCAGTAAGACATATGCTTTGTCTCCAGGACAAAGTTGACGTAGGCGTCTTTTCTTATTAGCAAATCGCCTAGCTTTTTCTTTCGCAAATTCGGAAGATGAAGTTGCTAACCTGCACGATTCGATAATCTTTTCTCTAAGAGCTATAACATATTCATATGACGATTGTGTATCATCGTCAATATTATCGGAAGTTATCAAATCGTGTAACAAGGACATTGGCCCGCGCGGTTGCGCGCCAAAGACAAGTTCGAAAGGAGAAAACCCTGTATGCTCGTTGGGAACCTCTCTATAGGCAAAGAGGACTGCAGGTAAAACCCTGTCCCAATCTTCAGGATGATCCTCCGTTATCTTGCCAAGTAAGTTCTTTAGTGTCCTGTTAAGACGTTCTACCAATCCATTGGACATTGGATGATAAATACTACTGAGAGACCTTTTAATGTCTAGCGTAGCCATTACCTGAGACATAACGTCCGAAATTAACTGAGTGCCGTGATCCGACAGTATTTCTCCGGGGAATCCCAGACGAGAAAATACGAGCCAAAGAGCATCAGCGATATCGACAGTTGATATGCTCTTCAGAGGAATAGCCTCTGGCCAACGCGTGCACATGTCCACGCAAGTGAGGATAAATTGGTGTCCTCTGGCTGACTTAATTTTGAACGGACCAATGATGTCTATAGCCATTTTCTGAAACGGCCGAATCGGAATATCTGCAGCCTGAATAGGAGCAGCATGTCTCGGACCCCTAGACTTGACCTCTTGACAAATTTTGCAAGATCGGCAATAAATTCGGATGTCTTTATTCACGAATGGCCAAAAGAATGACGCAAGGACTCTAGTTTTAGTTCTGGAAAAACCCATGTGTCCCGCACACTGAGAATCGTGTGCATGCCGAAGAATTAAGGCTCTCATACACTTAGGCACAAGAATTTGCGAGTGCATAGACTTGTCCGAGTGTTGTACCATTCGTACCAATATACCATTCTTCATAGTGATATACGATTTGTGATTCGTATTTTGATTGGGATCCCCTTTCTTTGCAAGAAGGAAGTATTTCTTCAAAGAAGGATCCTCTTCTTGACGTTTAACAAACGAGTCATGGGAAATCACCAAGTGCTCGTCTTGGCTATCAACTTCATTACTATTATCAGATGAAGTTGGGGGATTAAGAGCTTGAGCTCTTGTCACCACTGCATTGACCGTTTGAATGTTTTTTTCTTCCCAACTAGAAATTTGTTGCGGGGTGCATTCCTTAACCCCATGAATACGACCGATTATAAGATCCGCAATAGGATTAGGAAGAAGACATGCATGGACATCTCCTGTGAAGAAAGGAGTGTCAATCCTAATAATAGCAGTAGGATAGCTTTCCATAGTACCACCAAATGTAACACATTTGATTGTTTTTCCCGTGGCACAGCAAGGATCTATCAGAGACTCCTTAACCCCGACGGTAGTACATCCCGAATCGAAAAGTACTGAGACTAGCCTATCATTTATTAGACCTTTATGTAAGATGAGAGATCCTCTCCCATCATGCGCAACTGTAGCAGGTAGAGCAGGAAGAGGGTGACCACAACTTAGCGTAGATACAGTTGATGAGTCAAACAATGTTAAGCATTGGGGGCATTCAGTTGCTCTCCCAAAATCGAAAGCACAACCAGTGATAGCCCTAGAGTTACCACTATCATTTACTGTATTACAGACTCCATCAAACTCTTGTTGCGCAGAGTTTGCCTGTTGGTAAGGTCTTTTTTTGTTAAACCTAGGTCTACCTCGATTATCATTTCCCCTGTAATTATTTCGACTATCATTTCCCCTGTAATTGTTATCATATTGCCTATTGTAATCATCATTCCGGTTTGAATCCCGGTTTCTAAATTCACCATCGTCATAATCTTGACGTCGAGAATGATTACCTCGAAAATTTGAATAGTTATTATTTGGATAGCCTTTACGAAAGTGTCTCAAATTATTACCACTAAAATTACGAGAACTACCATCTTGTCTCCACTGCATAGACGAAGAACCATCATGTGTTGGATTACTCCGCTTCTGAGTGTAATTTTGATTACTTCCCCTATTCCAATTTTGTTGAGCACCCTGAAATTTTTTTTCTGAAATTAGGGCCATATGGTGTTGCCGAAGCAGCTGGCAACCCTTCTTTCACTTTAGAATTGCTAACTGTAGCATGGGGATGTGCTGTGGCATACTGACAACAGTATTCCTCCATTTCTTTTAAGTTTTTAGGCTTACGCTCATGAAGGAATGCAAGAAAAGAATCATTAACAGATGACAAAACCTTATCTCGCAATAATAAGTCCATTAGACCTTCATATGTTTTCTCAATCTGAGACAACTCAACCCATCGTGTAAATGTACGACGTATCTTTGTAACAAAATCAGAGAAATCTACTCCATTTTCTGGCAACATTGTCCTAAAACGAAGACGATAGTCTTCTTGTTTTAATTGGTATTTCTTTAGTAATGCTGCCCTGACAACATCATAATTAGTCCTCTCATGTTCGTCTATTGTCATAAGAGTAGTCACTGTGTCACCTGTAAAAAATGGCATCAGTTGTTCAACATATTTTTCCTTTTTTATGTTATGCGTATCGCACAAAAATTGGAATCTATCTAGATAATCTGCTACGTCATCCTTTAAAGGATTGAAATGAGGCAATTTAATCCTACTAACAAACTCCTTTGTCGTACTCGAAGTTGTTTGCTGAGCACCCGTACTCGCCAATTTCAATTTCTCTAACTCCAAAATTGCGAGTTTTTCATCAAGTTCCATCTTCTGTTTTCTTTCCTCATGTTCCATTTTCCTAATTTCAGCCTCAGCAGCAGCTTGAAGTTTTTTTTTCCTCTGCAGCAGCTTGAAGTTTTTTTTTCTCTGCAGCAGCTTGAAGTTTTTTGTCTTCCATTTCCATCTGGAATTTTCTTTCATCAGCTGCAGCTTGAGCTTTCCTCTCCTCAGCAGCAGCTTGAAGTTTTTTCTCCTCAGCCTCCCTTTGATACCTTCTTTCTTCAAGTTCTAATCTTCTATTCTCAGCTTCTAGCTTCTTTAGTTCAGCTTCTGCTTTCAATTTAATTTCCTCTTTTTGTTTCTTTTCTTCTGACTTTAATGCAATGGCGAATTGAGCAGATGAATATTCTTCCAATTCTTTACCAGACTTACCAAGGGTCAACCCTTGCTGGATGAAGAAATCCAATGTAGACATTCTGTCTAATGAGATCAGAAACCTGAAAAAAAATTAAATAAATTACCTTATCCCACTTCAATGGGAGACAAGTCTGAAATGCTAGACTTGTATACTCACTTCACTTTATTTTACTGTCTTAATCTTTGTAGATAACAAGTCTTTTATCAAAGAACTTGTATAAATATCTTATATAATATTATTTAACAAACTCTATATGAAGAGTCTACCTTATCAATAATATCAAAACATGACCAAGTATGTGTATGTAGACTGTGCATGACAGTAATGTAGTACAACCAAAAAAAAAAAATACAAAGACAAAAATACAAAACAATACAAATGGCAACACTGTTTTAACCAAAAATGTGGAGAGAAATACACAAGAAAGGAGAGACCTACAGAATACAAACAAAACAAATCGACAATCAAAACTGAAAAACAGACAAAATATTACAAAAACAACGTTAAGTACAATTACATCACAGCTAACATCAATAGCGACCAATTGTCACTAGCAAATTTCCAAATTAAGAAAATTTGCACCTACAGACCGCTTACAGTAAGCCTCGATCAAGTGGCATATTTACCGTAAGACCCACCAACCGAAAAACCCGCAGAAAAATACACAAAACAGTAGAAGTGACATAAACATATAGCAATCAATTTCAATGTGTTGCAGAACAAGTTCAGTCACAGCTGAAACTAAAATAAATTTCTTGCTCCTTGCGAACACAGAAACGAAATGTCAAACGCGCACTGAACGTCAAATCCACTGTAACATAAAGTGGTATTCACGAACCAAAGTTACTATGACCTTCTCAAATTAGGGCTTGCACATTGAATGTTTACAATTTCACGTACTGTTTACAGACACTTGACCTCCAACAATGTAGCTTGAATACTCTGACCTAGAAAAGTCTGTTGTTGAATGAAACGTGTCACAACCCGCAGTACTGTTTACAATAGGAACCCGCCTTCTATGCAGTTATGGTCCACGTAGCAAATGCCTAGATGTTAACTTCAGTACATGTCTTGTTATGCTTTATGTAGCATTATGATATAAATGCTCGTACTGTTTATTTGTGTCAACCGTTGATGACCTATATCTGTCCTGTTGTAGCCAAAACTTGCAAGTGTAGAATTAGCGCTGTGTGTTACGGCTGTCCCGTGTGTAGCTTAGACCCACAGATCAGAAGTGTAATGTGTACTTGTCCTTCTTGTAACTTTCTCGACAAAACTGGAGACATCATACATGTAACAGCCAACCAGGAATGTAAATTTCTGGATCCATAAATGTCAACAATAATGTCAAATGCTCGCTCTGTTCTTTTTAAACCCACAGATCTGGTCCATCAGAAATGTAAGTTTCTAGGCCACATTGGCGACAAGAAATGTATCATAAGAGCCCACGTAACTGGTCCACCAGAAATGTAACTGTCTTTTTTTTCTTGTTGAGGTGATCACTGGCCCAAGACAGTTTACATGTTGTTAGATGTGTAGTGCGAGCGTATGATGAGTTGAGTGTGGGTGCGAATGAAGACGCGAATGTGTTTAGGCTCGTATAGATGTAGATCCTGCAACCCATACTCTCACATGCAGTAATCAAGGATGCTTTGACACTGCAGGCATGTTTCAAGACATTTATTGACGGGAACACACATAATATCAACAGGAACAGTCAGTGTAACAAGGTCATGCTGACCTGACATCGATAGGTATACATTTGGCATTCAAAAAGGTAAACATCAGAATAGACGTGCATGGTCAATAGCAAAGTTCTTCAATAATGACAGTTCGTAGCGTCGCCCTTGGCGTCTCTGACTAAACGCGTCAGATGCCTTAGTTACCTTGACACACAGGTGCAACTTGGCACTCCCTGCCAATTGCACATATCAGGCTGTAGTATAATAGCCGGAAGCACAGGCCTCGTCCTAACGTCGGCCGTGTACTTCTGTTAAATAGGTTATCACCAACCCTGCAGTAATACTTATTGTAGATAGAAGTTCCGCCAATCTGCGGCTCCCACAATATATCTTCGTCACTGGATTTCTGGACAATATAAGACTAACAGTCTTGGATGGCTACCTCGAGCACAAATATATAAGTTCTGAAATGGCGGATCCGTGAACTGCTGTTCACCCTAGGTAATCCTTTACATGTTCTGCCACCGAAAAGCGTAATAATGCATAAAGGTCGGTATTACCTGGTAAATGAATCCTCAGAACTACACAAGGAATTCTGTCGTCATCCCGACGCACAGAGATTCACTGGGGAAAACTGCCATAGCAGTTACTTCGAAGATTCTCCCCGAAAAACAATGGACTCTTGGTCCCTTCAGAAAAACAGGACCTCCCGGCTTCCCGGAAGTATATCTCACTCCCGCTTAAAAAACCTTCCCATAGGCCCACGCCGAACTGTCAACCTCTGACCCTAAAGGTCAAACACAATGAATGAATAAACAAGGGAAGACAACCCCTAATCAACCTGACATCGCAGGTAAAGACACAATTATACTTATGATACAAACATAAGCAAATAACTTGACAGATGACTCCGTCGAAAATGACAGCAACAAGGTTCAGCATCGAACTTCGTAACTTGATTTAATTTGCGATAATCAACGCAAAGACGTATGTTATTGTCTTTCTTTCGAACAATAACTATTGACGAAGAATAAGCTGAAGTGGATGGTTCAATTATTTGTAGTTGAATCATTTCATCCAATTCTTTCTCGACTTGTGCTTGAAAATGAATAGGTATTGGGTATGGTCTTACTCTGATCGGATTACGATCAGTAAGTATGATGTCATGTTCTATGACATCTGTGTGTCCAGGAATGTCGGTAAGGACATCCTGATATGATTTTAACGTAGAGGATACTTGACGCTGTTCCTCAAAAGACAAGTTGGAAGAGACTGTAACGTCTCTCCACGATTCCGTTGAAGTAAGTGGAATCGCAGGAAGAGGTAAGTTCACGTCAGAAAAAATAGTTTCCTCATCCTGTATAACAGACAGGGATGAGATGTGACCATGTTGAACTGGAGAGTCGTCCGTCGCCTGGAAAATAGGCTGTAAATAGTCTGGACGTTCAATAAACTCTGTTAGCATATTTATATGGAAGGTTTTATGCCTTCCATCCACATCGACAATATAGTCGACATCAGAAATTTTCGAGACTATAGTGTATGGACCCTTCCAAGAAATGAGAAGTCTATTCTCTCTTGAGGGCAGTAAGACATATGCTTTGTCTCCAGGACAAAGTTGACGTAGGCGTCTTTTCTTATTAGCAAATCGCCTAGCTTTTTCTTTCGCAAATTCGGAAGATGAAGTTGCTAACCTGCACGATTCGATAATCTTTTCTCTAAGAGCTATAACATATTCATATGACGATTGTGTATCATCGTCAATATTATCGGAAGTTATCAAATCGTGTAACAAGGACATTGGCCCGCGCGGTTGCGCGCCAAAGACAAGTTCGAAAGGAGAAAACCCTGTATGCTCGTTGGGAACCTCTCTATAGGCAAAGAGGACTGCAGGTAAAACCCTGTCCCAATCTTCAGGATGATCCTCCGTTATCTTGCCAAGTAAGTTCTTTAGTGTCCTGTTAAGACGTTCTACCAATCCATTGGACATTGGATGATAAATACTACTGAGAGACCTTTTAATGTCTAGCGTAGCCATTACCTGAGACATAACGTCCGAAATTAACTGAGTGCCGTGATCCGACAGTATTTCTCCGGGGAATCCCAGACGAGAAAATACGAGCCAAAGAGCATCAGCGATATCGACAGTTGATATGCTCTTCAGAGGAATAGCCTCTGGCCAACGCGTGCACATGTCCACGCAAGTGAGGATAAATTGGTGTCCTCTGGCTGACTTAATTTTGAACGGACCAATGATGTCTATAGCCATTTTCTGAAACGGCCGAATCGGAATATCTGCAGCCTGAATAGGAGCAGCATGTCTCGGACCCCTAGACTTGACCTCTTGACAAATTTTGCAAGATCGGCAATAAATTCGGATGTCTTTATTCACGAATGGCCAAAAGAATGACGCAAGGACTCTAGTTTTAGTTCTGGAAAAACCCATGTGTCCCGCACACTGAGAATCGTGTGCATGCCGAAGAATTAAGGCTCTCATACACTTAGGCACAAGAATTTGCGAATGCATAGACTTGTCCGAGTGTTGTACCATTCGTACCAATATACCATTCTTCATAGTAATATACGATTTGTGATTCGTATTTTGATTGGGATCCCCTTTCTTTGCAAGAAGGAAGTATTTCTTCAAAGAAGGATCCTCTTCTTGACGTTTAACAAACGAGTCATGGGAAATCACCAAGTGCTCGTCTTGGCTATCAACTTCATTACTATTATCAGATGAAGTTGGGGGATTAAGAGCTTGAGCTCTTGTCATCACTGCATTGACCGTTTGAATGTTTTTTTCTTCCCAACTAGAAATTTGTTGCGGGGTGCATTCCTTAACCCCATGAATACGACCGATTATAAGATCCGCAATAGGATTAGGAAGAAGACATGCATGGACATCTCCTGTGAAGAAAGGAGTGTCAATCCTAATAATAGCAGTAGGATAGCTTTCCATAGTACCACCAAATGTAACACATTTGATTGTTTTTCCAGTGGCACAGCAAGGATCTATCAGAGACTCCTTAACCCCGACGGTAGTACATCCCGAATCGAAAAGTACTGAGACTAGCCTATCATTTATTAGACCTTTATCTAAGATGAGAGATCCTCTCCCATCATGCGCAACTGTAGCAGGTAGAGCAGGAAGAGGGTGACCACAACTTAGCGTAGATACAGTCGATGAATCGAACAATGTTAAGCATTGGGGGCATTCAGTTGCTCTCCCAAAATCGAAAGCACAACCAGTGATAGCCCTAGAGTTACCACTATCATTTACTGTATTACAGGCTCCATCAAACTCTTGTTGCGCAGAGTTTGCCTGTTGGTAAGGTCTTTTCTTGTTAAACCTAGGTCTACCTCGATTATCATTTCCCCTGTAATTATTTTGACTATCATTTCCCCTGTAATTATTTCGACTATCATTTCCCCTGTAATTGTTATCATATTGCCTATTGTAATCATCATTCCGGTTTGAATCCCGGTTTCTAAATTCACCATCGTCATAATCTTGACGTCGAGAATGATTACCTCGAAAATTTGAATAATTATTATTTGGATAGCCTTTGCGAAAGTGTCTCAAATTATTACCACTAAAATTACGAGAACTACCATCTTGTCTCCACTGCATAGACGAAGAACCATCATGTGTTGGATTATTCCGCTTCTGAGTGTAATTTTGATTACTTCCCCTATTCCAATTTTGTTGAGCACCCTGAAATTTTTTTTGAAATTAGGGCCATATGGTGTTGCCGAAGCAGCTGGCAACCCTTCTTTCACTTTAGAATTGCTAACTGTAGCATGGGGATGTGCTGTGGCATACTGACAACAGTATTCCTCCATTTCTTTTAAGTTTTTAGGCTTACGCTCATGAAGGAATGCAAGAAAAGAATCATTAACAGATGACAAAACCTTATCTCGCAATAATAAGTCCATTAGACCTTCATATGTTTTCTCAATCTGAGACAACTCAACCCATCGTGTAAATGTACGACGTATCTTTGTAACAAAATCAGAGAAATCTACTCCATTTTCTGGCAACATTGTCCTAAAACGAAGACGATAGTCTTCTTGTTTTAGTTGATATTTTTTTAGTAATGCTGCCCTGACAACATCATAATTAGTCCTCTCATGTTCGTCTATTGTCATAAGAGTAGTCACTGTGTCACCTGTAAAAAATGGCATCAGTTGTTCAACATATTTTTCCTTTTTTATGTTATGCGTATCGCACAAAAATTGGAATCTATCTAGATAATCTGCTACGTCATCCTTTAAAGGATTGAAATGAGGCAATTTAATCCTACTAACAAACTCCCTTGTCGTACTCGAAGTTGTTTGCTGAGCACCCGTACTCGCCAATTTCAATTTCTCTAACTCCAAAGTTGCGAGTTTTTCATCAAGTTCCATCTTCTGTTTTCTTTCCTCATGTTCCATTTTTCTGATTTCAGCCTCAGCTTTCCTCTCCTCTGCAGCAGCTTGAGCTTTCCTCTCCTCTGCAGCAGCTTCTTTGTCTAATCTCTTTTGTTCAGCTTCAAATCTCCTTTCCTCCACCTGCATCTGCAATTTCTTTTGTTCAGCAGCCATATCAGCTTCTCTGTCTAGCCTTTTTTGTTCCGCCGCAGCTTCTCTTTCTAATCTTTTCTCTTCAGCCTGAGCTTTTTTCTTTTCAGCCTGAGCTTTTTTCTCTTCTTCCGTTCATGCTTTGTCATACTGAGCAACAATCCATTTTTCTAACTGTTGACCAGTCTATCAAGGGCTCTCCCTTGTGTAATAAAGTAGTCCAATGTAGACATCTTGTCTAATGAGATCAGAAACCTGAAAAAAAAATTAAATAAATTACCTTATCCCACTTCAATGGGAGACAAGTCTGAAATGCTAGACTTGTATACTCACTTCACTTTATTTTACTGTCTTAGTCTTAGACAAAGACTTTGTATGTTCCTCTTGTTTATAATGTACCCAAAAAATCACTTGAGTACTTGTGGAAAAAAAAAAAATTCCCTTATATCCCACTCACTATGGGCACAAGTCTTTTTTATAAAGAACTTGAATATGTATTTCACCTTGTCTCAATCTTTGTAGATAACAAGTCTTTTATCAAAGAACTTGTATAAATATCTTATATAATAATATTTTATTAAGAAACTCTATATGAAGAGTCTACCTTATCAATATTATCAAAACATGACCAAGTATGTGTATGTAGACTGTGCATGACAGTAATGTAGTACAACCAAAAAAAAAAAAATACAAAGACAAAAATACAAAACAATACAAATGGCAACACTGTTTTAACCAAAAATGTGTAGAGAAATACACAAGAAAGGAGAGACCTACAGAATACAAACAAAACAAATCGACAATCAAAACTGAAAAACAGACAAAATATTACAAAAACAACGTTAAGTACAATTACATCACAGCTAACATCAATAGCGACCAATTGTCACTAGCAAATTTCCAAATTAAGAAAATTTGCACCTATAGAACGCTTACAGTAAGCCTCGATCAAGTGGCATATTTACCGTAAGACCCACCAACCGAAAAACCCGCAGAAAAATACACCAAAAACAGTAGAAGTAACATAATATAGCAATCAATTTCAATGTGTTGCAGAACAAGTTCAGTCACAGCTGAAACTAAAATAAATTCCTTGCTCCTTGCGAACACAGAAACGAAATGTCAAACGCGCACTGAACGTCAAATCCACTGTAAGTGGTATTCACGAACCAAAGTTACTATGACCTTCTCAAATTAGGGCTTGCACATTGAATGTTTACTATTTCCACGTACTGTTTACAAACACTTGACCTCCAACAATGTAGCTTGAATGCTCTGACCTAGAAAAGTCTGTTGTTGAATGAAACGTGTAACAACCAGCAGTACTGTTTACAATAGGAACCCGCCTTCTATGCAGTTATGGTCCACGTAGCAAATGCCTAGTAGTTAACTTCAGTACATGTCTTGTTATGCTTTATGTAGCATTATAATATAAATGCTCGTACTGTTTATTTGGGTCAACCGTTGATGACCTATATCTGTCCTGTTGTAGCCAAAACTTGCAAGTGTAGAATTAGCGCTGTGTGTTACGGCTGTCCCGTGTGTAGCTTAGACCCACAGATCAGAAGTGTAATGTGTACTTGTCCTTCTTGTAACTTTCTCGACAAAACTGGAGACATCATACATGTAACAGCCAACCAGGAATGTAAATTTCTGGATCCATAAATGTCAACAATAATGTCAAATGCTCGCTCTGTTCTTTTTAAACCCACAGATCTGGTCCATCAGAAATGTAAGTTTCTAGGCCACATTGGCGACAAGAAATGTATCATAAGAGCCCACGTAACTGGTCCACCAGAAATGTAACTGTCTTTTTTTCTTTGTTGATGTGATCACTGGCCCAAGACAGTATACATGTTGTTAGATGTGTAGTGCGAGCGTATGATGAATTGAGTGTGGGTGCGAATGAAGGCGCGAATGTGTTTAGGCTCGTATAGATGTAGATCCTGCAACCCATACTCTCACATGCAGTAATCAAGGATGCTTTGACACTGCAGGCATGTTTCAAGACATTTATTGACGGGAACACACATAGTATCAACAGGAACAGTCAGTGTAACAAGGTCATGCTGACCTGACATCGATAGGTATACATTTGGCATTCAAAAAGGTAAACATCAGAATAGACGTGCATGGTCAATAGCA
This sequence comes from Oreohelix idahoensis, assembly GCA_024509875.1. Classification (NCBI taxonomy): domain Eukaryota; kingdom Metazoa; phylum Mollusca; class Gastropoda; order Stylommatophora; family Oreohelicidae; genus Oreohelix; species Oreohelix idahoensis. The sequence goes on along the minus strand of JAMPIV010017702.1, from coordinate 362,672 downwards.
AAGTTCTTCAATAATGACAGTTCGTAGCGTCGCCCTTGGCGTCTCTGACTAAACGCGTCAGATGCCTTAGTTACTTTGACACACAGGTGCAACTTGGCACTCCCCGCCAATTGCACATATCAGGCTGTAGTATAACAGCCGAAAGCACAGGCCTCGTTCTGACGTCGGCCGTGTACTTCTGTTAAATAGGTTATCATCAACCCTGCAGTAATACTTATTGTAGATAGAAGTTCCGCCAATCTGCGGCTCCCACAATATATCTTCGTCACTGGCTTTCTGGACAATATAAGACTAACAGTCTTGGATGGCTACCTCGAGCACAAATATATAAGTTCTGAAATGGCGGATCAGTGAGCTGCTGTTCACCCTAGGTAATCCTTTACATGTTCTGCCACCGAAAAGCGTAATAATGCATAAAGGTCGGTATTACCTGGAAAATGAATCCTCAGAACTAAACAAGGAATTCTGTCGTCATCCCGACGCACAGAGATTCACTGGGGAAAACTGCCATAGCAGTTACTTCGAAGATTCTCCCCGAAAAACAATGGACTCTTGGTCCCTTCAGAAAAACAGGACCTCCCGGCTTCCCGGAAGTATATCTCACTCCCGCTTAAAAAACCTTCCCATAGGCCTACGCCGAACTGTCAACCTCTGACCCTAAAGGTCAAACACAATGAATGAATAAACAAGGGAAGACAACCCCTAATCAACCTGACATCGCAGGTAAAGACACAATTATTCTTATGATACAAACATAAGCAAATAACTTGACAGATGACTCCGTCGAAAATGACAGCAACAACAAGACATAGCATTGTGAGTTTCAGCTACTTTACCCTGTTCAATGTTAGCCTGTGTATCATTAAAAGCAACATTAGAATGTCTACCCATATTACTCGACGATCTATCTCGTCGGCGCGATCGATTGTGATTTTTGTCATTAAAATTGCCATAATTGTCATTTCTGCTAGAGTTAAAATTTGGATTAGTCCGATAATTTGTAGAATGATCGTTATGATGTTGGTTAAATGGTTTATTTCCAAAAAATTGTCTGTTTTGCGGACCCTGAGATCTTGATCTCCAGTTTTGTTTATTATAATGTCCCTGATTATTTTTAAAATAATTGTTACCAAAATCTCGCGATCTGTGAGTTTGGTTCCAAGAAACATTAAATGGAGCAGATTGTTGAAATTGCTTCCCTTTGTAAAAGTTATCATTGGTGAAATTATGATTATTTCCCTTATTGACATACCTATCAGCACTAAAAGAACGATTGCGTGAAAAATTGTTTTGTTGTGCTGCAAAAGCAACAGGCAATTCACTCTTAATCTGCGCGTTACTTAGATCCATGTTTGGGTGAGCAGTGCAAAAATTTTTTGCATGTTCTTCTAAATTTTTCATTGATAAAGGTTTCCGTTCGTGTAAAAATGCGAGAAATGTAGGGTTTTACCGACGAAAGTACCTTATCGCGCATCAGTAAATCAAAGAGACCTTCATACGACTTTTCAATTTTGGATAACTCGATCCATCTTTCTAATGTTAGTCGTATCTGTGACAGAAAATCACTAAAATTTCTGCCAGATTGAGGTAGTAATGTGTGAAATTTCAAACGATATTCGTCTTCTGTCATTTGGAATTTTTGCAGAAGTGCTGCTCTAAGAGCATTGTAGTCATTTTTCTCACCAATGCTGGTGGTATGATAAACTGCTAATGCATCTCCTGTAAGTAATCTGGATAAATATGTACAGTATAGCGCTTTATCCACGTTATAAGACCCACAAGTGGCCTCAAACCTATCCAGGAAGAATATTACGTCATCAGACGGGGGATTAAATTTTGGTAATTTAAGGTGAATTTCCTTAAAATGATCCTGTCTGGATGAAGTGTGGCTTTCAAAAGTTCTCTGAGAATTAGCTTCCTGAGTTAACCTAAGTCTCTCATATTCTGACTCTGCTAATTTCAGTTCATGCTGTCGTTTTCTATCATTCTCTTCCATCTCAAGCTGAAGTCGTTTTGTGTTTTTGTTCAGCTATTAATCTCCTTTCTTCTATTTCTTTTTGTTTCTGTTCCATTTCCTTGTGTTTAACTTCCATTTCTTTTCTAAGTCTTTCTTCAGACTCCTTTTGCTTCTGTTCTGCTTCTCGCTGAAATCGTTTCTCTTCCAATTCAGCGGCTAATCTCATTTTTTTCTCATTCTCCTCCGCCTCAATCCGTTTTTGATCTGCCTCAAATTTCATCTTCTTCTCTTGTTCCTCAGCCTCAATCCGTTTTTGATCTGCCTCAAATTGAAGTTTTTCTAGTCTTAAAGTTTCTAACTTTCTCTGTTCGGCTTCTATTTCTTGAGCTTTCCTATATTCTGCAAGTGCAAATGCTTTAGCTTCATCAGGAGCCATCTGAAGAGCTTTTGCTTGCTTAATGAAATAGTCTAAGGTAGCCATTTCAATATTATTATGTAATAATACTATTTAAAAGTGTTACTACAACTAGTGTTCTTCGTTCCTGTTCTAGAACGGTAAAATCAATTTATATTATAGGCAATAATATTAATAATTAATAATGTACTTTATAACATGAAATGATGTGAAAGCAATAACGTGACAGACAATAGCACAATAATGACACGACAAGATATTCAAGCCAAATGAAGACGTTCGCAGAAATCCAATTAAAATAAAATGAGAAACTAAAATGGAATGTCGTAAAGAATTACGATGATAACTGCGATTAAATTCAACAAGACAATAGACACCACAGTGTAAAAACAAAGGTTTTGTAAAAAACTAAACGACAGGAAAGGTGAGACGGACAATAATCACATACAAAATTCATCATAAAACTAAGGCACAAGTAAAAATAGCTACCAAAAACAACAAGTAAACGTGACACTACAGCTAACACAGACAGGTGTCACAGACCACCAGACACAGTGGACCTAGAATCCTTCTACGCTCACGCGTAGGAACATTCCACTGCGGGAAGTCTGCAAAATAATGTCCTACAGAACGTCTGACGAAGAGCCCGAATTGACTTCGAGATGGACCTCGTTCGTCAGATCTACCGCCCAACCTCCCGCGAAGAATACACAAAACATAACACATAACATAGAAAATATATAAGTGTACATAATCAATCAAGGCACAGCTAATAGTAATAAAGGGTATAACGGATACAAGTTATACTTAGCTCGCGTGCAGGTAAAAATCAAAGTGGTATGAACTGTAGGTTCAATAGGTGTATCATGCGACATATTAGTAGCTTGCGCTCTAGTCACTACTGCATTTGCAGTTTGAATATGTCGCTCTTCCCATTCAGCTATTTGCTGCGGTGTACACTCTTTAATACCATGTATGCGACCAAGTATTACATCACATATTGGATTTGGAAGAAGACATGCTTGGATCTTTCCTGAAAAGAAAGGTGTATTAAGATCAATAATAGCAGTGGGAAATGTTTCGACGGTGCCGCCGAAAGTCACACACTTGACAACCCGGCCCGTGGCACAACTTGGGTTGATCAGCGAGGTCCGGACGCCCACAGTGCTACAACCTGAGTCAAATAGGAGAGAGCATGAAATGTTGTTGACAAATCCCTTGTTAAACTTAAGAGAGCCCTGTCCCTGGTGTACTGACGTAGCAGTGGCTGTGCAGACTATAGGTAGGCTAGGCAAGGTATGTCCGCAACGCAGCGTCGTGATCGCCTTAGGCTGGAAAAGAGTCGAACATTCTGGACAGTCTTTCACCTGGGTACAATCAAGAGAACAAGACATAGCATTGTGAGTTTCAGTTACTTTACCCTGTTCAATGTTAGCCTGTGTATCACTTAAAGCGACATTAGAATGTCTACCCATATTATTTGACGATCTTTCTCTGCGACGCGATCGATTTTGATTATTTGCATTAAAATTGCCATAATTGTCTTTTCTTCTAGAGTTAAAATTTGGATGAGTCCGATAGTTTGTATAATTAAAGTTATGCTGTTCTTTAAAATTTTTATTCCAAGAACCTTGTCTGTTTTGTGGACCCTGAGATCTTGATCTCCAGTTTTGTTTATTATAATGTCCTTGATTATTTTTAAAATTATTGTTACCAAAATCTTGTGATCTGTGAGTTTGGTTCCAAGAAACATTAAATGGAGCAGATTGTTGAAATTGCTTCCCTTTGTAAAAGTTATCATTGTTAAAATTGTAATTATTTCCCTTATTGACATACCTGTCAGCACTAAAGGAACGATTTCGTGAAAAATTGTTTTGTTGTGCTGCAAAAGCAACAGGCAATTCATTCTTAATCTGTGCGTTACTTAGATCCATGTTTGGGTGAGCAGTACAAAAATTTTTTGCATGTTCTTCTAAGCCTTTCATAGATAAAGGTTTCCTTTCGTGTAAAAATGCGAGAAATGTAGGATTTACAGACGAAAGTACCTTATCGCGCATCAGTAAATCGAAGAGACCTTCATACGACTTTTCAATTTTGGATAATTCGATCCATCTTTCTAATGTTAGTCGTATCTGTGACAGAAAATCACTAAAATTTCTGCCAGATTGAGGTAGTAATGTATGAAATCTTAAACGATATTCGTCTTCTGTCATTTGGAATTTTTGCAGAAGTGCTGCTCTAAGAGCATTATAGTCATTTTTCTCACCAATGCTGATGGTATGATAAACTGCTAATGCATCCCCTGTAAGTAATCTGGATAAATATGTACAGTATAGCGCTTTATCCACGTTATAAGATCCACAAGTGGCCTCAAACCTATCTAGGAAGAATATTACGTCATCAGACGGGGGATTAAATTTTGGTAATTTAAGGTGAATTTCCTTAAAATGATCCTGTCTGGATGAAGTTTGGCTTTCAAAAGTTCTCTGAGAATTAGATTCCTGAGTTAACCTAAGTCTCTCATATTCTGACTCTGCTAATTTCAGTTCATGCTGTCGTTTTTTTTTCATTCTCTTCCATCTCAAGCTGAAGTCGTTTTACATTTTGTTCAGCTATTAATCTCCTCTCTTCCATTTCTTTTTGTTTAACTTCCATTTCAATTTTAAGTCTTTCTTCAGACTCCTTTTGCTTCTGTTCTGCTTCTCGCTGAAATCGTTTCTCTTCTAATTCAGCGGCTAATCTCATTTTTTTCTCCTCTTCCTCAGCTATAAATTTCCTCTTCTTTTCATGTTCCTCAGCATCAATCCGTTTTTGATCTGCCTCAAATTTCATCTTCTTCTCTTGTTCCTCAGCCTCAAATTTCATCTTCTTTTCTTGTTCCTCAGCCTCAATCCGTTTTTGATCTGCCTCAAATTGAAGTTTTTCTAGTCTTAAAGTTTCTAACTTTCTCTGTTCGGCTTCTATTTCTTGAGCTTTCCTATATTCTGCAAGTGCAAATGTTTTTGCTTCATCAGGAGCCATCTGAAGAGCTTTTGCTTGCTTAATGAAATAATCTAGTGAATACATTATGCTTTATAAGTAGTCACAATACTCTTGATTTATAAAAATGATAATTAATCAATGTAAATTAGTTAACCTTGTTATTATAACAAGTGTTCTTCGTTCCTGTCCTTAGAACGGTATAATGTTATCATATAATTATTAAATATGTTATTAATCAATACAGTTATTTATGTAATGAAATGTCATGAAATGAACAACGAGAAAGACAATAGAAACATAACCGACAAGACATGATAAACTGGACGGGTGAACACAATCGTAGAAATCAAAAAAATAAAAATGTATAACTAAAATAGAATATCGTAAAAATATACGACGATAACTACGATCAGATAATTAACAGTACAATTGACAACACAGTGTAAAAACATAGGTTTTGTAAAAAACTGAACGACAGGAAAGGTGAGATGGACGCAAAATACAAACAAAATTCATCATAAAACTAAATTATGAATAAAAATTACTACGAGAACAACAATAAAAACTTGACGGAACAGCTAAACAGATACTATTATAAGGGACAATTAGCGATCGGAACTTCGGCAAGGTTTCTAGCCTTGTACCGGAACTATCGCTCAATTGAAACTTACAAGTTGAGCCCTACAGAACGTCTGACGAAGAGCCCGAATTGGCTTCGAGATGGATCTCGTTCGTCAGATCAACCTCCCTACCTCCCACAAAGAATACACAACATATAACACATAACACGGAAAATATAAATATGGACATAATTATTTAAGGCACAGCTAAACGTAATAAAGGGTACAACGACAACACGTTATACTCATCTCGCGTGCAGGAAAAAAAAACCAATGTGCCTCGTCTCCGTGTATGTACGTGTGAGGATAAAATACTTCGTTCTGAGTTATTAGACCACAGCTTGCACGTAATAGTGACAAAGAGATGATCCCAAGATGTTGTTGCCTTGAAAGTTCAGATCTTCAGATGATCCCAAGATGTTGTCGCCTTGAAAGTTCAGATCTTCCATTAATGATAATTGTATTGGGTACGTTTCCTGTGAAATTCTTGATTTCAAAACCAGACTGGCACACCAATTACTGTTGACTCCGTTTTATGGTTGAGTACAGTTTATACTGGTGAAGAGGTAGCTTAAAACGTGAATGGTTAAAATGAACGAATGTCAACAATATTCTTCAAACGAACTTCAACAAGTAGTGTTGAACTGGGTGAACTGGGCAAGTACTGGCAGTACATAAGTCGGTGATGACTGTACATAGATTTTATTCAACATGACACATACGGAGTGGACAAGACTAACATCGTCACAGGCGCAAAGATCATACATCAGCATAATGGTAATTACTTTTAAAGTTCCTGAAGATTCTCTACCAATAAAGTCCTCTGACTCAAGTGACTAAGGATCACAAAACTGTTACCGTATAATATTCTTCTCATTCAAGTCCAATGACCTTCCTTCAAGGACGTCTATCATGGTAACGTATTCATACTCCAGGATAAAATCTTCCATATCATACTTCACAATCCCATACGTTCTCCAAAACATAACATTAGATAGCATATAGTTTCAAACAAAGTCATACACGATAATACGAACAGGTTAGAGATTCCAGTTGACTAACCTCTCCCATTCTATGCCACGCTTCTGGCATTGTTGAATGTACGGCATATAAAATATGAAGCATACGAATAAATAAACTGGTTTACACGTAGGTATTATTCCTCTACGGTAATCTAATATGACCACCGACTCCGTCTGTCCATTCTAGGAAATTACATGCTAAGATGACTTCCCGCTAGACTACAACTGGGAGCGGCCTGATACTTTAGTTTACGGCAATAAATATACCAATATAACCGGGGCGACACTTACATGATCCTTCCATCATTGGCTTCGTCAAGAATACCAATTGAATCAATATAACATACTGGCTTATACAAAACTGCCAGAAAATTCCAATAATCTATATCTCGGACATAACAAAGTCCGCACTGCTGCGTTCAAAACATGACGTCACAATCCCCAAACTAGGTTACCCGTGCGTCCAAAGCAACTCACACTGCATTGTGCACGTCAGTGCGTGAATCAATCGAACGCACAAATAATAAAAATATATAAAGACTGGTGCGTACATTTGGCAGGACCGAAGACTACCCCCTTAGGTAATAAATGTACGTAACAACATTACAGAGTTTCACAGTACAGAGATGATACTTTGAAGGCCATAAACTGTTCTATTGTTGCAGTATTGTTGAACATAAGTGCGTAAATTTCATCGTTGGACCTTCTGATACTAATATTGTTGAACATTGTAATAGATTAAATCAAAAATCTAGTATTGATTAAAGTGGCAGTTTACTTTGTTTATTCAGAAACTGTGCCATTATATTTATGAACTGAAACTCTTTCCAACACATTTCATTATTTAATGTATAACTGAGCATCCTATCTGCAACACAGTGCTTTATATATTACACACATGATATATGCATTTATGCTTATATGTTATATGTTATTTGTTTGTATAGTATATTAGTTTATATGTCAGCGGGTTGTGTTTAGGTTGGGCGGTGTCCTCACAACAGAATATCCCACGTGATAGAGGGTCCGTTGTGGGCGTTTTCTTTAGGTGCAATTTCCTTAATTGGAAATTTGCTTGCAACAACTAGTTGCTATTTGTGTTAGCTGTGAAGACTGTAATTATTGTTATTTTTGTAATATTTCTTTGTTCTTTAGTTTTGTTTTGATTTGTTTGTAATTTGTTGGTCTACCCTTTTCTATCTTTCAGTTCTATTCACAATTTATATTCATATACTGTGACGTCATTTGTGTTGTTATTCCTTGCAGATTCAGTGATTATTTTCATTGATTTCCCTATTTGATTTATTTGATTTCTGCTTTCATATTGTCAGTCTTATTTGTACTTTATGTATGCTGTTGGTTGACATATGTTTTATATAGGTATATTTCATAAGACACTATTGCTTGTGCACTGCACTTGGATTATGGTATAAACCAGTACTTTATTATTATTACTGGTATACAAGAAATTATACAAGACCTTATTAAGGCTTGTGACCCACTGAGATTGAGATAGTGTACTGATTAATCAAGTCATTAAGAACTTGTGGTATTATTATTGTTTCAAGTAATTAGTATTATTGTTAGACATCATGTCTACATTAGAATACTTCATTGCACAAGGGAAATCCCTTGATAAGACTGGTCAACAATTAGAAGAATGGGCAGTTGCTCAATATGACAAGACATTAGCTGCTGCTGCAGAGGAAAGAAAAGCTCTAGCTGAAGAGAGAAGATTAGCAGCTGAAGAGAAAAGACTAGACAGAGAAGCTACTGCTGCTGCTGAACAAAAGAAATTGCAGATGCAGGTGGAGGAAAGGAGATTTGAAGCTGAACAAAAAAAATTAGACAGAGAAGCTGCTGCTGAACAAAAAAGATTAGACAGTGAAGCTGAACAAAAAAGATTAGACAGAGAAGCTGAAGAAAAAAAAGCAATAAGAGAACATGAGTTTGAGTTAGAGAAATTAAGATTGACAAGTATGAGTAATGTTAATCAGGCATCTAGTGGTAATGGTAAACCTTCTACTTACAAGGTTAAGGTTCCACCGTTCAATCAGTCCAGTGACGATATTACATTTGTAGTGGTGTTTGATGGTATTGTATGATGGTGATATTACTAAATGTAATTGTATGAGGCCAGCTGTGAAGGCTCCTGAGATAAAATGTAGTTGAGAATTGTCAGAAGGCCTTTCTTGCTACCACTACGACCTCACACTTAATTTTTTTTTAATGAATGTGGCTACATAAAGTGTCTAGGGTTATGATATGTAGTGTGGTGTAATAGGTTATAGATATACCCACAGATATTTAACAAGACTAATAATATTAATAAATGTTAAAATACACTGAACTAACTCACGTGTGTAAAATTTTTTGATAGAATTACATTTATTTTGTTCTGGATCAATTTTTTAGGTTGACCAGAACTTAAAAGGATTTAGAGATTATGAAAGAAATGCATGGAATATTATATCATAAATGCAATAGTGTACATATATATGTACTATACTAGTTAGTTTTATTAAAATGTTCTAGTAGTCATCTACTTGGGAGGATAGTTAATGTTTGTGCTGTTGGGGTGGCCTCATCACACCTGTCTATATTGACTACACAGTGTCCAGAAAATGGTGGGAATTTTTATGGGGGTATTAGTAACTAAACGGTGTTGGTGAATGTCCAGCAGACCAGAGGCTCACTCATCTTGTAGTTGTAGCTCTGGTGCTGAAATCTTGTGGTCCCACCTCTCCGTGCTGGCGGGCAATAATGGTGGTCTCTGTCACAAGTACTGCACAGATACACTCGAGTAAAGTCACCAACTGAATAGACACTGCTTGGTTGACAACAGAAACTCACAGCTCTGCAATCAAAGTATGGGCCATGTGTCAAAATCTATTCTCTACCCACGTCTGGACACAACACTGACACAACAACCACATCATACAGACAGGTCAGATCTCTCTGACCAAACAGCACATTTACCATGGTGGGTTTACATCAGATAGATCCTCCCAGACTATAGATTCTGAAAAATATTTATTAGTTGTCTGCCCTAAAAGAGGATAGGTAATATGTTTCATTATTCTCAACACTTGATCTGTCTTGCCTAACCCTTGCTGGAGTTTATGTACATTGTTGGTCCCTAGACCCTGACTTGGGCGGGGGGTCTAGAGCAAATCCCTACTTGTTTGTAAGGCTAGATTTCGATATGGCAGTATCAAATCACTCGAACATGAAACAATATTCAAAATATATAAGGAAATAATTTCAATCTTACCAGATTATGAATAAATAACACAGAATTGCTAGCAAAACTCAGCTGAGCTGCTGGCTATAGTATGGCGTCCCTAAACTTCTTACACTTTCTTTCATATGGAAATCACCACACTTTAAAATCTGTGTCTATCACTGAACAACTATTGAGAAATGACCCCAAATCCGCGTCTAAGCGCCGACAATATGCTTGTCTGTGGCCAATCACTGCCTAGGTTTATTTTTAATTCAAATTTCCTACCCTAAAGTCATTTCAGTCATGCTTCAGTCAAGTATGGATGTTTATCTGTTAGTCTGTCCGTCTCTACTTGTGTTTCTACAAAATGTACTTGATTTTTGAACCAACCTTTCTCTCCCCTCCAAAATTTTGTCGTTAAAAGTTATTTTTAGACACAGCCACCACAATATCCCCTCTCCTCCATACCAAGTAGATTTGAACACCTGCGTCTCGAGGTCGTGTTTTTTTGTGCAAAATAGCGACACTTTTAGATTCAATACAGTCTGTCGATGATGTAAACTACACTGTCTTTTGTCATTATCTTCAATATTATCTATCCGTCTGTAAAATTAAGAACATATTAGTTCACTGCTCAGAATAGGCCATCCGGCCAACTAATTTTTATATTCCTAACATTAATATTAAGAAAAAAGTACTTTTTAATTTTTGTAATATTCCTAACATCTGCGTTTAGCCGCTGAATGCAAAAGCGTCCAATAAATGACTGTGGCGTAACATATCTATGGTCCCTTCTGTCGAGTTGCTTACTTTTTATGTCAACTTGGGAAACGTGACTTTTCTCCGTTTCCCCCCCAATTGCGTCTCCTTAGCCTTTCTAGTCTCACGCAATCTTTCCAGTCATATTTTTTTTCTTTTTGATCCGCCGTTCCCCTCCTGTCTAGCAAGTCAATTATTATGGAGGATGATGACCCGCGGTCTAGGCGATCATGTACTATTCGCAGCCTACGCATTATGTTTTTATCCTTAAATGTTATCTTTGGATGTATTTTACCGTTGTATCTCTGTCAATTTCACTACACATCTCCCCACTTGAAAACATGCCTATGGCAAGTTTCAAAACCAGCGATACACATAGGTAAAATTACTCCTCACGTCTGCCACTACTCTAATTTTGATCACAGGGGTGCCGACTGAGGAAATCTGCACCGACATTCAATTTGCCTGGGATATATTGGATACTAAACTGATAAGGTTGAAGCAACAAAGACCACCTCAGCAATCTTGCGTTTTCATGCTTAGCCTGAGACAAGAACACGAGAGGCTGATGGTCCGTCTCCACCACAAAAGTCCTACCATACAGATAGATTTGAAACTTCTTTATTGCCCAGATTAATGCTAAACATTCTTTTTCGCTTGTGGAGTATCCTTGTTCCGCCTTATTCAATTTGCGGCTTGCATAAGCGACTGGTTTAAGTTCCCCATCAGGTGAAGCTGATCTTTGCAACAAAGCCCCTCCTAGTCCTACATTACTTGCATCGGTTCTTAAGACAAAGTCCTGTGTCAAATCAGGCAGTTTGAGAATAGGCTTGCTAGTGAGTTTTTCCTTTAACTCTTGGAACGCTAGTTCACATTGTGCAGTCCAAATAATTTTATCTGGAAGTCCCTTGCGAGTCAAATCAGTCAGAGGAGCACATATAGCGTTAAAATTTTTGATGTATTTCTGATAAAATCCGCATAACGACACGAATGATCGCACGTCTTTTTTTGTTTGTGGCCTAGGTGCTCTCTGCAGTTTTTCCAAGTTCTTAGGATCCGGGGTCATATTACCCTGATATACAGTGTGTCCCAAGAATTCCAACTCTTTGCATCCAATACAACATTTTGTTGGCCTAGCAGTTAAGTTCGCCTCCCGAAGTCTATCAAACAACATCTCCAGAGCTTCAATGTGTTCTTCAAATGTCTCGGTGGCGACGAGAATATCATCCATGAAATTTGTGATACATGGGTTATTCAGGGGATCCAACAATTTGCGCATCATCCTTGAAAACACACTCGGAGCATTTTTCAGTCCGAATGGTAGCATATTGAATTCATAATGTCCATCCGAAGTGCTAAAAGCCAAATAAGGTCTCACTTCAGGCTTCACTGGGATCTGGTAATAGCCTTTACTAAGATCCACTTTTGAAAAGTATTTTGCCTTGTTCAGTCTGGCAAATAACTGTTTTGTGTCTGGTAATGGATCCACTTGTCCTTCTGTGACAGCATTCAGTTTCCTGTAATCTATGCACAGTCTGTGTTCCCCAGACGGTTTTCTCAACAAAACGACACTAGAACTAAAAGATGATTCACTGTGCGAAATAATCCCCTCCTTCAACAAATACTCTATTTCTTCCTTCAATGCCTTCTCCTTCGCGAACGGAATAGAATAGGCTCTCATACAGATTGGGTTTGAGTCTACCAGTTTCATGTCATACTGTAGCAAATTTGTATGGCCTGGTTTATCTGTTAATACATCTGTATGTTCCTCCAGAACCTGTTGAACTCTCTCCCTCTGGTTTTTAGTCAGGTGCTTACTGACTTTTACCTGTGCTGCTGTTTCACAAGGATGTAATGGGTATTCATGTGAGGTGAGTGGTTCTTTTTGCATCTGGGTTGCAATAGCTAAGGTCAATAAGGGGGTGCTTTCCTAGAGTGGTCTGTCCAGATACTTCTTTAACAGGTTTACATGATAAACTTTTTCCTTCCCCTTTTTGTCAATTTTATAGTTTGTTCTAGACACCTTCTCTAGAACCGTATATGGACCTTGCCAACCAATTTGTAATTTATTCTGGCTTCCGGGTAGTAGAAGCAGCACCTTCTCTCCGACTGCCAGTTCCCTGTCCTTTGCCTTCCTATTAAAATATGCTGCATGTTTCTTCCTGGCTTGTTTCAAATTATCATTTGCCAGTTTCCATCCAGCTTTCAAACGAGTGGTCAGTTCGTTCACATATTGATACGATGAGGTAACAGTCTCTTCCGCCTTCTCATCTGTCCAAGTCCTTAATAGAGCTTCTAATGGACCTTTTATTGGCCTCCCAAATAGCAGAGTTGCGGGAGCCATCCCGGTTGAACTATGTGGTACCTCCCGGTACGCAAACAATGCGGCGGGCAGGAATTGATCCCACAGATCCGGTTTTTCGTGTGCCAGCTTTCTCAGGATAGAAATGAGAGTCCCATTGAACCTCTCTACCTGGCCGTTCCCTTGTGGATGGTACGGACTACAATGAAAGTGCCTGGCTTGAAATAGCTTAAAAACTTCTTCCGTTAGTTTCCCCTTGAACTGAGAACCATTATCCGTCAAGATTTGATGCGGGAATCCTAATCGGGTAAATATTGTAAGTAGTGCCTCTGCTACATGTTTTGAATCAATTGATGGCAGGGCTACCGCCTCTCCCCACATAGAACAAGTGTCCACCAGAGAAAGGATGTAACTGTTCCTCCTCTTGGTCCGAGTGAGAGGTCCTACAATATCCACTGCAACCCTCTCAAAAGGTGTTCCCACTATGGGCATTTCCCCTAGAGTTGCAGGAGCAGTCCAGTGCTTTGGAGCTACCCTTTGACATTCTGGGCAGGATTTGACATATCTTTTTATATCCTCCGTTATCCCTGGCCAGAAGTAATGACAAGCTATACGCTGTCCTGTGGCGCTGATCCCCATGTGACCACTGAAGGGAATCGCATGCCCGAGTTCCATCACTTTATCTCTATATGAAGTGGGAAGAACCAGCTGGTTGTGACCATTTGTTCCAGTTCCGGCCTTCCTGTATAAGAGTTTGTTCTTCATGAAATATTCCCCCTTGCTCGGAGGTGTGTGGCATTTGGGCAATTTTTTAAAACAGGGCTTGAGTGTCCTATCCTCAGCCTGCACCTTCCTCATCTCCTCTGGATGAGCATTTATAGGTTCACCTTCTTCCTCCTTCTTCTGTGACCTGGTCTGCACTGTCGCCATGATCACAGGTTTCTCGGGATTCCCCAAGAAGACGTATCTACACCCCAATATCAGAGGGTAGATTGGTTCATCTATCACTGCTGCTCTGATTTCTCCTTCCACATAGCGAGTTTTCACCGTTATCCTTGCGATGGGAAGTGTCATGAGTGGTATGTCCTTAGTCGCCCCTTGTATTTCCACTGTTTCTGTGGTATACTGACTTGGGTCCACTAGGCTAGACTTCACAACTGAATCATAATCCAAACCTGTATCATAAAGGCACCTTATGGTGACCCCATTACAAATAACATCCTCACAAACTGGGGGGTGATAAGGTTCCTGTTGTCCATTAGGATTAACCTTTAATCTTTGCGTCCCCGACTTCATTGCAGCAATGTTTGAAGGTTTCCTTCTACAAAATTCGGTGTTATGGTTATCCTTCTTGCACCATTTACACCATCTTTTTCCTTGGTTCAACGGTTTTCTTTCATTGAACTTTTGGTCATTGAACTGTGAGTTTCTGTCGCGATAGTCATTTCTTGGCCGCTCAAAGTTTGTCCTACCTTTATTTCCCTGCTCTCTATTATCAAATTTATTAAATTGCTGTGGAGCTTTAAAATTGTCTATGTGCTTCTTCTTAGCACCAGTTACCTCTGCCTGGGCTGCCTGATACCTCTCAGCAACATTTAAAATTTCCCCCAACTTCTCTGCACCTTGTTCCATGAGAAATTTTCTCATGTCTGGAGCCATGGACTCTCTCAATTGCTCAATCATGATCATTTCCTTAAGATCTTGGGTCTTCCCCAGAGCCGTCCATTTCTCCAAATAGGTTTCTAGTCTAGCAGAGAATTGGTGGTATGTCTCCCCAGACAACAGTTTGGCATTTCTAAATTTCTTACGATAAAATTCACCATTCTTCTCGTACCTTAATAACAAAGCCTGCTTTAACATGTCATAATTGTCTTGGTCTTCCCTGTTCATTTTGGCAAATACTTCATAAGAAGTACCTCTCAATCCCTGTGATAGCTTTAAGCTCCACCTCTCTCTCTCTAACCCATATGTAGTAGCTAATAACTCAAAACGTCCTAGGTACCCCTCTATGTCATCGTCTTTTTCAACAAAATGGTCTAAATGAAACCCCATAGCGGAGTTTGAGGCTCCCATACTGGGCGTAGCATCTGAGGCAAAAGGGCTGGCACCATTTTCAGGAGCCTGGCCTTGTAATTCCAGCTCCCTTAGTCGTAATTCGTGCTCCCTCTGCAACCTTCTATCTTCTGCCTCCCTTTCGGCAGTCAACCTTTTTTTCTTCTGCCTCCCTTTGCTGTCGTTTTTCTTCTGCCTCCCTTTGCTGTCGTTTTTCTTCTGCCTCCCTTTGCTGTCGTTTTTCTTCTGCCTCAATCTGCAGCCTCTTAATTTCTCTATCAGCCTCTAACCTCTTCTCTTCAGCTAACCTCCTTTCTTCCCGTTCAATATATTTATCACATTCAGCCATTACGTATTGAATTAAAATTTGACCATCCATTCCCATCTCCTTCGCGGTGAGCACAGCAGCTGATCTAAATTTTGCCAGCTCCGCCATACTTTTTAGACAATATAATAATATACAAGCTAAATCTCTAACCAGTAAATACACTAAGTACTTCTTATGACTATAGTCTAACTAATTCTAACTAACCAGTTAACTAATTAATTATTACTGGCTGTGAAGATTCACCAACTTTTATCTGCAGGGACACTTTTAATGTTAAAGGGAATTTTACAATTTATTTCCCTACTTTTATTTCTCCCACCAGGAGATCCTAATATTACTGTTGGGCTAATTATCCCCGGACAAGACCCCAATTTATGTAGTGGTGTTTGATGGTATTGTATGATGGTGATATTACTAAATGTAATTGTATGAGGCCAGCTGTGAAGGCTCCTGAGATAAAATGTAGTTGAGAATTGTCAGAAGGCCTTTCTTGCTACCACTACGACCTCACACTTAATTTTTTTTTAATGAATGTGGCTACATAAAGTGTCTAGGGTTATGATATGTAGTGTGGTGTAATAGGTTATAGATATACCCACAGATATTTAACAAGACTAATAATATTAATAAATGTTAAAATACACTGAACTAACTCACGTGTGTAAAATTTTTTGATAGAATTACATTTATTTTGTTCTGGATCAATTTTTTAGGTTGACCAGAACTTAAAAGGATTTAGAGATTATGAAAGAAATGCATGGAATATTATATCATAAATGCAATAGTGTACATATATATGTACTATACTAGTTAGTTTTATTAAAATGTTCTAGTAGTCATCTACTTGGGAGGATAGTTAATGTTTGTGCTGTTGGGGTGGCCTCATCACACCTGTCTATATTGACTACACAGTGTCCAGAAAATGGTGGGAATTTTTTATGGGGGTATTAGTAACTAAACGGTGTTGGTGAATGTCCAGCAGACCAGAGGCTCACTCATCTTGTAGTTGTAGCTCTGGTGCTGAAATCTTGTGGTCCCACCTCTCCGTGCTGGCGGGCAATAATGGTGGTCTCTGTCACAAGTACTGCACAGATACACTCGAGTAAAGTCACCAACTGAATAGACACTGCTTGGTTGACAACAGAAACTCACAGCTCTGCAATCAAAGTATGGGCCATGTGTCAAAATCTATTCTCTACCCACGTCTGGACACAACACTGACACAACAACCACATCATACAGACAGGTCAGATCTCTCTGACCAAACAGCACATTACCATGGTGGGTTTACATCAGATAGATCCTCCCAGACTATAGATTCTGAAAAATATTTATTAGTTGTCTGCCCTAAAAGAGGATAGGTAATATGTTTCATTATTCTCAACACTTGATCTGTCTTGCCTAACCCTTGCTGGAGTTTATGTACATTGTTGGTCCCTAGACCCTGACTTGGGCTGGGGGTCTAGAGCAAATCCCTACTTGTTTGTAAGGCTAGATTTCGATATGGCAGTATCAAATCACTCGAACATGAAACAATATTCAAAATATATAAGGAAATAATTTCAATCTTACCAGATTATGAATAAATAACACAGAATTGCTAGCAAAACTCAGCTGAGCTGCTGGCTATAGTATGGCGTCCCTAAACTTCTTACACTTTCTTTCATATGGAAATCACCACACTTTAAAATCTGTGTCTATCACTGAACAACTATTGAGAAATGACCCCAAATCCGCGTCTAAGCGCCGACAATATGCTTGTCTGTGGCCAATCACTGCCTAGGTTTATTTTTAATTCAAATTTCCTACCCTAAAGTCATTTCAGTCATGCTTCAGTCAAGTATGGATGTTTATCTGTTAGTCTGTCCGTCTCTACTTGTGTTTCTACAAAAATGTACTTGATTTTTGAACCAACCTTTCTCTCCCCCTCCAAAATTTTGTCGTTAAAAGTTATTTTTAGACACAGCCACCACAATATCCCCTCTCCTCCATACCAAGTAGATTTGAACACCTGCGTCTCGAGGTCGTGTTTTTTTGTGCAAAATAGCGACACTTTTAGATTCAATACAGTCTGTCGATGATGTAAACTACACTGTCTTTTGTCATTATCTTCAATATTATCTATCCGTCTGTAAAATTAAGAACATATTAGTTCACTGCTCAGAATAGGCCATCCGGCCAACTAATTTTTATATTCCTAACATTAATATTAAGAAAAAAGTACTTTTTAATTTTTGTAATATTCCTAACATCTGCGTTTAGCCGCTGAATTCAAATCAAGGGCTTGGTATCGCAAAAGCGTCCAATAAATGACTGTGGCGTAACATATCTATGGTCCCTTCTGTCGAGTTGCTTACTTTTTATGTCAACTTGGGAAACGTGACTTTTCTCCGTTTCCCCCCCAATTGCGTCTCCTTAGCCTTTCTAGTCTCACGCAATCTTTCCAGTCATATTTTTTTTTTCTTTTTGATCCGCCGTTCCCCTCCTGTCTAGCAAGTCAATTATTATGGAGGATGATGACCCGCGGTCTAGGCGATCATGTACTATTCGCAGCCTACGCATTATGTTTTTATCCTTAAATGTTATCTTTGGATGTATTTTACCGTTGTATCTCTGTCAATTTCACTACAACATTCTGGCTGGATAGATTTGAACGTTCTTGTCGTACTCATAATGTGGATAAATCACAATATGCTAACCAATTAGCAGAAAACTTGAAAGGTGAATCTCTAACTAGGTTATGCCTTGTAGGAGAAGCAGATAAGGATAATTATGATGTCATTAGGGCGGCTTTGATAAAAAAAATACCAGCTAAGTGAGGAAGGCTATCGCCTTTTGTTTAAGACGATGGTGCCTGAGACAGGTGTAGAATTCTCAGAATTCATTGCAAAGGCACGTCTCACAGTTGATCGTTGGATTGAGCTTTCCAAAACAGAAAAAACGTATGAAGGACTTATGGATTTGTTGCTCAGAGATAAGATTATGTCATGTGTTAACAAACCATTCCTTGAATTTATACATGAGCGTAAACCCAAATCACTAAAGGAAATGGAAGAATATTGTTCCCAATATGTCACTGCACACCCCGACGTGACTTTTGGCAACGCTAAGATTAAGGAGAGTATGCCAGTTGCTTCAGCAACACCATACAATCCCAATTATTCACACAGATTTCAGGGACCCCAAAACAGATTTGAAAAAAAAGGTAACCATAATAGTTATCAAAACCAAGGTAACCAATCATTTCAGGGTTCTTCTTCGAAGAACTGGAGACGAGCTGATAGCTCTCGACACAGGGGTGGTCATAATTATAGGAATTTCCGTAGAGGAAGTAATTATAGAAACTATCCGAGTTATCCGTCTTGGAGTCAACAAGATCATAATTACAGAGATACTCATTATAATGAATATGATAATGGTAACCAAGAGAACTATGACTCAAACCCAAATAGGGGTTACAATAGAGGTAACAATAACTACAGAGGTAATAATAACCGAGGTAGATCTCAAAACAGAAGACATAAACCACATTTTCAGGCAAACTCTGCACAGCAAGAGTCTCATGAAGCCTATAAACAGAGTAAAGATAATAATGACGCTAGTAATATGGCATGTTCCGCTTTTGATTTTGGGAGAGCATCTCAGTGCCCCCAATGCAAAACATTATTTGAGCCAACCACAGTGTCTACTTTAAGCTTTGGCCATCCTCTTCCTGCTCTTCCTGCATCAGTCGCGCATGATGAAAGAGGTTCTCTTGTCCTACATAAGGGTTTAGTACATAACAATCCAGTCTCCGTTCTATTTGATTCTGGATGCACCACAATTGGTGTTAGGCAGTCACTCGTAGATCCTTCCCGTGCCACTGGACAAGTAGTCAAATGTGTAACATTTGGCGGCACATTAGAGAAATACTCTACTGCTATCATTAGGATTGCTACTCCTTTCTTTACAGGAGATGTACACGCATGTCTTCTTCCAAATCCGATCGCTGACCTTATCATCGGTCGCATTCATGGAGTCAAAGAATGCACTCCGCAACAAATTTCCGCGTGGGAAAAGCAAAACATGCAGATTGCTAACGCTGTAGTCACTAGAGCTCAAGCTCTTAATATGCCTCAAACTTCATCTACTGAAGATAATGAAGTGCATAACCAAGATGATCCTTGGTAATTTCTCGTGACTCGTTTATAAAACAGCAAGAAGATGATCCCACTCTGAAGAAATTCTTCATTCTTGCAACTAAAGGTGATCCGAATAAAGACACAAGTCGTAAATCGTGGATTACAAAGAAGAATGGCGTACTTGTACGTATGGTTCAAGACTCCATTACGTCAAGTCATTCTCAAATCCTGGTTCCCAAGAATTTGAGAGTTAAAATTTTGCAGCACGCTCACGACTCTCAGTGTGCTGGACACATGGGTTTTTCCCGTACTAAGTCAAGAATTCTTGCGGCTTTCTTTTGGCCATTGGTAAACAAGGACATACGGATTTATTGTCGATCTTGTAAAGTATGTCAGGAAGTTAAATCCAAAGGTCCACGCCATGCTGCACCCATTCAGGCGGCAGACATTCCTATTCGGCCGTTTCAAAAAATGGCCATAGACATTATTGGTCCATTTAAGATCAAGTCTGCCAGAGGACATCAGTTTATCTTGACGTGTGTTGATATGTGCACACGTTGGCCAGAGGCTATTCCTCTGAAGAGCATTACTACTGCTGATATTGCAGATGCTCTTTGGCTTATATTCTCTCGTCTGGGTTTCCCCGGAGAGATATTATCAGACCATGGCACCCAACTAATATCAGATACCATGTCTCAAGTAATGTCTACTCTGCAGATAGATAGATCTTTAAGTAGTATCTACCATCCATGTCTAATGGGATGGTCGAACGCCTTAATAGAACACTTAAAAACTTACTAGGGAAGATAACTGAGGATCATCCTCAAGACTGGGACAGAGTTTTACCTGCGGCCCTCTTTGCTTACAGAGAGGTCCCCAATGAACATACAGGGTTTTCTCCCTTTGAACTTGTCTTTGGCGCGCGTCCGCGCGGCCCTATGTTGTTGCTTCATGATCTCATAACAGCTGACAATATTGACGATGACACAAAGTCATCTTACGAATATGTCATCGCGTTGAGACAAAAGATTATCGAAGCATGCAAATTAGCAACTTCTTCTTCCGAATTTGCGAAACAGAAGGCAAGGCAATTTGCCAATAAGAAGAGATGCTTACGACAACTTTGTCCTGGTGACAAAGCATTTGTATTACTACCTTGTAGGGAAAACAGACTACTTATTTCTTGGAAAGGTCCGTACGATATAATATCGAAAATTTCCGATGTCGACTATATTGTCGATATTGATGGGAAGCATAAAACCTTCCACATCAATATGCTTACTGAATTCCATGAACGTCCGGATTATTTACAACCCATTTTCCAAGCAACGGACGATTCTCCAGTACAACATGGTCATTACTCATCACTGTCCGTGATACAGGATGAGGAAACGAGTTTTTCAGATGTAAATCTTCCTCTTCCAATGATCCCACTTCATTCTAGTGAATCATGGAAGAACGTTACTGTCTCTCCTGATTTGTCTCTAGGAGAACAGCGACAAGTTTCAACTATGTTGCAAACATTTCAGGATGTACTCACTGACATCCCTGGACAAACTCATGTCATTGAACATGACATTGTTCTAACTGACCATACTCCTATTAGGGTTAGACCTTATCCTATCCCTATACATTTTCAAGCACAGGTCGAGAAAGAGTTGGATGAGATGATAGATTTGAAAATAATCGAACCATCCACCTCTGCATATTCTTCGCCGATGGTTATTGTTCGGAAAAAAGACAATAACATACGTCTTTGCGTTGACTATCGCAAATTGAATCAAGTAACGAAGTTCGATGCCGAACCTATGCCTTTACTGGAAGAGCTACTTACTCGACTTTCCAAATCTCATTTTTTCACTAAACTTGATTTGTCTAAAGGATATTGGCAAGTACCTTTATCTGAACGCGCCAAACCTCTCACGGCTTTTTCAACACCTAGAGGTTTGTTCCAATGGAATTTTATGCCTTTCGGTCTTATGAACGCACCAGCTACATTTGTACGCATGATGCGCCGAATCCTATCTTATCGGTCAGATGTCATTGCATATCTAGACGACATCTGTCTTTTCAGCGATACTTGGGAAGATCACTATTCAGGGTTAGATGAATTGCTGTCTACTTTGCGCGAGCACAACCTGACAGCGAAACCCTCTAAAGCCTATATTGGTTTTAGCGAAATTTCTTTCCTAGGCCACCGAGTTGGTCATGGTTTCCTAAAGACAGAGGACCATAATACTAGTAAGATACTTAACATATCTATCCCTAAGACTAAAAAACAGGTGAGAAGTCTGTTAGGTCTTATTCAATTTTATGGCAGATTCATTCAGAATCTATCCTCTATCATGGCACCTCTTTCTACACTTTTAAAGAAAGGTTCGCCTAATATGGTCCACTGGTCCAGGAATGCCAATGCTCTTTGGATAAGATTAAAACATTGTTTTCAACACCACCTATTTTAGTGTTACCTACTAAAGATAAGACATTTGTTCTTCGTAGTGATGCTTCATCCACTGGGATTGGAGCGGCACTAATGCAAGAGTACTCTGGAACTCTGCATCCTGTAATGTATATTTCCAGAAAACTTAATGCGGCAGAAAGGAATTATTCGGTTTTAGACCGTGAGCTATTAGCTATGGTTTGGTCAATTCTCAAACTACAAAGATTCCTTCTAGGCGCACATTTCATAGTAGAAACCGACCAAAAAGCTCTTACTGCTATACAGAGTAAGAATTTGAAGAGCTCGAGGTCTACTCGATATGCAATTGCTCTTCAACCTTTTCATTTCTCTGTGCGAGCTATTCGTGGATCAGATAATGTGATGGCAGACATTCTGTCAAGATGCCCACATGATTCCACATAACTATTAGGTCTTAGACGTCTTAATATGTCTAGGTCTATAGTAGTTCCTTTCTATATCAAGATAGATACACATTTGTAATTTAATAATATAATGATTGTATCACTACTTAGCGGTTCATTGATATTTATTCACCGCTGTTCTTTAATGATTTTTCTTTATAAATCATAAATTTAAGATATCTAATACGAAATTATGGTATGAAATTTTTTATGCATTGTATAATTGCCATAATTGTATTATACGTGGATCACACCCTCCTGGAAAAATTTACTTGTAGAGAAATAATTTCTCTCAGATTATGAGATACATTCTCACCAGTCGCTTCATAAGTCGACTTAGCCTCATATTAGGCGTTATATTTATTCCTGATATTTGCATCTGCGCAGTATTCATGCGTTGTGAGCCTATTGTACGTTGCTCCTAGATGTATTTCAAAAAAAGAAAAAAATGTTTCATTTTTTTTCCCGGGAGGTGTGGTAAGACTGTTACGTGCAGTCTTTGATATCTTGCAATATAATACATTTGTATGCTTGTTATGTTCGCAAATATTTTGTAAACAAAATAGATACTTTTTAGTGCTTAAGGAAAAGTCATTATTGAGTTACTTCCCTTGAAAGGAGTTTCGCCACTTTCGATCGAACTCCGCGGATGAATCCAGTTTTACTGCGATTTATTCTTTGTTTGGGTAGAAATAGATTGTTCTTGCTTCAGAATATCTATGGCCTGAATTTATGTGTAGTGTTTGTCTAGGTAGGACGAGTCTGTCTTATATCTGTATATCTTTACATATCTAAGTCGAACTATATGTTCTTTGTCGCTAGAAAGGTCAAAGGCTGTTCAGCGGATGTGTGGCTAGAGAGGTGTGTTTTGGCTTCGCCCTGATGATGGGGGCTGTCGTGTTTTCTGTATCGGCTTGTCGCCGGAAAAAGTGATCGATTTATGTGTAGGGGAAAGTGATAGACGTTTAGACCTATCCTGTATGCTTTACCCCAGTGTTTATTCTTATTGCCAAGGAATGGCAGAATCATATTTCTGACACCAAGGTAACAAAAGCACTTCTTATGAACTCTCTTACGAAGCCATCGTTTTCGATAAGCAGACGCACGATTTGTACGTCTGAGAGAATATTTAACTAGATGAAGAAGACATTCATTTCTAGCAGCACTATATCTTGTATGATGAAGTCAATTGTATCATGATAGAATCTACAGAGCAATGAGAACATTTAATGAATGACTAACTTTAATACAGATTCATTGTCTGTATCCAAACGTGAGTGACAGCTCACCAGAAGCCATCTTGTATCCAAATATTTTATGACTTTCAAGAAGAGAAAAGGGATGCCCCGTACTATCGCTTGATGAGTCCAGAGATCACTGCTACAGATGAGAACCCATTACTAGCGGTTCAATATGATTATATGAAAAATATGTGCTGAACATTATTTAAAGGAATCTTCGCTAGACGAGGTTAGGTCTAGAAGCCATCTTGAATATTGTTTATAAACTGACGTGCTTTGTCAGTAAACTCAGATGATATATATATGGGCAATACTGAGTGCTTGTCTACTGACATTCCATTGTGCTATGATTCAACGAGTGCCCATGTATCATTGCAAGACCATTTATCAATTGTACCATGATGTATTATGCCAACCTGTGATTTGTCACTGTATCCGTGCTGTCGAATGTGTACGTCCAATTAAACTGTAACAAAAAGTACACAGCAGTTGGCGTCGATGACTTCCAGCCATACATGAGTGAGAAAAAGAACATTTATCAACTCTTCGAACTCTTTCATCATTCGCGTATTATACTCTCACTCTATGTCTACACACCACTGCGTAGGTCGAGTTGATATTCCTATTCCTAACAACCACTCTGACGAGCAACGCTGGGGCCCACAACAAGTCTTTAACATTGGAGCTTCCACAGACCACCATACCTCTTAACACTGTGGTCCTGTAAATAGTTGATGTCAGTGTGAACAAGGAACAATACAACTTCATATCTATACACCATTCAACAGTATATATAGAAACAGCATTTAACTCTGGTGGAATTCAACAAAAGAGGATATTTAACAGTAGGTATGTAAAGTTCGAACTCTGAACAACGGCTGGAATTTCCATGTGCCTGTGGTAGGGAATTCTCTACTCAGAGAGGAATGAAAATCCACAGAACGAAAAAGGGGTGTGGGAGGTCATCAGGGGGAGATCAACAGCGCTCTGTCTCGACGGATAAGACGTTAGAAGAACGCAGCCAGGAGTCAATCCACAGTGCTGAGTACATTCAAGTTGATCTGCCAGATGATGATCTCACACACTTCTTGGACGGGAAGAGAGATGCAATAAAGTTGTTGGATAACAGCCTGAAGCAGCTAACTTTGGAGAAGAAGCTGGAAATCTTCGGCGACATAATATGTCTGCACTGTCGCAAAGTGTTCGGAGTGAGGGAGGCAAGGGAAAGTAACCCACCACGGAAAAGTAGAAGACAAATTAAAATAGGAGAAATCAGGAAACAGAAGAAGCATGCCCAAAAACTGTTCAAGAACGCAGTTGCCACAGAGAAGGATGGGTTACGGCAAGTTTGGGAGCACCTGAAAGGCCAACATAATGCCTTTTGTAGAGCGGAAAGGTTGTGCAGGAAGAGAAGGAAGACTCGAAGGGATAGGGAAAGATTCTTTAGGGAGCCCTTCAAGTTTGCCAAAGAACTGTTTGAGCAGCCACGGTCGGGTACGCTAAACATCAGGAAAGAAGACCTGGAAGAACACCTTAGAATGACATATTCAGATGGTCGCAAAGATGAGCCACTCAGCAGCTCGGCAGGCCTTAAATGGCCGGGTAAGCCAGGAGCTGAATTTAACACCAAGCCCCCAACGGCGCAAGAGGTAGAAAGCATTGTCCAGAAAGCTCGGTGCAAGTCAGCTCCAGGTCCTAATGGTGTTCCATATGTGGTGTATAAAAGATGCCCTGAGGTTCTCAAACGACTGCTCCGTTTACTGAAGAATGCGTGGAAAACCCAACTCGTAAGCAAGGAATGGAGAAAGGCAAACGGAGTCTACATCCCGAAGGAACAGAATTCCACAGACATCAGTCAGTTCAGGCCAATCTCACTACTCAATGTGGAAGGGAAGATATTCTTCTCAGTAATGGCGAAAAGACTCACTACATACCTCCTGGCAAATGGGTACATTGACACTACAATTCAGAAAGGAGGTATCCCAGGTACACCAGGATGTCTAGAGCATGCCGCAATGATCTGGGAAGCAATCCAAAAGGCAAAGTCTGACAGAACAAACCTCCATGTAATCTGGTTGGATCTAGCAAATGCTTATGGATCCGTTCCACACCAGATGTTGTGGCAGGCCCTAGAAATGTATCATGTTCCACAAGAGATTGCAGCAATGCTGAAGCTGTATTTCGCAGGGTTTTCTGTCAGATTTTCAACCAGAGATTACACAACGAAGTGGATTGGCCTTGAAGTTGGAATTGCAATGGGATGTACCATCTCTCCGATACTATTCGTCATGGCTATGCAGGTAATCCTCAATGCGGCTGAAGGAATGGCTATAGGCCCAAAGCTCGGTGGAATGTGTCACATGCCACCGCTCAAAGCATTCATGGATGACACAACAATTCTGACATCAGATGAACATCAGGCCCGGAGGATGTTAGAACGCCTGGATGAGCTAGTCAGCTGGTGCAGAATGAGCTTCAAACCCAAGAAGTCGAGAAGCCTATCAGTCAGGAAAGGGAAGATAGCAGAGGTCATATTCACGGTTTCCAGCCAAAGAATCCCTACAGTCATTGAGGAACCTGTTAAAAGTCTTGGCAGGGTGTATGATGCCTCTTTAAAAGACTCGAAGGCAGTGCAACAGACAATAGAAATGGCAGACAGAGGACTACAGATCATAGACCAAAGCAGACTCCTGGGAAAGTTCAAACTGTGGTGCCTCCAGTTCATGTTGATACCGAAGTTGCTGTGGCCACTGCTTATATATGAAATAAGCACAAGTACAGTGGAAGCTATAGAGCAGAAGGTCAAAAAGTTCATGAGAAAATGGCTAGGGGTACCACCAGGTCTGTCAGATGTAGCACTGTACTGCAAAAAGTCAAAACTTCTGCTTCCCTTCAAGTCAGTTGTTGAAGAATACAAAGTTGGAAAAGCAAGGCTTGCAATGATGCTACGCGAGTCAGCTGATGACGTGGTTAAGTCCATTCAGCCCACACTGAAAACGGGAAGGAAGTGGAGAGTGGAAGAAGCTGTTGATGCTGCTGAAGAGTCACTCAAACTGAGAGAGGTAATCGGATACACACAAACGAATAGACGGGGATTTGGGCATGGTGACATCCGCTGGTGGTCCAAGGCATCAAGCAGGGAGCGCAGAGACATGGTAGTTCAGGAGATACAAGGAGCTGAGAATGATAAGAGGTTGCAAAAAGCAGTGCAGCAGGTCCAACAAGGCCAATGGACCACATGGGAAGGAGCTCTGCAGAGGTCCTTGACATGGAATGATATATGGCATATGGCACCTCTTAGGCTCAGGCAATAGATCAGGCAAGAATGAAAGCGAATAGCAAAGTCCTGCCTGACACCGCAAACACATACTTTCTGAGGGCAGGAAAGTCAGCACACCCCAAACCGAGTAAACCAAGGTAGCAGTTTACCATCTCTTCTTGACTGTGCAAACGACTGGGAGATGGCAGTAGACCTACCTGGACGGGGGGCATATCCAGAGTGTATCAGAAAATCGTGGAGACGGCCGGATATAGTGCTTCATTCTGCAGCAACGCTTCAGGTCATACTGATTGAACTGACGGTGCCATTTGAATCCAGATTAGACGAGCAACATTCATTCAAAGCGGCCAAGTATAGCGATCTGGCCATGGATCTGAGACACGATGGATTCAGTGCAAGGGTCATGGCGGTTGAAGTGGGCGCAAGAGGGCTTGTGGCTGCATCAGTGTATGATTTATTGAAACTGTTGGGGCTGAAGGGACAGTCTAGAACAAGGGCACCGAAGAGGCTTAGTGAAACTGCCGAAAAGGCATCAGGCTGGCTGTGGAACAACCGCAATGGACGATGGACATCGTAACATAAACGCTGCAGTACAAAAAACACCAAAATTTTTCTAAGTCCACAACGCTGAGTTTTTTTTGGTGTACGAGTGAAAGAGATGTGACTCTGGGGCAACAGGCGATGTATATTATAGGGAGAGTGTCAGGTAAATTTCAGTGGCTTGCGGCGCGCAGCTCGTCGGCTGCGCGCTAATGTCTCAGTGTGTGTCCGTAGTTGTGAAGGGCGATGGAACGAACGGAATAATTTGTCTTTTCTTTATTACTTTCACAATTGCCTCCGCGGCTGGCGTTGTGGATTTAAAAGTTGCTACCATAAGTGAAATGGGTTCATTTTCGATACAAGACAACAGGAAGCTGAGACGCTTGGGAGTCATGACCCAAGTGGGCCCGCCCCCCCTTAGAGTGTAAAGGAGTAATCGGGCCGAAACACTTGTCGGATGGGGGGACTACTTCTGATGATCAGATTGCTTCCTGTTGTATCGCTCTGTAAAGAGTTTCCTATCATCATGGTGCAACATACATTTAGACTGATAATACAGAAATGGACATGAAGATTTTAAATACATACATTAGACAAATGTCAACAATTAACAGTGAAAAAAGAAAGGACCCTCTCAGCTGTAAGAAAAATTTAATATTTTGCCGGGAGCATTAAAATAAAACCACAAAAAAAGTATGCAAATATAATAAGTATGTAGAGAAAAATAGAACTTTACCAACTACTTTACTTACACATATTTGCTGTCTCTCTCGGACTGTAGGTACCTGTTGACCTTGTCATCCCATGTCTTAGCATACTTCAGGGTTAGCTCCCAGTCTTTCATTAGTCGACGCATATGCTCTTTTTCGCCTGTTCAGAACAAATAGGTTTTAGGTTGGAGCACATGAATTACACAATGCAGGGAAGCACAAAAGTTTGAAAAAACTGAGGGACAGAGGATATCCCTGGATAGAGCTGTCAGTAACACAGAAACCAGATAAATGGAAAAGTAAGCATCAAAGCGACTGACATGGTGTAACAAACCACATTTTTTAACACTACCACATACTTCGTTACCTTTATTTATTTATTTACTAATTCACATACTTCAGGCATTGTTTAATGCATTCACTCATGGGAATTACACAATTTAGGGAAGTACAACAATTATAAAGAACTGAGGGATAGAGAATACCCCTGGACAGAGCTGATCAGTAGCACAGAAACCAGACAAATGGAAGCAAAGCCATAAGCATTAAAGTGTGTGACATGGCTTAACAATGCACATTTTTTAACACTACCACATACTTCAGGTAAAGGTAGTCCCGTAACAAATACTGCTGTAGAGGAATGAAGTGTTAGCGATCTCACAATACTAGGTCCAGCATCGAGAGGTGGGGTGGCCAGTTTCTTGCCTTGATGCCATTTCCTTCCCTAACTCAAGAGTAAAGTCGGGTCCCATTTACAGCTGATAGACTGGAGCATGTCAATATAGCGAATAAAACCCAGCCCCTTTGCCATGAGAGACTAATGCTCTAACCACTCTTTCAACTGGATGCTTATATACTTTGGGCATTGATTAATTCATTACCCGTTAGCTCTCTAAGGAGGATATGCTTTCAAAAAACTCACGCCAAGCGTCCTTGACCTGTGCCATCTATTCAAGTTCTTTCCATATCCTCTTTATCCATTTCAGGCACGCAAGTTTTATAAATTCTTTCACATATTTAATATTTCAGATATAACATACGTTATCCGCTACTACCTATTTCATGGCTGTACATAAGTTCTAAAAACTATCACATGCTCAAGTGGGGTGTATCAAAAATGTTCAAGACAGGAATATATTTCATAGATGTTGGTAAGTTCCAATCACTGTAACTTATTTCATGGATGTTGGTAAGTTCCAATCACTGTAACTTATTTCATATAAGTTGGTAAGTTCCAATCACTGTAACTTATTTCATAGATGTTGGTCAGTTCCAATCACTATAACTTGTTTCATGTTTATTGGTAAGTTCCAAACACTATAACTTATTTCATGAATGTTAGTAAGTTCCAATCACTATAACTTATTTCATGTTTATTGGTAAGTTCCAATCACTACAACTTATTACTTTAAATAAATAAATATTGTACACATAAAGGTATGTTTCAGGCGCTCGTGAGAAATAAAGAAGAAGAAAACTAGACAGCAGAAGTGAGTGGCTTACCGGAGAATCAAACCAAACCCAGGACTTTCTGAATGGCAACCCCGCCTAGCTACAGAAATCACTATAACTTATTTCATAGATGTTGGTAAGCTCCAATCACTTTAACTTATTTCATAGATGTTGGTAAGCTCCAATCACTATAACTTATTTCATAGATGTTGGTAAGCTCCAAATACTATAACTTATTTCATAGATGTTGGTAAGCTCCAATCACTATAACTTATTTCATAGATGTTGGTAAGCTCCAATCACTATAACTTATTTCATAGATGTTGGTAAGCTCCAATCACTATAACTTATTTCATAGATGTTGGTAAGCTCCAATCACTATAACTTATTTCATAGATGTTGGTAAGCTCCAAATACTATAACTTATTTCATAGATGTTGGTAAGCTCCAATCACTTTAAATTATTTCATAGATGTTGGTAAGCTTCAATCACTATAATTTATTTCATAGATGTTGGTAAGCTCCAATCACTATAACATATTTCATAGATGTTGGTAAGCTCCAAACACTATAACTTATTTCATAGATGTTGGTAAGCTCCAATCACTATAACTTATTTCCCATATGAAGGTATTTCTAAACATTATTACATATTTTAGGGATATACACAACTTACAAACACTATCACAAATTTCAGGAATGTAAAACTAAAGTTAGTCCCACAGTTGATACTGCAGTGTGGAGTGAAGTGTTGGAGACTTCTTCATTTACTTTCTGACATCAACCTGAATAAGTTCAAAGAAAGCAGTGGTCAGATTCAGGATATTTGTATCTCCATAGAGTTTTTCCAGGAATGGTACTGGTGATGGCAACATGTGCTTTCTCTGTTCCTCATATGTTGGGCATCTTTGAAGCAGATGTTCAACAGTCATTTTATCGGTGCCAGTTATACTCATCAGTAGTTCATATTGTCACAAAATATGTTTGTTCTCTTTTTCGGGGCTTCACCCCTCTCCGGCATTATTAACCTACCACTCCTTTTACTTCCGCGGTAGCACAGTGGTTAGTGCACTGGCTTCCTAGCTCAGTGGTCCATGGTTTGATCCCCAGTTGAGGTGGGATTTTTTTTAGACCGCAAACAGCTCCGGGGTCGACCCAGCCTCATGAAATGGGTACCAGAGCAACTTCTGGGAAGGTTTAGATGGCCGGCATGATGCTGACCACATCACCCCTAGTGTGCCGATGGTCAAGAAAATATGGGCCTAACACCATATTCCCAATATGCCTCAATGGGCGTGTAATGGGATCCTTTATTTTTATTCCTTTTACTTGTTTATTCTTCCACTATTCATTGTTTTCGCTTTCATCATTCAAGGTTTTCTTATCACATCTTGTCACACCTCTCACCCACCCCACTCTCCTGGTTATTTCCTCCTTTGTTATCGGCGACACTTAGTGAAGGAGCGAACTTGCCACATTGACTTTTCGTTTATTGCCAGCTCCAGACGGAGTAAGAGTCTACATTGAGTGACATCCTATTGTTAACCCAGACTCTTTGTCTAGGAAGATACACAAAACCATGTCATCACATGATAAGGTGCTACTTTGCAAACATACCATGACGAAATACACAGCCAATCTCACTGGGATGTAGGAGGATAACAATCTTGGCAAAAATTATCACACGGACAGTGATGAAATACTTCCGGCAGATGGAATTTGTTGTGATAATCAACTCCCAGAAAGTAACATCATGGAGATTACAATGCTAGATCTATGAAGTAGTGAGTTTATAAACATGCCAGGCAAAACGGAAGAAGCAAGACCTTATATTATTATGGAATTGGAAAATTATTTGTACAGGGCAATATCTATTGTTGCCATGTAGTAATGTTCTACATGAGGGTAGTGGGGGACCCCTACCAAAACCAGACACATATTCGCATTAGGTTTGGCATTTTAGATGCTAAGATAGACTGTTCCTGATTGGACTTTTCCTCTAAGTAGCAATCTGGGTGTGTAGGCAAAACCTCGCTTATATTCTACAGCGTTGTAAGGTTACTTCACTGACTACCAATTTCATCAAGAAATCACAGACAGCCTGGAACACAGAATATTAGGACCCTAATATAGAACAGGCCATAGGACTTGGTGTGAATTCTAACATTAGAAGAGAGTAACTCCAGAGACATCACTTTGCACCTTAAGTTCTAGGATCCAACTGCAAGTGTATTCAGTTAGACACCTAACACACCTGAAATGTACAGCATCTTAAACAAAACAGTTGCCCGACAATATTCAGATGCAACTTCTGCAAAAAGTCTGTGCTCACCCAAAAAAACATGGGGTAAGTTGTAATATGTGCATTTTATCATTTTATATTTGCGTTTTGACATATATAATTTGCTTGTGGATGTACAGTTGCATATGAGGCTGGCAACCTCATAACTGCAAATACCTTTACATATGAACCACTACTGCAAGAGCTGGTGACTGCTTCGTGAGGGTTTCTTCAAAGGAACCAACAGCAGAGGTAGCTCCAGGCTCCATTACAGGAGGGTGTTGATGATGATATCATGGTGTACATATTTATTATACAAGCACTTTAGTAAATTTCATATATATGTGTGTGTGTGTGTATGTATGTATGTTATTTCCAAGATGGCGGCATGGTAGACCACACTTTTGTGTTGTGCATTTCATGTCGTCGTTTTGGAGTCTGCATCTGTGGTAACATCCCTCATTAACGCTGTATGAGTTTTTGTAGTGTGTTTGGCTCATGTTCTGGATTATGTTGCTAAGTATTTTAAAGATGAAAACATCAAGTTTGCCTATCATGTGAGTTCGCTGTTTGTGTTGGTACCAAGTAGCCAAGATGGCGGTATTGTGATGTGTCAACCGGACAGCGTTTCAAAACATCACAAATTTATTTAAGGCTATTGTTACTGCTGTTATCAAATTTCGAGAGGCCATATTAATATCGCAAGTTGAAGCAATGTCTTATTATAATCATACATGCCCAATGAGGTAGCCATGTATTGGTTCAACTTCAAGTTATTCGATCTATGACAATAGAAACACGGCAAGCCAGCTCGACCTGATGGTGAGCGTTGAGGCACATCATGGCAGTAAGTGGATATTCTTAACACCTATTATAACAACACTCGAAGAGATTGTTACATAAACTAGGGATATTTGTGATATTAAAAAACGAAAAGGTCTTTGAAACTGAACTTTTCATCTACAAAAAATATATATTCATTTGTGAAGCCACTGGAAAGAAACAATGTTTTCGTTAGCTTCCTCTTCGTTCACCCTCAGATGTCAACTTGAATAAGTTCAAAGAAAGCAGTGGTCAGCCTGAGGCTGTTGATATCTCCGTAGATTTTCTCCAGGAATGGTACTGGTGATGACCATATGCATTTTCTCTGTTCCTCATATGTTGGGCACCTTTTAAGCAGATGTTCGGCAGTCATTTTATCAATTTCTAACCGGATACTGTCACCCCTCATTGTGAATGGAAGGATCCACTGACTTTTAATTTTGTACAATGTTGAAACAAGATTTGTAGCAGAGAAGAGACTTTTCCACGGCTTTGAGAGGTGTGTCAACTTGAAGCTTTCACGTTAGTAAGTGGAAATTCTTAACATCGACTAAAACATCACCCGAAAAGATGGCTACAGAAATTAAGGATATCAGTGAAAGACGAAAATTAAACAAGTCTTTAACTCTTTAAGCCCCAAGAGCCAGTATACTGTACTTCCCGCTAGACCCATTTGGCCCAAGAGCCAGTATACTGGCTTTCGTATCTCTTGATCCTTTCTAGGGCTGTTTTCTAATTTTGACAACTCAAAAACGCTATCTTCTTAAAGTATAGCCATCCATTATGGACTTTTGTTATTTATGAATATGAACATTTAAAAAAAATTATTTCCAAACAAAAACAATAAAAACATACTGGTATGGCCATTTTTGTTTGGGCCAAACCCACCTTTTTGCTTGGGACTGAAAGAGTTAAAATTGACATTTTTATTTGTAAAGAATATATATTGGTTTATGAAGCCACCGGATAGAAACTATAGCTTCGTTATCAATGGCGACCGGATACTGTCTCCCCTGATCGAGAATGGAAAGATCCACTGACCCCTTACTAAGATGTGCGTTACTGAAAGACACGTTACCACAGTGCGGACAGGTGTCAGATTGTGTGTCCAGTAGAATCGTGAATGTTTGGTTTTTGCTCATGTCCCAAAAGACGGTGACGGTAACTGAAGGCTGGAGACTTTTGATGTCAGCTTGTAAACTGTGTACGAATTGAATTCAACGGATTATGAACGTTTGGCGATTGTTTCCTGGGTGGAGTTTGGTACACTTGCAGACTCTAAATGATTATCCGATATGATATGGTGTTTTTATACTATATCAAGTACATGTTAATGTATTTTTTTGGATAATAAAGATTCTGATTATGTATGTATGTATGTATGTATGTATGTATGTATGTGTATGTATATATATATATATATATATATATATATATATATATATATATATATGTATATATGTATATATATATATATATATATATATATATATATATATATATATATATATATATATATATATATATATATATATATATATATATATGTATATATGTATATATATATATATATATACATATATACATATATATATATATATATATATATATATATATATATATAAAATTTCATCCTACTCAATGGGGTTAAAATAAATCTCAGAGAGGGTAAAATTTCTGATGATGATGAAGTGGTGGATGGAAACAGAGGTCGCCTGACGACTATGTCAGGAGACCAAATACTTAGGAGAGACATTTGTCTCCTTTCAGTTTGTGGGAGAAGTTTCCAGCAGTCGACGCTAGGCACCAACATCAGATGGGTCTTAAAGATGCTTGACAACCTTCGTAGTTACCTCAACCTTAATGCATGAGACGTGCTACAGCCACCAGACTTGACTATTGTAGAGAAGTACAGTCCAAGACACCTAATCAGTTGTTATGCTTGCTTTTCTTTAAAATCCCGTGAGGCTTCCTTAAATAGAAGCATCATTCTTCTATTTGTATCTCTGCCAAGAGTAATCTTAAGTGAAGGTTGATGACCTTTGAAGACCCTCATCATTATATTCTAAGTCTGACCACTGTTGGACCACTACTATAGAGTAGGAGAGACAATACCTTCACACATATCTTTAGCTTGTTGAATAGATGGTATCCCAACTGTTGTGGCCGTGTGGAGTCTGAAGATTACCTCTTGCTAACTTCTGCTGAACTGGTAATATGCATCATCTTTTTTGATGGCCTGGATGCTCCTCTTCCCATTTTTTTCTTGATTCTGCTACTGATAAAACTCATTGCCTCTTCAAAAGGTACGCTTGAATCAGGCTGAGGTAGCTTTCCACCTTCCTTTGCCAATCTGTCAGCCTCTTCATTGCTGGGATTGTTGCAATGAGATAGGAGCCACTGTACTACAACTCTTTTGAATCACTGACATAGTTTGGGAGTACTCTTAGGTCATTCAGGACTGCATTACTCTGGCTATTTAGCATTGTAATTACTAGCAGTGTGTCTGTGAAGAAAGCAACTTGTCTCTTGGTGCTTTTCTCTGTCAAGTGGATCTCGGCTGCAGTTTTCAAGCCGTCTGCCTCTACTCTGAAGTTACTTGAGAATTTTTCTGTTGCCACTGACAGCTTTTTATTCTCAGCTTCATGAGGTGGGGTGACCAGGTCCCTTCCTCACTGCCTTTGCACTCCCTAACTCATGAGAACTAATGTACCCATTTACAGTTGACAGATTGGAGTGTGACATTACTAGATCTCGACCCAGGTAACCTTGCTTCAAGAAGCAAGTACTCTAAGCATTTTGCCACTAGACATTCTTCAGGAATGTACACAAGTTATACACTATCACCATATTTTAGAGACATACACACACACGTTTTAGACACTTTCACTTATTTCAGACCAGAAATGTAAGTTTGAAGAAAGAAATTACAAGGAGAAGGTACAAAAGAAAAGAATAAAGACAAAGATGTGGACAAACCATAATGGTAGCATGATAAAGAAAACAGATGAATTAAATTACAAGGAAGAAGCTGATGGAGATATTATTTTATCTTTACAGGAGAAGGAAGAAAAACAGCAAATAAAAAGGCGAGAGGGAGGAAGAGGGGATGGCTTATAGTACAGGCCCTTATTAAATTCATGCCAAGTCTTTCTGTCCCATGCCATCCATTCAAGATTATTCCATGTCTACGTTTATCCCCTTCATGTCTATTTTTATCCTCTTCATGTCCATTTTTATCTCCTTCATGTCAATTTGTATCGCCTTCATGCCTATTTTATCCCTTCATGTCTATTTTTACCCCTTTTATGTCTATTTGTATCCTCTCATGTCTATTTATATCCCTTCATGTCTATTTTTATCCCCTTCATGTCTATTTGTATCCCCTTTATGTCTATTTTTATCCCTTTCATGTCTATTTTTTATCTCTTATTGTCTATTTTTATCCCCTTCATGTCTATTTTTATCCCTTTCATGTCTATCCCTTCTCTGTGTGTTTTCAGTCTCCAACTAGCTCTCTAACCCTGGGGATTCCTGAACAAGGACAGCTTTGTTATGTTTATAAATGGGTTTCCTCAAGAGTGCGTCATATCCACAAGCATTTTTTTTTCATCTCTTATTCCAATGGCATTTATCTGGTTGTTATCAGTCTCACATGGATAATCTTTTTACACCATTGGGGACATAATGGTGAAGAAAACTGGTTATTATCATGAAAAGTATAGTATATAACAGAAACTATTTGTTTAATTGTTTCTGTTATAAACTATACATATATGGTTTTTGTTAAAAACTACACTAAAGTTTTCATTTTTTGTTATAATGAAGGAACTTTTTTCTGTGTTATGAGGGAAGTAAGGAGACACAGATGAAAATGAAAAAGTGGCATAATGAAGAGGAAGACAACAGTCAAGAAATGTAAAAAGTGGAAAAAGAAAAAAAGGTGTGCTATGCTAACTGCGTAAATACCAAAGAGAAAGGTATGAAGGAAATAAAAACCAAAAAAAAAAAAAAAAAAACCTCTCAGTGTAACCTTTCATTAGGGTTACTAATTCTCATTACAAACTAATCACAAACTGTCTTGGACCAATACGATATGGTTTGAAATAACTGAGTACAAATAACGTCTTTTAGTCAAAACATCATCTCTGTATGGTTCCTTAATTAAAATGTGTGCACAATAACCAGACAAGTGCCAGTGGAAAAAATGGATGATAAGGAGATGGATAGGGCACACACTGTGGAAACCTGATGATAGCATTTTCAGGCTGTCCTAGCTCTGGAATCCCCAGGTTAACTGATTCCGTACGCAAGATCTAATAATAGACGCAAAGGCCGAACGCTGTAGACGTAAGATCTTTTAAAAGACGCTGATTTATTTCATTGTTTCTTTCTATTCTGATATTTTATACTGCCCGGAATTTATCTCGAATGGAAGTAAACACAAAACTGGGTAAATTTCAACAAGCTTCAATGTCTTTTATTTGCGTTTGAAGGGATTTTTTCACATTTATCTTCATCTTTAATCGTGTTTTGTCGTATCGCCATAATGGCCGAAAACACACAGGATATGTTACTAATATGTGAACAGTGAACAAACTGTGTGATCAACCATAACTTTCTTACTTTTTCTGTGTTTCTAAATGGATTACCTGCACAAAGAGAGCAGTGAAACTGTATTGTGATAACAATTTATGTTACAAGCCTTACGTAAGTTGAA
Source organism: Oreohelix idahoensis (assembly GCA_024509875.1). Classification (NCBI taxonomy): domain Eukaryota; kingdom Metazoa; phylum Mollusca; class Gastropoda; order Stylommatophora; family Oreohelicidae; genus Oreohelix; species Oreohelix idahoensis. Next base: position 324,980 of record JAMPIV010017702.1, on the reverse strand, counting down.
AATTATTGTTTAAAATTTCAAGTTATCTTTTTTTCCGTGTACATGTTATCTGTTATAACATAAACATAACATAAAATTAGCTAGAAAGGCATATGGATTTATATTGTTCATCCAATGTACTTTAATTTGATATATAATATGTTATACTTAACTCATGATTAGACACGCATTGTGAGTAAACGTAAATTATGTATGTGTAAATTGTTGGGGCTTAAAAATAATTCCGTCCAGAGCTGAAAATAATTACGTACGGAATCAGTTAAAACAGGTTGAGGTAGACCAAAGAACACACAGAGAAGCGAACTTGAGACAGACACTAAGGGGATGAAGAAGAAATTGAGGGCCTATGTTTCCTGGGGAGTTGAAGGGTGATGATGATGCACAATCAACAGAAAGAAAACTAGAAAGCCTTCTTACAATTTCCATTATTCAGGTCATCTCCCAGGATCGTTTTGAGCTTATGGATGTCCAGCTGTGTCCAAGTATTAGTCTTATCATCCCAACAGTAAATCCTACAAAATTAACAAAATTCTACTTTCATTCAACAACTTCCACAACTTTTACAGTTACTACAATTATTATTACTGTTTTTTGCTACTTCTATAATAAGACAAATACTAACAACTTAACTAACATATGAACTGATTCACACTGAGAATCATCAAATGCTATATATAAAAGTTCTTCATTACTGTATGGTGTAGAAACATTAACAACGAACAAGCAACCGACAGAAAGAATTCAGGCCTCTGAGATGTGGATATATAGAAGAATGGAGTACATCTCATGGAAAGAGAAGAAAACAAATTAACAGGTCTCAGAAAACCTAGCAATGAAAAGAGAATTAATAAAGGAGCTGAAATATTTTGGCCATGTTGATTGTTGTTGATCAGAATTGACATCACTGCACTCCAGGCAAACCCATAGATGCTGAGTCTCCCTCAGCAAATGTTGAAGGGTATGAACGTTAATTGTTCCTGTTGTGCGCTGGATGTATCCATGCTGGATTCATCCTCTCATATGTCCATCCATGATTCTCTTACGTTTGATGCCAAATTCCAGCAATTTAAGCCTTGCTGATTCATCGATTGCAGTGTCATTCTCTAATAGGTGATCATTAATTGTCCTCATTATCTCTCTCTTACACACATCCAATGCACCTTGAAGCTCATCTGTCAGCTCTTTCATTGCTGCACACCCCTGCATGACCAGAACAGTAGATCCACACCAGTTTCCTGATGATTTGAGGCTTCTATGGAGGTTTTCCATTCATGCTGGAGCCATCCACTTTGGACTTTCCAAACCAAGGATTGTGAGTCTGATACAATAATTGCCCTTGTTAATGAAGTCACAGACAGCCACCTTAAGGCTGCAGTAGCTGCCTCTATTTCCATTCTCATGCTGGAGGTTGTTATCATGTAAGCCCCACTATGTTCAGCGACAATTCTGCCCTTTACTCTAGCAGAGAAGCCCCACCTGATTTCTCACCATAGATTACAGACCCACCAGTGTACACAATGGTATCATCAACCCCAGCATGATCATTTATCAGTGGATCAATTTCCAGCTCTGCACACCCACTGGCCCACATTCTGCACTCTCTACCCAGGCTGATGATGACTTGCTGGTAGTTGGTCCAGTTCTCATCTGACTTACTCGACTTTTACCCTAAAATATATATTTTGGCCATGTAAAAAGACATAGCACCTTACTGAAAACCATAATAGAAGGCAGAGTTGAAGGCAAACATGCAAGAGAAAGACATCGCTATACATTGGAAGATAACATCAAGAGATGGACAGGAATGAGCCTATCAAATGCACCATTAAGACAAGAGACAAAGGATGGAGATCCATCGACCTTTGATGTGGAGGTGGCAGCTGATGCTGATTATTGTTACATATATATATAATATAACAAGTATTAACAATAGCTACTATAGGCCCGTACTACACATGTTACAAGTACTAATGCTACTGCCACTGTACTGTTGTTATCCATTGGCCTCCAGCTGTTGAATGCTTTTAAAGAGTAATCTCAGAAGACAAACCTATGAACACACAATATGAATGAAATGTTGTGGAATGCTGTATATTCCAGAATAGCAGTGCGCAGCAAGTACCTATACAATATAAAAATCCTTAACACACGATTTGACAATGCTTGAAACACAGCATGAAGATCAACACAGGAAACAAGAACCACTGTCTATAAATAAAACTGTGTTAAAGAAAAGTATCACAGTTGTTAATTTTACCTTAAAGCAAGCAGGAGAGTTCAAATATTTTGCAGTTGTTTTAAAAATACAGATGTCTGTACAAGATAAACACTAGAATTTTGAAAGTCAGTTATGTAGAATATCATATTACCCCAACTCTGAAATATTAAAAGATATGATGACATAATAGCATTTAATATACAATACATTTTTGACAACTCATGTCACCAGAGTCAAATCTGTAAATTAATTTAAAAATCTGAGGTAACAAAACTGATATAAGAAGTTCATAAAATGGATTTGATAAAACTTCATGAGATCAAGTATGGTATGAAGGGATCAGAGACAGTTACGGCATCATTGTTAGGGGAACACACAGAAAGAGAAATAATAAGCCAGCCAAACACATAGTACATTTGTGAAAAATTGCATAATGGGCACATAATACATAAAAAAGTCAGAATAACAGAACCAAAGAAAAGATATGGAATAATGGGCTAGATGGCATGATTAAAGAAGAGCAACATGGCAATAAACCAAGTGGAATATAAATCAATAAACAGCTCTTCACATGATGCTGCACGATCACCAACCAAGAATTTCTTACTTGGAACAGTCAAAAAGATTTGCATACAATCATAGCAGAGGGATGATGCAACTGGTCTGGCCATGTTCCCAGAAGAGACTCCGACACCATCACCAGGAGTGCTACGCTATGGACAGCAGAAAGAAGGCAAAGAAGTGGCCAACCAAAAACAACTTGGTGAAGAACTGTGGAGACTGAGAAGAAAAGCATGAACCACAGTCACGAAGGCACAGCAAGGATGGTCCTGACTGAGCAAAATGGAGAAAGTTTGTAGCTACCCTACCAAGTGCCAATAGGCATCATGGCCACTGACTGCATTGTCAGTCAGCAGATAAGAATCAAAGATGACACAAAGAAGATATGATGCTGCACAAGCAGATGAAAAACTAAAAATGAATGTAATTAAATTTAACAACGCAAGCTTGATCTCCAACATGCACATAAAGTAGCTAATCTTCTACCATAACACATTTTACCATAGCAATCACCAACTTTACAGTTATACACAACATACAATGTCAAATCAGTCTTATTATAAAGTCTGAAACATGGACAGCAATGAAAACAACAACCAAGAAATTACAGACTTTCATAAATAGGTGCTCATGTAGAATAGACAGACTGAAGTGGTACGATGTGATCATTAGTGTGGAACTGCTGACAAGAACCAGAAAATTGCCAATGGAACAAGTGATGAGAAGAAGACTGTGAAGATGGATAGGTCACATAATGAGGAAACCTGCTGATAGCATGACTAAGACCATCCTAGTTCTGGAATCCCAGGGTAAGAGAAGCACAATTAGACAAAACAACACACGGAGAAGAGAACTGGAGACAGAAATGAAAATGATGAGCTTAGACATGGAAAGACGTTGAGCTAATGGCACGTGACAGAAGGACAAGGCATATGTTTGTTGAAGGCCTATAATCCTTGGCAAGCTTAAGGGTAATGAATGAATTAATGACAATACACAATATTAACTCTTCTTCTTCTTCTTCATTCACCCTCAGACTTCTAGAATTAATGACTCTAATAAAGCCAGTAGCCAGCTCAAGGTTCCTGATATCTTGTTCGCCCTCAGACTTCTAGAATTAATGACTCTAATAAAGGTAGTAGTCATATCAAGGTTCCTGACATCTTCACCCTCAGACTTCTAGAATTAATGACTCTAATAAAGACAGTAGTCAGATCAAGGTTCCTGATATCTTGTTCGCCCTCAGACTTCTAGAATTAATGACTCTAATAAAGGTAGTAGTCATATCAAGGTTCCTGACATCTTCACCCTCAGACTTCTAGAATTAATGACTCTAATAAAGCCAGTAGTCAGATCAAGGTTCCTGATATCTTGTTCGCCCTCAGACTTCTAGAATTAATGACTCTAATAAAGGTAGTAGTCAGATCAAGGTTCCTGACATCTTCACCCTCAGACTTCTAGAATTAATGACTCTAATAAAGCCAGTAGTCAGATCAAGGTTCCTGATATCTTGTTCGCCCTCAGACTTCTAGAATTAATGACTCTAATAAAGGTAGTAGTCAGATCAAGGTTCCTGACATCTTCACCCTCAGACTTCTAGAATTAATGACTCTAATAAAGCCAGTAGTCAGATCAAGGTTCCTGATATCTTGTTCGCCCTCAGACTTCTAGAATTAATGACTCTAATAAAGGTAGTAGTCATATCAAGGTTCCTGACATCTTCACCCTCAGACTTCTAGAATTAATGACTCTAATAAAGCCAGTAGTCAGATCAAGGTTCCTGATATCTTGTTCGCCCTCAGACTTCTAGAATTAATGACTCTAATAAAGGTAGTAGTCATATCAAGGTTCCTGACATCTTCACCCTCAGACTTCTAGAATTAATGACTCTAATAAAGCCAGTAGTCAGATCAAGGTTCCTGACATCTTCACCCTCAGACTTCTAGAATTAATGACTCTAATAAAGGTAGTAGTCATATCAAGGTTCCTGACATCTTCACCCTCAGACTTCTAGAATTAATGACTCTAATAAAGCCAGTAGTCAGATCAAGGTTCCTGATATCTTGTTCGCCCTCAGACTTCTAGAATTAATGACTCTAATAAAGGTAGTAGTCAGATCAAGGTTCCTGACATCTTCACCCTCAGACTTCTAGAATTAATGACTCTAATAAAGCCAGTAGTCAGATCAAGGTTCCTGATATCTTGTTCGCCCTCAGACTTCTAGAATTAATGACTCTAATAAAGGTAGTAGTCAGATCAAGGTTCCTGACATCTTCACCCTCAGACTTCTAGAATTAATGACTCTAATAAAGACAGCAGTCAGATCAAGGTTCCTGATATCTTGTTCGCCCTCAGACTTCTAGAATTAATGACTCTAATAAAGCCAGTAGTCAGATCAAGGTTCCTGACATCTTCACCCTCAGACTTCTAGAATTAATGACTCTAATAAAGGTAGTAGTCAGATCAAGGTTCCTGACATCTTCACCCTCAGACTTCTAGAATTAATGACTCTAATAAAGACAGCAGTCAACTCAAGATTCCTGACATCTCCAAACAGTTTTTCGTGGAGAGAAGTAGGCTGTTACCTCACACCTTTCACTGCTGGAAGTTGGGCAGGACTGGAGCAGATATCAACTCAAATAATACTCATTAGTTTGTCATCCACAATACAACATACAACAACAACAAATAAACAAAACTTAAGGTACTCACCAGCTTGACAGATCAGTAATATGATTTGTGTTATTCTCTAGTCTATGTACTGTAATAAAAGAATAGCAGTTCATTTAAAATTGATTTTAAAGATGCGTTACCATTGCATATTTAAAAAGAAATGGATGTCAAATATTTTTTTAAATCTGGAATAATTGTAACTAATTTTTAAAGCAAACAAAATGTTAAACAATTCAGAAAGCAATATGAAGACACAATTTTTGCATTAACAAAAGTTGACCTGTGGACTTTATTATCCAGTAAAAGGTCGAGTGTCTCTCCACAACTTCCTGTTTCAAATATTGTTTATAAATTCTGCTGTTGACTTCTTTCCACACCATCCAGTATTTTCTCTCTTTGTCATCCTATACTTCTCTGTCCTTCAATCTTTCATTCTGTCACAATATATTTCAGCTTTCTTCTTCTCACAACAAGCTCAAAGATCCTTCTAATGTGATTAATAAGCTTCATGTGTGCACTAGTATCTTTCACAACATTCTCACTTGTCTTTTTAGCTGTACATGGTATTCTTATCATCTATGTGGCCTCCAGGGCTTTTCCTGCTTGTTTACTAAATGTCCAAGACTCACTTCCATACAACAAAATTGGCTCTATATAATATATTCTGTTATGACCCGTGGAGTATCATACAAAAATAGGAATTACAGTATAGGCTGCAGGCCTGCAACATTTAAGAACATAAGACGTCAAGCATAAGAATATGTTCCTACATTACAGGCACTATATTTTTTTTCACTCTAAAGCAGCAGTTTGCTACTCTTTCCAAACTACTTTGAGCCAGCATTTCATGGTGATCCCTGCAGAACATATGGACTTCATAGTATTCTACGTGAAACACCCGGTTCTTCTGGAGGGAGGAGCTACAGTAAAATTCTCGTTATAAATAACCGCAGGATGCCTTCAAAAATGCACAGGGTTCTTACCATGCATACTAATGCTTTTGATGGTTTAATGCTATTGGTTGCCATGGAAACAGTGGCCATATAGGACTGATATCCTATATTCCTATTCACTAAGGCTTTTTTTTATTTGTTGAGTTATGAAGACCAAAGTTGAAATGGAAGCTCATCGTTGTATTTTTAAACTTTTCTTAGATTACATTCTGATAACCTTAGTAGATTCTGAGATACGGAGCTTTCAAGTTTGTAACTAAAAAACAGTAACATATATTTCCCCATTTATTTGCAATAAATCAAAATTTTGATACGATATTAGAAATGAGATCTGAAAAAGTTTCATTATCTAACGAAAAGTATCTGTACCAAATCTCATGTTGACTGACTAAGAAATAAGCAAGTGATAAGAAAAGTAGAAACATAAAACAAGGTTCTGAGCTATTCATGGTATTTTCCCTTAGGACAAGCACAATTTCTAAAGAAAATACAATTGTTAAAATCAAAACACACCACTTTAAAAGTGTTCTGAGAAATGATGTTGACATATTTAGGTTCAAAAGAAAATAATCAGAACATAGACTAATCCCACTTTTCATTGTTTTACTTATTTTGATTTAAAATGCACTGCCGCTTCTCCCCTTACACTATTTCTCCAAATTAAAGTATTCCTTGATTTTTCTTTCAGAACAAAACTCTCCATATTACATTACTCAGACATTTAGAACAAAAATATTCTCATTAAAATGTTTACACAATCAAAGCAAATTCTCCCAACTACACAAAGTAAGCACCTTTTTTTTTGAGGTGCTTAGCTGATCCTGTCCTGGTTCATTTTTTTAGTGAGGCAATGATGCTGATTGAACGGTCATTGGTTCGAATCCTCAGTGCCCTTATCAGTTCTGCCACATTTCTGTTGTCTAGAGTCCTTTTTTTCTCTTACAAGTGCATACCATTTTCCTATATTATTTACTACTCGTAGGCCTCTTGTTGCCTTCCTTTGTTTACTTTTGTGTTCAACTACACAAACAAGGCTGGACACTACACAAACAAGGCTGGACACTACACAAACAAGGCTGGACACTACACAAACAAGGCTGGACACTACACAAACAAGGCTGGACACTACATAAACAAAGCTGGACTAGAATCTCTGTGTTTACAATAATCACTCAGCTTCTCAACCAACAACATCACTACCAACAACGTAACAACAGCTGAAACAGCACATACAAGTGCTTACATTCTGATAATGGCAATATTGTGCTGGGATCAACTGTCAAGTAGCGTGAACCATATCCATCTGGCACCACAAACACCAGTCTGTAGACGTAATGATGAATACAAATACAGAAGTAAAATTTTTTAATATAATAACAGACAAAAGAAAGTAATAAGAGAAGAACATATTATGGTGTTACATCACATAATCACATGAATCACAAAATTCTCATTGAAACATTCTAGGAATATTTATTGTAAAGTCTATATCTACAAGAGTTTTTATTGCTTAAGTTATCCTATTCAGAAATTTAAATGCATCCACGAATAATAAGAATAAACAAAATATGGAAATTTACCAGTTATAAAGCTCACCAGCATTAGTCCCTACCATGAGATTAAACAGAATGAGATGTATAAAACACAATGAACAAAATGGAAGTTAAAGGAAAGACAAGACAGATGCAGGTTGTGTCAGTTCAGGACACTAGACTAGGGCTGTCTGTTGAGAACCTAGTTTTCTACTGACTGCAACGCTAGTGACTAATTCCAGCACATTTTAAAAATGGCTCATGATGACATAACATCAAGGTCCACTACATATAAATGAAAACCCAACATTTGAAGGACGATCCAAAAACTTGATTATTAAAAATGATATGAATAATGATATCCAATAGATGATAATGATTCTCAATAATATTTCTGGCCTTCACATCAACGTATGCTATCCAAATATATTTACTGTAGGACATCCATTTATGACTATACTATGGCAAATTGGCAATACTTGTGTGGAGTCGAGATGCTAAAAATAAACCAGAGCTGCATGAAGGATGGCTGCCGACTGAGCATAGTGGAAGCAGCTTGTTCCTGCCCTACAAGACGCCACTAGGCGTGATGGCCACTGACTGCTTTGACAGTCAGCAGCTAAATATCAAAGATGAAGAAGAGTACTTGTGTGGACAAGCCGGATTCCATCAAACTACTATAAGACTTCATGATCAACATAATTATTATAATTTCTTTGACATTTGACAAGGTTAATAAAGATTCGCATAATACACTACATTTAATCTAGAAAATATCTCCCAAATATCTCGGTCACCTTTTATGCTTTCTTCAGAATCTAAACAAAATGTATTCTCTGATGCCAACACCATAACAAAATTCACACTTACAAACACAGAGATGCGTGATGTTATTTGAACCACTATAAATCCCAGCGATTCAGACACAATGCACAGCTCTTAACAGTGTCCATGAACAAGATGGGCAGACGGCACAGAAATGGAACTAAATGAGTTTCTTCCTTTTTTTTTTTTTAAATTATCTTCATGTAGCATACTAGGTGGCACAGATGATCATGGCTCTCAACCACTTCCTGCCTCTAGTACTGTTTACTAATTTTGTTACCGACTTCTTTCCTTGCCATAATGTCAAACTCTCCAGTATCTCTTTTCTCTTTGTCATCCTCTATCTCTTTATTCCTTCAATCTTTCCTGCTGTCACAATATATTCTAGATTTCTTCCTCTTGTTGTATTCCCAAAGACAGTGCACTGCTTCCATCTAATGTGAATAATAGGCTTCCTGTGCACACTGGCTTCTTTCAGAGCATCCTCATTACTTTTTTTAGCTGCACATGGTTTTCTTAACATTCTTCTATGAAAAACACATCTTTGTGGCATCTGGTGCTTTTCCTACTTGTTTACTAACTGTCCATCACTCACTTCCATATGTCAGGACTGGCTCTACTTGTATATAACACTTAAGAGCTATCAGTATTAACTTTAACAAAGAGTTGTTATAAAAGAGATGGGAATATGGAAATACAGTAATACCCCATTTAGCGCTCCTAGAAAATGGAGCACTGAATGAAACAGCACTGCACAACACCATTATAGCATAGAATAAATGGAGATGCTAATTTTTAACCTGGAATATATTCATTCATAACCCTCCACTCCCACGGGAGCATAGGCCTTCAACAAACACATGCCAAGTCCTCCTGTCACGTGCCATCATCTCAGGTTCTTTCCATGTTCTCCTCATCATTTTCACCTCTGTTTCCAACTCTCTTCTCCATGTACTTCTTGGTCTTCCTCTGCCTCTCTTGCCCTGGGGGTTCCAGAACAAGGACTGCCTTGTAATGCTATCAACAGGTTTTCTCAGTGTGTGTCCTATCCATCGCCATCGTCTTCTTCTCATTTCTTGTTCCACTGGCACTTGTCTAGTTCTTGTCATCAGTTCCACGTTGGTAACCTGTCATACCATTTTAATCCCTCTATTCTACGCAAGCACCCATTTATGAAAGTCTGTAGCTTTTTGGTTGTTGTCTTTGTTGTTCTCCATGTCTCTGAGCCATACAATAGGACTGACTTCACATTTGAGTTGAAGATTCTTATTTTCGTGTTGGATCCTATTTCTCTTGATCTCAGGGTCTTTAAATAGGCAAAGAAAGGATAAGGCTACTTTACCCCTCAGGCATGTCATCATCATCAGCTGCTCTCAATCCCATCAAAGGTTGGCTGCAATGATCTCTAATGTCATCTGTTTCTTGTCTTGATGGTGCACTCTGGTAGACTCTTTCCTGTCCATCTCTTGATGTTATCTTCCCATTTACAGCACTGTCTTCCTCTTGCATCTTTGCCTTCAACTCTTCCTGTTATTATGGTCTTCAGTAGGGGCCCATGTCTTTTTACATGGCCAAATATTTTAGATGCCTAAATTGGATCTCCTTCGTTAATTCTCTTTTCATTCATAGGTTTTCTAGGACCTCTTTATTTGTTTTCTTCTCTTTCCTTGTGTCCCATTCTTCTATATATCCACATCTCAAAGGCCTCAATTCTATCTTCCAACTGCTCGCATATTGTCTATATTTCTACATCACACAATAATAAATAATGTATTTAGCATTTGATGATTCTGACATTAAATTTGTGAGTTATTTCTTTGGATGTTAGTATCTGTCACATGTTGTTGAATGTAGCTTCAGCCATTCCTCTTAAGGACTTGAGACAAGTACTAAAAGAGTTGAGACACAACTTGAGACTTGTTAGGAAAGACTTGAAGACAACTATGCTACACGATGTATTACTGTAGTAAACTGGAAAGACACCATCAAGGCTATAAAGCAATGGTTGTTGTTAACTAGGGCTGATGAGCTTCTCGCTCGCTGAAAACTCCTTGGTTTTATTTACACTGCAGTTCTAGGCTTTTCTTGTGGCTTTTCTATCATTCTAAAATGTGTTGAGTTGAAGTCATAAGCTCCACTTTATCCAGCTTGGCTTGCATTAAAAAGATCATCACATCTGGTCCCAAGCCAGGAGTAAGAAGTGTGTGGCATATTGTGCATTCCTCGCCATCCAACTACGCAGAGCTAAAATACTGTGCTGTGGTTCTGGGCTCTCCCAAGGAATTGTTACGTCCCACACATCACCACTTATTAGCTCACCCTGGCTATCACTGGGTCCATAGTAAGATCCTCCTGCAGGCTGTCAACTAGGTCAAAGCCAAAGAATTATGTCTTGGGCTCAAGTAACTTCTCCAAGCTTAGTGTGCATTGCTAGGTTCTCAACATGTTTCCCCACGGGGGAATCCCTAGAAGTGTGTGGATGATTTCAAGAGTCAATGAGGGTGTAATTTTAGCCGCACAGACAGGGTCACTTCCGCATGTGTATATTACAGCATTGAGCACAGCTGGTGGTCATATAAGGATGACCCCAGATATGCCTCCATGCTTATAAAGCAATGGTAATAGGCTATGACTGCAACAAGAAGCTTCACAAGTCAGTATGTTGAAGAAAGGTTCAGAATGAAGAGAATGGAGATGATAATATAAATTACCTACTTAAAGGTATCAGCAACCTCCTTAAACTGGTAAAGGTTACGTCTTTCTCTGGCCCTTTTCTGAAAATTAGATCATACATTTGAAGGACGACAGGATAAAATTTAAAAAGTGCAAGCAAATTAATAAGTAATTATAATTATACGAGGTTATAAACACAGTGATGATAATAATAATGAAGCTATTTCTTGTGATACCAATAACAAGGACAATTATTGCATGATGTGTTGATAGGTGTTAGGAACATGTGCTCCGCTGGGAGATGGTGGGGATATTTTAAGCATTATGACATGTGAGTTTGGGCAGAGCTGCAAGCAGTAGCAGTTAGGTTTGCTACTGTTCAGACTGTGACGATGATATGCTGATAACAATGCAGAAAAGAAAATAATACATAAATGTTATAAATAAATAAAAGAGCAGTGAAAATTATTAGAAAAAAACTAATCTGAAACAAGGAAGCAATGCAGTATTGAGAATATACTAACATGAGGATCTATTATTCTGACAAATGAAACCATTACTGACAGTGACCAAAAGTGCTGAGATTAGTTGTCTCCTCACGTCATAACTGATTATGGGGATGATGCACCATAGAGGTGACAGCCTTTAGCTGTTTTTTTTTTTTAACCTGCTGTTCCTTTTAGTGTGTGATTATAAGAGAAGGAATAGTAAAAAAGGTAGTCCCATAGCAGATACTGCCGTAGAGAAGTGAAGTGTTAGAGACTTCATCATACTAGGTCCAGCATCGAGAGGTGATGATGACCAATTCCCTTCCTCGCTGCCTTCTCCTTCCCTCTCAATTAATCAGGTACCCATTTACAGCTGGGTAGACTGGAGCATGTTGGTTCTGTGATTCGAACCTGGCACCTTTGCCGCGAGAGACCAGCACTCTAACCACTCTGTCAATCGGACGCTCAAAGAAATAGTATGAAATGTAAAAAAAAAAAAAAAAAAGAATAGTTTAGAATAAAAAATATACCCACCATTCCTTCACTGTGAGTGAGCACTGAGATACTGTCTCCTCCAGATTTACTCATAAGCAGATAACTTCGAAGCTGTCAGACAAAATACACAGTAAAATTTCAAACATTAGTTGTTTATGTGTCTGCATAAATGTCCTGTGTAGTTCTCAGGGATTTCTGATGAGACAAAGAAAGAATGTGGTTTTTGGGTCCCCTTTACCTCTTTTACTTTGGGGATAGCAGAGCAGGGACTTCCCTGTAATGCTAGCAAAAGGTCTTCTTAACATATGTCCTATCCATTGCCAGCTTCTTCTTCTCATCTACTTGTTCAGTGGCTGCCCACAATTAACATCTACAAAACAGGATAAGTTCTATGTAACACTGATGAACACCCTTCCATTGACAAAGACCACCCTTACTAAGTAACCACTACTCAACATCACCAGTAACAAATGTGTTGTATTCACAAGTATTTACAACAACAGTGCCTTCAGCACCATTACTAGAGAAAATAAACCAAAATTAGGTCACCAAGAAAATCTGCGGGCTTACTGGGTTTTCCTTGTTCCAACCAGCTCCGCCAAAAGTAGTCAGCTCTACCTGAGACAGCTCCACACTATTGTATTTATGCTTGACCTTGAGATGTTGAAAACTGATGCCTCTTTTTTCACTGTACTGTAAATGGACATTGTAATAATTAAATTATATGCCGTGAATAAAAATGAATTTGGAAAAATAATATTTTAATGCAAATGCAGGGTGGTCCAGAAATATCATCATCTAATGCCATTTCCACATCGAAGGTCATCTGCACAGGATCTCCAAGGTCTTCTGACTCATATCTTGATGGTGTACTCTGATAGACTTTTTCCTGTGTGACAGAATGGGGCGACCCCTCTCGATCTCTGTTTAATCGGTGTTGGGTGCATTTGTGGTACTGATTTTATTGTGTGCTTTCAATTGTCACACTTTCTTTCTTTCTATACTATGTAGCAGATAGTTTATATTTTCAAATATTCTTTCACTTCTTTCAGTATATTGTGTCTTGTCTGTTATCTGATACTCCTTGTGGAGGATAAACACCTCACATTTGCAAGGAGAGGTAGAGGTAATATTACGAGGGGCAGGTTGGTAAGATTCCCTTGTACCAAGCTTGGCCACTATGGATTAACACGTAAATCGCCCAGCGCTATCTACCTAATCACAGATAAGATGGGTGCGCGCAGAACCAAATACGGGGAGACAACTTATGGACAGACACTGATAAGAGATTACTTTCTGATAAAGTAATGAATTGTTACTTTTGACACACGTTGTTATATGAGGTTATTGACATGTTCACGAGTCTGTACGCAAGGCATCGCATGTCTTATTGCCATATATGGTAATACGTGACCTTTTGCTGTTATTTCACGTGGAATATTTTGAAAGTACCACACCCAACCCACCTGTTTGAAAATGATTGGAGCGTTTATTAAACTCCATAACAAACAGATGCGTAGGAGACCGGGAATATAACCTGACATGTTTCAGTGTTATTCCACTGTAAAGATCACTTGCCAAGATACCAGACCTTGCTAGAGTGAAGCCTAGAATTCAGAATTCCTTCTTAACATACCGAATACCTTTTATTGGAGAATTTTGGACAGACTTTCATAGCCCAGGAAATCTCTTTCACATTAAATAAGGAAACCAGGACTGAGGAAGCTGATGGACCATAAACGAAGTCAGTGAGGGAACTTATTTAATTAATGACACCCCAGACACGTGTAAGAGGCCAATTCAAGTCTCTTTTATTCATCTGAGCAAAAAGTCTGTGAGCCAGGATTGGCATAAGTTGTCATTTTACATTCTATATTTTCATTACTAACACATGAACTAACATATATATGTATATTGCCATGTGAATTTTAATGTGAAATTCGCTAGTGGATGTCCAAGTCATTTGAGGCTGGCAACCTCAGCGTACTGAATGATGATTCATGAACCACCACTGCACGGGCTGGTGATTGCTTTATTGCTAGTTTCTTAATTAGAACTAAATGCAGAAATTAGTCCCAAGTTCCATAGGAAGCAGGAAGGGAAAGATGAAAGAAGTGATATACATTCTAAGTATAAATACTTACAGTTTCAAGGCTGCGTAAATGTCCATATAAACATATTCATTTTAAAATTAATGTAAGTTTTCAAGCTATCAGTGTAAACATAAATGAAAACATATTCAATTTATATTGTGAAGACTTTTCAATCAGTGGAGATGTAAATGTAAACAAACTCTATCTGTATTATTAACCTTTTCATTTAAATGTAATGTAAAGCTAAAGCTATTCTATTTAAATGTAAAGAAAGTTGTATCCCGAGGGATTAAATTTAATTCTCATCGAGGGTAAATTCTGAGATAAATGGGATGGTAGAATAGAGGAAGGGGGGGCGCATAACTATGTGTCAGAAAACGCCATACTCAGAACAGCGTTTATTCTATTACCAGAGTTATTGGTGGTACCAGCAGAAGGTACTATCTCTGGAACCAAGTGAGGTAGAAGTGGACTGATGTTGTGCGAGACGTCATCATAAGAGGGTCTTATAGACAGACGCAGGACCAGTTTGGCCGTTACTCCTTGACATTCTAGGAACGTGCGGCGCCTTTAACCTTGACCAGCGATGAGTGAGAGCAGTGTAAACAGAACCCATCAGCGGGAGCAGAAACTACTACTGGCAGCTAAGTGAAAATATCTATGCTGCCAAAGTGAATTTTTTCCATCATTTCTACTTCAAATCAATGATGAAACTTTTCTTCTAAACTATTCAATTTATTTTCAAACTGTTAAAACCAAAAGTGACTATTAAATTTTGTTATTTTTAATGTTACAAATTTAACTTCGATTTAATCATTTTATAGTTACTGCATGTTTATCTCAGTCAATTTACTACACACATTTTAAACAGACCTATACCAGAATAATAAGAATTCCACTGAGTAAATCAGGGGTGGGGGCTTGAACGAGCTGAAATTAATAAGTGCTAAATTCCTTCACAAAAGTTGTCGGCTAATTCTAGAATTAAAGTGCTTAGCCAAAGCAGCATCGTTTTCGCTTATCTAAATATCTTGTGAAGACTCCCTTTGTAATAAGAGCGTCATTACCCTTCTATCTACATCTCTGCCAAGAGTAATCTTGTGCAAAGGTAGATACCTTTGAAGCCCATATTAGACACTCTTGAGTTTTGGCCACTGTTGGACCACTACTGCAAAGCAGGGGAGGCAATACCGTCACATCCTGTTCATCTCTTGATGTTGATGTTATCTTCCCACTTATAGCACAGGTTTCCTATCGCACACTTACCTTCAACTCTTCCTTTTATTATGGTCTTCAGTAAAGTGTTATGTATTTTACATAATCAAAATATTTCAGCTGTCTGATTTTGATCTTCATTAATTCTCTTTTCATTCCAAGGTTTTCTAGAATCTCTCTCTACATGTGTGTTCTTCTCTTTTCTAAACATGCACATAAAATATAGTTATTAATTTCTTTTTTCTTTCTTTGTACTTTTTTTATGACAATGTTACTGACATGAAAATATCGTACCCTTTTCATTTCAAATCCTGATATAATACAAGTTACATGAAAATGTCATCATAAATAATGATACAACGCAACAACTAACGTGACATATGGACAGAACAAAACTGATCAACCTTTTGAAATCATCCATTTGGAATTCAGCTATCAAGTAATCTCATCATCATGTGCCACTGTGTTGTACACTGATGGGTCTGTAATATGTGGTGAGAAACCAGGGTGGGGCTTCTCTGATAGAATAAATGGAAGAATCGTCGCTGAATATAGAGAGGCTTACATGATAACAACCTCCAGCATGAGAATGGAGGTAGAGGCAGCTACTGCGGTCTTAAGGTGGCTGTCTGAGACTTCATTAACAAGGGCAGTTATTGTGTCAGACTCTGTCCATGCTTCAGAAGGTCCAAAATGGATGGCTACTGCATGAATAGAAGACCTCCATTGAAGCCTCGAATCTTCAAGAACTGGCGTGGATCTACTGTCCTGGTCATGCAGAAGTATGCTGCAGCCAAAGAGCTGACAGACTAGCTTCAAGAGCACCCATAGAAAGTGCACTGGATATTGATAAGGAAGAGATACTGAGGACAATCAATGATCGTCCACTGGAGAATAAAACAGAAATCGGATCACGAAGGCTAAGATTGCTGGAATTTGACATAAAATGTAAGACCAGCAGGGATCGATGTACGTGAGGATGCATCCGACGTGTATACAACCAGCACACAACAGGAACAATTAGCATTCATACCCTTCGACATTTGCTTAGGGAAAGTGAGCACCTATGGGTTTGCCCGGAGTGCAATGACATCAATTTTGATCAACAATCAACTCAACATCATTCATGTGCCAGATCAAGTGGCACTAGTGATGATAACTCTCCTGCTAACTCTTGATTTTCATGTTTTATATTACCTCTGTAGCTGAATTCCTCATCTGCTATAAAGTCAAGTTCTCTGCCCTCATCACCTTCTTCCGCCTTATATTTCTGTTTTTCCTATAAATATGTATCACTGTCCTCCACTCAACTGCATAACCACTAAAGATTAATTTTCTTTCTATAATTTTTTTTCTTTCCTTTACTTTCTTTTTTTTTTTAAAGAAAATCTTTGTTATTGACATGTGGTAACTTGTGACAGTGTGATAACACAGGCTCAAATGACAGGTCTGGGGGAAAACTGTAACCTCAGTTCATTTGTGTGTGTGTGTATGTATACATGCTCACATGTGTGTGTGTGTGTGTGTGCATGCATAGATGTATTAGTGGTTGCTGGTACAAATGATCTTATCTCTGTCTCTCCAGAGACATACACATAAACTTACATATATAAATATATGAAACTCAGGACCCAACGCAATCTCGACAAGTACTTTAATAGTGGTATATGATAACACTCTCTGGCCAGTTGTTTTGCACGGATACCATACATGTACACCCAGAAATTTCTGCTGTAATTTTCAGCATGACATTCCATGGGAATTACAAATATAACACAAAGGTTTCTTTCTAAATGAAGGTATCTGTTCAAACCACAATCCCAGAATAAATACAGGTCAGTAATGAATGACTTTCCTAATTCACATAGCGTTGATCTGGTTGAAATGAAGAACAGTGGGATGCCAGTTTTGTCATCTAAATAAGTCATTGATGTCCTTGAGTTCAAATTTAAGTTTACGATTCCTAAACCTAACCTTAACCCCTACCCCTTGTTACTGCGCCCCTGAATTCTTTATTTTAAGGCCGTCTTGAACAGATGTCCCACTATTTACATTTCAACCCCTGAGTTTTATACATTGGGGACTCTTTAACCCAACATTATTAACTTAATTCCAAAACCTTAGGCAATCTTTACATCTCAACTTCTAGCAACCGAATGCTTCAAAACAGTCACATCTACCCTGATAATAATCAGAACTGTACATGCTCTTGCAACATATGGTGATCACACATACACTACACAACACAACAATCAACCAATGGAAATGCTTCTAACATATCATCTGACTCTTACAGTACTTGTAACCACGACACTCATCAAGCTCCATGAGAAGTAGGGATGGTTAACACTTATACATTATATATCCTAACAAACCATTCTTGACAGTATTTTTTTTTTTCATAATTAGCTCCTCTCAGGCATTTAAAAAAAAGTGTTTTTATTTTTCAAAGAAACTGTTATATTTATATCCTCCCGAGTATTTTTTTATTTGTTATTTATTTGTATTTCTTGCTAATATTATAATAAAACTGACAAGGGGCATGCCAATTTTCATAGCATTTCCCTTACATTAAGTGAAATACATTTAGGACATAAATCTCTCTGTGTTTTTCCCCTTCGCATGATAGACATCTAATAAATGTTCTCAATGCCCCTTAACATTTTTAAGCAGTATTTATGCAGATGTTGTAAGACTATTCTATATGTGTTTAGAATGAAATCATGTGTGAGTCACTTGTCCTAAGACCATCATCAAGCTGTTGCTTCTTCCCATTCAAACTGAAGAATGTATTCAAAGTGACAAAATTCATGCAGTTTTACCAATCTTCAAATAAGCTATAAGACAAAATAAAGAAAACAAATGAAATACATACAAATGGTCTGTAGTCTGGATGGAAAAGAACATATCCATGATTTGTAATAGCAAAAGCATATCCATTGACTCCCAGCTGTAAAGAAGAAAATAAAAACAGTATTACTCTCCTAGAACTCTTACTTACTTACTTACTTAGTCGTTCCTCTTCTACCGTCTATCAGCTGTCTTTCTCCTGGCCTGGTTCCATTCTAGTCCTCGGTCCTTCAGAGATTGTCATCCTGGAGGTCTGGATCCCTGGCTCTTAGCTTCCAGTACTTGTCTTGGTAGCCAATATTCACCCATTCTGCAGACATGGCCAAACCATCTTAGTTGGGACTGCTCTACTTGGATGTGCAGGGGTTGAGTTTTTAGGCCTTGACGTATCGTCTGTTTGCGGACGATGTCTCTTCTTGTTACTTATACCACCTATCTCAGATATCTCATTTCTGAAGTTTGGATCTGCCTTTTGTGGGTTGTAGTCATTGCCCATGATTCGCATCCAAACGTCAAGACTGGGACATAGGTTAAGCGGTATACAGTCATCTTTGTTTTCTTGTCAACTTCTCTTTTGCTGAGGAATCCTCAATTTAAGGCCTGAAAAAGTCTCCCAGCTGCTGCTCTTCAAGTAGCCAAATCTTCTTTGATGCATTCCTTCCAGTCCTAGAGCTGTTTGATTTTAATTATCAGTTTTCTAACTCACTGTACAGATAACAAGCCCCTAATTCAAATGATTGTATTACTTGTGTGATTAATGAATTCACAATCTGACTGAACACTCATTTAAACTCACAGATAACCTAAGATAGTTGATGTTAATAATAAAAGTTATTTATATCTTTATGAAGAACTTCTTTACTGAATACTTTTTAGTTAATTAGTTTGTTTGTTATATAATTCTGGCACTCACATGTCATTGTATTTTCAGTAGAGAACAACTTAGCACCATTCCACCACTTACTCTACGATTAGTAACCAGAAAAATGTAGCCAAATTACTAGAAAGCAGCTCTGGATGTTGATGATAAGACACAGGAGATGAATAGCAAACACACTGAGAAAACCTGCTGATAGCATTACTAGGCTGTCCTTGTTCTGGAATCCTCAGGGCAAGAGCTGTAGAGGGATACCAAGGAATACATGGAAAAGAAAACAGGAGATAGACATAAAGGGGTTAAAGGTAGAAACTACTGATGAGTGTAACTGTTGCACAGATAAAATAACTGCTGAACATCTGAGGAACAGAGAAAGTGCACATGGCCATCACCAGTACTATTCTTGAAAAAAAACTAAATGGAGATATCAATAGCATCAAGCTGACCACTGGTGTCTTTGAACATATTCAAGCCAATGTCTGGAAGTGAACAAAGATGAAGTTCTAAATCTGTTTGTTTTTAATGTTCCTAATCTCTTTGTTTCACACTAGGTCTTTTTTGTGTATCAGATATGCTTTTACTGACAGATAAGTGAAGTGAAGTCTACAAACACAGACATACAGGTGGAAAGACACAGAAACAAAGGTAAGTGGAATAAAATTTACAGTCAGATAGATGGACTAATATGTAAACACTGTACAAGGAAGCTAACTGACAAGGTGAAGTGATGTCTACTAAAACAGGCTTACAGGTGGACTGGTACAGAAACAAAGGTAAGTTAAATAAAAATAACAGTCAGATAGGTGGACTAACAGACAAATACAGGCAAGCTGATCTACAAGGTGAAATGATGTTTATAAAAACTGGCATTTAGATGAACTGATACACAAAGGTAAATTGAATGTCTACAAAAAAAAACAGGCATACAGATGGATATTACACAAACAAAGGTAAGCTGAATGTCTACAAAAACAGTCATACAGATAGATGTTACACAAACAACGGTAAGTTGAATGTCTACAAAAACAGTCATACAGATAGATGTTACACAAACAAAGGTAAGTTGAATGTCTACAAAAAAAAACAGGCATACAGATGGATGTTACACAAACAAAGGTAAGTTGAATGTCTACAAAAACAGGCATACAGACAGATGCTACACAAACAAAGGTGCGTTGAATGTCTACAAAAACAAGCATACAGATGGATGTTACACAAACAAAGGTAAGTTGAATGTTTACAAAACAAGCATACAGATGGATGTTACACAAAGGTATGCTGAATGTCTACAAAAACAGGCATACAGTTGGATATTATACAACCAAAGGTAAGTTGAATGTCTACAAAAACAGATTTACAGATGGATGTTACACAAAGATAAGCTGAATGTCTTCAAAAACAGATTTACAGATGGATGTTACACAACCAAAGGTAAGTTGAATGTCTACAAAAACAGGCACTCAGATGGATGTTATACAAAGAAAGGTATGTTGAGTATCAACATTACAAAAACAGGCCCACAGATGAACTGATACATCAACAAAGCTAAGTTGAATAAAAATTTGTCAGATTGGGGGACTAACAGGTAAATACAGGCTAGCTAACTGACAGATGATGTCACACAAGTAAAAGGCAGCTCAAATGTCTTTTACCAAGCAGAGGCTTAATAAAAGACTGCCTCAAAAAATACTTTAACTCACCTGAAATGTTGGAATAAACTTCATCAGGTCATTAATCCTCAGATCTGTACCAACCACACCCAACAAGTTTGTCTCTGGTGCTTCTTCATTTGGACCCTGGTCATGTAGGATTTAAAACTTAAGTATTACTCAAGCATTTGATATAATCTGCAAAAAAAAAAAAAAAAAATATGCTGCACAATTCTTGAATTCATTTTTAAAAATAATTTTAATAATGATTTTGAAAAGTGCATGTCTTGAATCTTGACGAAAGGATGTTAAATGACTGCTGATATCTTGCCTATATAACGCTCTAAATCAAAAGAATAAAATAAAGTTTTAGAGGTGTCAATGTTGTCTCTATGTATGTTTAATTAATCTGTATATGTCATTTTATAACTATATATTTTGTCTAATTTATTAATACAATTTTCATGTAAGGTTTTCTGGGTCTTTGTTGATGTGTATATACGTTTCGGTGTTTAGTTTGTTTCCCACTAGAGTACTTGCCTTTATGGGAACTCTTCTGCTTCCTCCTTCTTCCGACTTCCTGTTTCCAAGATGTCCGATTAAATATGTGTCCTATGTATTCAGTGTGTTCGCCTTAGTGATTAAATTTCATAACGTGAGAATGTATGACAGCCAGCCACGT
This sequence comes from Oreohelix idahoensis, assembly GCA_024509875.1. NCBI lineage: Eukaryota > Metazoa > Mollusca > Gastropoda > Stylommatophora > Oreohelicidae > Oreohelix > Oreohelix idahoensis. The sequence goes on along the minus strand of JAMPIV010017702.1, from coordinate 303,196 downwards.
CTCATTTAATTTAACAATATTTACTACACACGAAGGTAAATATCAACATGGTGGCAGCGGTGTTTATTTCTACAGAATTCTGACTATTCTGCTGAATATCTTGTAACACGTGTGCTGAATGTCATTAGACTTGAGGTGAGATTACAGGTTATTGCTTGCTTACCATTATTAGACATTTCGTCATGGCAGAACGGCCCTTATTTCGGTTACCACCCTGCCTAGACATAAATAACGTCGAACCAGACACATTTCGTAAATGGAGACGACAGTTAGATCTATACATGCATGCAACGGAGGTGGCCTCTAAACCTGATTCTGTTCGGGCGGCCATCATTCTACACTGTGCTGGACCTCAAGCTGTTGAAGTTTTTGATCAACTGGCAGAGGAAGGAGACCACTCTAATCCTACTAAAATTCTCAATTTGCTCCAGAACTATTGTAGCTCACGAAGCAATGAAGTATTACATACGTTCAGATTCTGGAACACACCTCTTCAAGATCCTTTTAATTCTTTTTTGACTGAGCTGAGAACTAAGGCAGATTTGTGCAACTTTAACGACAAGGATCGTATGATAAGAGACAAAATTGTCTTTACTGTTAACAAAAGGTTACAAGAGAAGCTCTTGAGAGAAGCTGACCTCGATCTAAAGAAAGCCATTCACATATGCAGAGTCTTCGAGCAAACTGGAAATGACATAAGTGAGATGAATAATACAGTACAACCTTTTGAAGCAAGGGTTGAAAAGGTACAGAAAAAAATCACTCAACCATAAACCTCCCAAGAGAGACACTGGGCATGCTGCTGGTAAAGCCTGTCAAAGTAACACTGACAGTGGGTACTTTGAACCTAGAAAGGAGTGTCATTACTGCGGACAGAAACATCTACTAATTAAGAAAAAGTGTCCTGCATGGGGGAAGTTTTGTTCAAATTGTGGTGGAAGAAACCATTTCAAAGTTAAATGCAAGAAAGTTCATACTGTTCACACAGAGTCAGTGGAAGATTCTGAAGTTTTTCTTAATTGTGTGAAGTCTAGCAAAGCTTGTACATCTGCACAACTCATTGTCAATGGAAAAATGGTAAAATTTCAGTTAGACACAGCAGCTGATGTGAATACAATCTGTCAACGCTTTGTGATGCAAGAACAATTGTTACCCACTAAACAGAGGCTTGTTATGTGGAATGGTACTAAGATGACTCCACTGGGAGAAGTTATATTAACTGCTGAGAATCCTAAGACTGGGACAAAACACAATATAAGGTTTACTGTTGTGAAAAATAAATTCACATGTTTGCTGGGCAACAACACACTGCAGGATCTACAGTTTGTGACAGTCAACACAAACAAATTTATTGCTAAGGTGGTTACTGACAGTTCAGATAATGATCATAACTCTGATAACCATCTAGGTGTCCTGGGTGAAGCTGTGTTGCATATTGATCCTAATATTCGTCCAAAGGCACTGCCGTGCAGAAAAATACCATTTTCACTTAAGAGCAAGGTAAAGTCAGAGCTTCAAAATCTAATGACCAGAGGTATATTAATACCAGTAGAGGAACCGACTGAATGGGTTAACCAAATGGCTGTTGTTGAAAAGTCTGATGGTTCTTTAAGAATATGCATTGATCCTAGACCCCTGAATGAGGCTTTGCAGAGAGAGCAATACAGATTACCAACGTTGGATGATGTATTGCCTGAACTCAATAATGCCAAGATCTTCACAAAGCTGGATATCAAGGAAGCATTCTGGCATATCAAACTTGATGAGAAGTCTAGTAAACTTACAACAATGATTACACCTTATGGTAGGTTCAGATGGTCTAGATTACCATTTGGCTTGAATGTAAGCAGTGAAATTTTCCAGAGGCATCTAGCACAAGCTCTTGAAGGTCTTCATGGTTGCATCAATGTTGCTGATGACATAGTTATTGCAGGTTGTGGATCAAACAGACAGCAAGCAATTAAGGACCATGATCTGAAACTTAAAGCACTGAAACATAGGTGTAAAGAAAAAGGCATTAAACTAAATGACGCTAAAGCTCAAGAGATTCTTCTTCTTCCGTCCTTAGCCACCGACCGTCAAAGCAGTCAGTGGCCATTACGCCTAGTGGCGTCTTAGGGCAACAGCAGATAGGTTTTCTTTGCCATTGTTTCCCATCACGCCTATTGGCGTCTTTAGGGCAACGGCAAATCAATCCATTTGCTGTTGTTTCCGTAATCGAAGTGACTGGCAAACGGGTGATCAGCCCGTTGGTAAAGCTCAAGAGAAGAAAGAAGAAATTACCTTCATGGGTCACCTTATTACTGCTCGAGGTATTGAACCAGACAAGAAAAAGGTTGAGACAATACTAAACATGCCCGTTCCTAAGGACTGTCATGAGGTTCGCAGATTTTGCGGCATGATACAGTATCTAGCAAAGTTTCTCAACAATCTTTCAGAAGTTCTTCATCCAATAAGAAAACTTACCCGTAAGGATACTCCCTTTATCTGGTCTGCTGAATGTGACCAAGCTTTCAAGAGAGTCAAGAAACTGATTACTTCTACTCCAGTACTCGCATACTATGATCCTGATGAATCTTTGTGTATTCAAGTTGATAGTAGCAGCTATGGACTTGGGGCTGTCCTCCTACAAAATGGTCAGCCAATAGAGTTTGCTTCTAGAGCTCTAACTGAAACAGAACAACGCTGGGCTCAAATTGAGAAGGAGCTCTTAGCTGTTGTATATGGTTTGGAACGCTTTGACCAGTACACTTATGGAAGGAAAGTTACAGTCATCAACGACCATAAACCTTTGGCGGCCATCGTTAAGAAACCTCTGAGTCAAATTCCTCGAAGACTGCAGAATTTATTGATGCGCAGCCATCGATATGACTTTGAATTCCAATGGGTACAAGGTTCCGATCTTCTTATAGCCGACACACTGTCCAGAGTTTGTATTCATAATGTCACATTGGATTCCTTAGCTGATAGAGAGAGCAATGCAGAAGCTGATGCACCTGTAAGATTACCTGAAATACCAGATGTGATGATGGAAAAGATTAAAGCTGAAACTCTCAAAGACAGCGTGCTCCAGAGGTTGAAGTCGACCATTTTGGATGGGTGGCCTAAAAAAAGTCTGATGTACCAGCTGAGCTTATGCCTTATTTTGACATTCGTGATACTCTGACAACAGAACAAGGCATAATACTTAAAGGAGAGCGTATTCTTATCCCAAAAGCACTGAGGCCTGAAATCAAGCAGAAGCTACACGCTGCTCATCTTGCATTTGACAGCATGATGCGCCGGGCCAGAAGTTGTCTGTTTTGGATCGGCATGACGGCTGAGATTCGACAGATAGCTGACAGTTGTCCAGAATGTCAAGAAATGAAGGCAAGGAATACTAAAGAACCTTTAAACCAACACTCAAGAGGTTTATCACCCTGGGAGAAAGTTGGCACTGACATCTTTATTATAGAAGGCCGATATTATTTAGTCCTGATTGACTACTTCTCCAACTTTATTAAAGTAGACTTTCTACCTACAATGACAGCACAGTTAGTTATCAGGAAATTGAAGTCTCATTTTGCTCGTTATGGTGTCCCTAAAGTTATTGTATCTGACCAAGGTACTCAGTTTACGTCTGCACAGTTCAGATCATTTACTGCTAGATGGGAAATACTTCATGTTAAATCAGCACCAGGTCACCATAAAGCCAATGGATTAGCTGAATCTGCTGTGAAACTCATCAAGGGTATGATGAGAAAGACTGTTCAAAATAATACAGATGCATATGAGGCACTACTTGAACTTCGTAATACGCCGAGACAAGGGTTTGATCTAAGTCCAGCAGAAATACTGTTCAACAGGAAACTGCGTTCACTGATACCTTCTGCAGTGAAACCTGTTGCATCTCACAGTAGAATTATTGAAAGTATAGGCAAGAGAGACAGATCAATGAAGAAGTATTATGATAAAACTGCTCATGATCTGCCCAAGTTGTCTCACCAGCCAGTCTACTATCAAGACCCTGAACAACCAAACTGGCAACTTGGAAGGATCGATAAGAGGCTCTCTGAAAGACCTAAAACAACACCTTTCACACCTGATCCCGAGGACCTGGAAATTGATGTCTCCTCTCCAGTTCTACACAAGCAACAGGTTGTTCTGCCAGACATGGAAAACACTAGTGAAGTGAACATTTCCAATCCTCCAGAAGTTGATCCTTCAACTCCAGCTACTTCTAGTCCTGGGAAAGCTGGCAAAGAACATTCTCTCCTACCATCTTGCCCTAAGAGACCTCAAAGAGATCGCAAGAAACCCTCTTGGATGAATGACTTTGTTCACTCATAAAGAAGGGGGGATGTTGATGTGTATATACGTTTCGGTGTTTAGTTTGTTTCCCACTAGAGTACTTGCCTTTATGGGAACTCTCCTGCTTCCTCCTTCTTCCGACTTCCTGTTTCCAAGATGTCCGATTAAATATGTGTCCTATGTATTCAGTGTGTTCGCCTTAGTGATTAAACTTCATAATGTGAGAATGTATGACAGCCAGCCACGTCTCATTTAATTTAACAATATTTACTACACACGAAGGTAAATATCAACAGTCTTGGTAAGGCTTTTACTGATCAGCTGAACAAATTTTCATCTCAAGAGGTTTGTAGATATGAATCAATCAAGGATCAAATCATGATTAAATAAAGAAGCAGAACAAATGTCAAATATATCTTTTGTAGTGCCACAAACAATACCTCAGGTCATTCAAGGATATTTAGAGTAAAGAGAATGAGTATCTGTAAGATGAAGATAATCTATACAACAGATAAAGAGCACACAATGAAAATTTCAACAACCATCAACTTGAATGTAAGGAGACTCAAATAACAATGATATATTAGTATGTCAAAAACAATCTAGGCAACATTAGGCAATCTCTGAAGGACGAAGGACTAAAATGGAACCAGGCTAGGAGGAAGACAGCCGATATGATAGTATGGCGCTCTCTCTTCCAAACCTCTACACCTCACAGTAGAAAAGGAACGACTAAGTAAGTTAGCAAGTAACAATGAAGGTAAAGGGAAATCACAAACTAATCAGAAGGAAAAGAAACTGGCAGTTGAAAAACTGTCAGCGGCTAAGAGCAGCTGAGGAAAATTCTAGGTGTAGAAATGTACCTTGTGAATTTACAAAACTATTATACTTTTAATCATCAGTATCACCTTATGAACTCTCAGTATGATAATACTTATCATCATCATTTTCACCTTATGAACTCTCAGTATGATAATAATTATCATCAAAATCACAATACCCGGTTGTGAACTCATAGCATGATAATAACTGTCATCAATCCATATCGCCTTGAAAACTTACAGCATATTATAATAATTATTATCTATATTGCCTTGTGAAATCACAATATGGAAAAACAATATGATACCAGCAACAACAACAAAAACCAAGGTGAGCTCATAATCCCACCTGCATACCACCACGTACATTTGCCATCTAGATACACATTGTCAGTAAACGTAAATTATGTATGTGTAAATTTTTGGGGCTTAAAAATAATTCCGTCCAGAGCTGAAAATAATTATGTACGGAAAGAGTTAAATTCACTACCAATATTTTAGGTCACTATGAACAATGACAACAAAAGAACTCACTGCAACAATAGAAGAAATGATCTATAATGCTTAAACTCACCACTTTGTTCCTCTGATCAAACACAGGCACAGACAGTGACATGACAAGGCCCAAGCCCTGTGAAGGAAGGATAGAAAGAATCAATTTTTTTACAGTTGTTTTTGTTTAACTAGGACTGCTGAGCTTCTCGCTCTTTTGCAGCCAATACCACGTTGAAGACTCCTTGGTTTTATCTAGACTGTAGATCTAGGATTTTCCTGTGGCTTTTCTGCCATTCCAAAACATGCCGAGTTGAATTCATGAGCTCCAGTTTCTCCAGCTTGGCTTGCATTTAATTGATCGTCACATCTGGCCTCAAGCTAGGAGCTAGAGAGCATGGCATACTGTGCATTCCCCACCATTCAAAGGGGCTCTCCAACTATGCAGAGCTAAAATATTGTGCTCTGGTTCTGGGCTCTTCCAAGGAATTGTCACATCCAGCACACAGCCACTTCTCAGCTCCCCCTGCCTATCACTGGGTCCATAGTGAGATCCTCCTGCATGCAGTCAACTAGGTCAAAGCCAAAGAATAGTGTCTGGGGCTCCAGTGACTGCTCCAAGCTTAATGTGTAATGCTGGGTTCTCAACAGGTTTCACCACAGGGGGAATCACTGGAAGTGTGTGGATGATTTCAAGAGTCAATGAGGTTTGAATGAGCCTCACAGACAGAGGTTCACTTCCACATACAGTAGAACTCCATTTATCCGAACCCCAATTATCCGAACATCCAATTATCCGAACACTTTTTCGAGAAAAAAAAAAATCAGGCGCCACCAGTCATGTTAGACTTTATTTTTGAATCTTTTGATGCTGCAAGCTTCAAATGTGTGCGAACAATTTGTAGAGGATGGAATGGGCTAATGGTCAGTCGCTTACGTACAGGAAGTCAGTCAGATCATAAAGTCAGTTAATATCTGGTTTACCAATCTAGTGTACGTATGCGTTCTAGGCAGAACACTGGCTAAACAGACAGTTCAACTTAAAATAATTGTGTCTGCTATTACAGCAGAATAATTTTGGTGTGCAAGTATTTCTCTGTGCGATATGGAATCTTCCAGAAGGCCTAAAGCATATAAAAGGAACCGCAATGTTTTGTCAATTGAAACGAAAACAGAAATTATCAAGAGACTAGGAAAAGGTGAAACTGTGTCTTCACTTGCGATGATTTCCAATGTTGGGAAAGCTACCGTCTCTGACATCAAAAGTAACAAGGATAAAATTATGAGTTTTGCACCGAAATTGGATAGTGAAAATGGGTCGAAGAAACGTAAACCATGAGACATGCGAAAGATTTGAAATTGGAAGAGGCTTTGTATATATGGTTTGTGCAAAGAAGAAGCAAAGGGGAAACTATCTCTGGTTCTCTATTGTGTGAAAAGGCACTTCAGTTCAACAATCAACTTGACTGTCCTCCTGACTTTAAGGCTAGCCAGGGATGGTTAAGAAACTTTAAATCTCGTCATGGCATACGAGAATTGGAGATGCAACTGCCGCTGAAAATTTTAAAGAAACATTCTTGGCTTTTTTGGAAGAAGAAGATTATTCACTCGATGTGTATAATGCCGATGAGACTGGCTTATGCTGGAAATCATTGCCTCAAAAATCACTTGCATCTCAGCGTGAAGCAGCTTCCCCTGTGTTTAAAAAGTGCAAAGAGAGAGTAACAATTTTGGTAGCCGCGAATGCCAGTGGAAGTCATCGTTTACCGGTGCTAATGATCGGTAAAGCCAAAAAAACCACGTTGTTTAAAGAATGTGACATGTCTCCCATTGTGCTACAAAGCACAGAAGAGTGCTTGGATGAATAGTGAAATATTTCTTGATTGGTATACAAATCAGTTCATCCCAAATGTGAAGAGGTTGAGAGAACAAGAAAAGAAAACTGGAAAAGTAATTCTTCTACTGGACAATGCACCATCTCATCCAGAGACGGATACATTGAATGCAGTTGATGCAAATTTTAAAGTAATTTTTCTGCCTCCCAATGTAACAGCACTGATTCAACCAATGGATCAGGGTGTTATAGCAAAGCTTAAAACGATGTACAAGAAGGAAGTCATGCGTCGTTTATTGTTGGCTGAAGATGAAGAAAGTGTGGTGGCGTTTTCCAAAAAGCTTAATCTCAAAGACTGCTGATATATGTTAGCTGATGCTTGGACCACCCTGTCACAAGATAATCTCAACAAGGCTTGGAATAGATTGCTTGGGAAAAAAGGAGGAAATGAAACTACTGTAGTGGACACAAATGATGATTGTATAAATGAAGTTGTGGAACTGTTTCAAGCAATGCCCGGATTTTCGGCCTGTGACAGAGATGATGCACACATGTGGCTAGAAGATGATAATGATTCTGGTTTTCAGTTTTTGAATGACGAAGAAATTTTGTCTTTTGTGCAAGAAGAAAACCAAATACATGTAGTGACAGATGATGAAGACTCCTCAGAAGTACATGATGTACTTGTAGATTATGAAGAAAACCCAAAACGTCGACCAAGTCCTGAAGAGGCCTTTATAGCACTAGAAACAGCGATGGCTTGGTACGAGCAAGAAGATGACAGCTGTCCTATACAGCTTCTGCTGTTGAAGAGAATGCGGGACTTAGCAGCCAAAAGGAGACTATCCAGTTTGGTGCAAAAGAGGATTCCTCATTAATTTAAATAATGGGTTACATCTGTGCAAGTACATGTATATGTAAGTTGCGCCTGGTTTTGAATCGTTTGTAATGTTATTTTGAAAACATTTCTCTTTCTTAAAAAAAAATAATTAATACAAGTAGTACATGCACTGCAAAATGTAATGAAAGATTTTGGTGATACAGTGATCTAATACAGTGTGGGTATTATTATTACAGTACAAGTAAATATGTTTTATAGTGTAATTTCCTTGTGATGGTTAATTATTTTTAGAAATATGTGTACATGTACTCGATACATTATGTAATCCAATTATCCGAACATTTGATTATCCGAACGATGCTCGGTCCCATGGGGTTCGGATAAATGGAGTTCTACTGTATGTATATTGTAGCACTGAGCATAGCTCGTGCTTATATAAAGATGACTCCAGATATGCCTTCATGCATATTTTTTTATTTTATTTTAATTACCGTAAACCAGTTTTAACCAGGAAAAGCTCAACGAAAATTGTTGCTTGGTCTCTATAATTAAACACCATCATTTATTCTTTACACTTCAACTCTCCAAGGAGACATAGGCCTTCAATAAATTCATGCCAACCTCCCTGTCCTGTGCCGTCTGCTGAAGTTCTTCCCATGCCTTCTTTACCCCTATTGTCTGTCTCCATTTCTCTTCTCAATGTTTATTTAGGTCTCCTTCAACCTCTTATCCTGAGGATTTCAGAATAAGGACTGCCTTGTAATGCTATCAACAGGTTTCCTCAGTGTGTGCCATATCCATCGCCAGCATCTACTTCTATTGTTCCACTGGTTCTTGTCATTAGTTCCTCACTGGTGATCTTGTCATACCATTTCAAAAATATTCTATGCAAACACCCATGTATGAAAGTCTGTAACTTACAGAAACACCGTCACTAGCACTGAAAATAACCAAATGAAAAAATTTGTTGATACAAACAATTTTATTCTACATTCAATTATTTTTTATCACGCATTTTAAACGGAGCCGCGGTGGCACAGTGGTTAGTGCACTGGCTTCCTAGCTCGGTAGTCCATGGTTCGATCCCCAGTTGAGGTGGGATGTTTTAGACCGCAAACGGCTCCGAGGTCGACCCAGCCTCATGAACTGGGTACCAGAGCAACTCTGGGAAGGTTAAGGCGGCCGGCGTGACGCTGACCACATCACCCCTAGTGTGTCGATGGTCAAGAAAATATGGACTCAACACCATATTCCCAATATGCCTCAATGGGCGTGTAACGGGATCCTTTACTTATTTTTTTTACTCTTTTAAAGGCAAACCACGTACACAATATCATTACATCAGCAATCATACAAGGCAGGACTTCATAACCTTTTTTTGTGTGTGCCATGGACACCTTTAATTATCCACTGAAGGCAATGGACACCTTCTTAGAAAAAATATACATGAATGGAGAATTTAAAATGTTATATTTCATATTTTAGGTTCTGTACGTGGACCCCCGAAAATCCATTCACAGACCTGTAAGGGGTCTGTTGACCACAGGTTAAGAAGCCCTGATATAAAGTAAACATGGCTTCCAGATAGAAACAATCATGTTGTCACTTTCCCAAGTATCTGTTCTAAAGTCATATTTCACCCCTCATCTAATCATCTCTCCCAGCTTTTTTTCCCCACACATTTTCTATTTCCACATTTCATGCACCTAATTCTTTATCTGTATTTTATCACATCTCATCTGTACCAGGTTTGATCCCCAGTTGAGGGAATGTAATTCATGGAAATGTTTTCAGAACCAGTGGTCCTAATCGTGTCATACTCTCCCCTGGTCTCACTGGTAGTGAGATCTGATGTCTAGCCTTCTTGGATAAGGGTGGAAAAATTGGAGGTCCCGTGTGCAAGTTGCGCATCAGTGCTCTGATCTCCTCCCTTAGATCACACAAGGAGGATCTCAGCACAGTGCATGAACTCTGTAGCACCAGCGAGAATTCCAATGTGTGTATATAGGAATCACACATTCTATATATATTTTTGTGGTGGGTAGGTTTACCAATTTTTAAATTTTGCCAGGCAGTGGCCATATGGCCTACTTTTTACAATTTCCAGCTGCTGAGGGATTTTTAACGAGCGCAAATGACACACGGAACCTCCCATTTTTTGGCCCTTATCCGAGAAGGCTAGGCATCCATCTCACTATCCAGGAGACTAGGGGGGAGTATGACATTATTATGACTACTGGTTCTAAAACAAAATTTCCATAAATTAAACTCCCTCTCTGGGAGTCGAACCTGGTACCTTCATAAGTCATCATCATCATGTGACGTATTCTTTCCAGAACGTTGTCTCCATTACAGCTGCTCTGAACGCATCACGATTCTGGGCAAGTCGACCTGCATCAGCCAAAGACAAGTTCAGACTCTCTGTGATGTCCTGGGTCCACCGTCGTCTAGGTCGACCCCTTCCCCTTTTTCCAGGGACCATGCCTTCCATCACTGTTTTTTCCAGACTATTATGTCTTTTTATATGACCGAAAAATTTCAGCTTCCTTATTGCGATGGTATTTAGGAGCCAATGTTCCTGTACGTTTAGTGAGTGCAGTACTTCTCTGTTGGTCTTTTTTTCTGTCCAGGGTATTCTCAACATCCTTCTGTAGCATTTCATTTTGAATGATGTAATCTTTTTTGCAACTGTTTTATTGAGTGTCCAAGTCTCGCAGCCGTATGTTGCTACTGGGAATATACATGCTCTGATCAGTTGTAACTTTGTTTCTTTGCTTGTGCCTTGCCATAGGTTTTTCATCTGTATTAGCTTATGTGAAGCAATTGCAAGTCTTCTTTTAATTTCTACTGCACAGTCGCCAGAGCTGTTAATGATTGATCCTAAGTATTCGAATTCATTGACACTTTCCAGTTCTTCGTTACCTTCATAAGTATTTAAATAAATAACACGATATTTAATCAGTTTTACAAATTACGGTTCACAAGAAACAAGGGACGTTTCGGGTTTTACCCTTCGTCAGCCACAAACAGGTGACAAAGACAAAAATTACATATAGGTACTACAAAACTATACGATGATGAGAAATATACAACAAATGGGCGATACAAGCAGATGGAAAAAGTGATGAGAGAAAAAAGAACAATAATAATACAAGAAAACCGTAAAATCTAAAAGAAATACTGAAACAAGAAAGTAAATAATCAACGAAACGAAAAAAAGAAGAATAAACAAAACTGTGGAACTAGTAAAAGTTAGCTTAGCTCGATCCAAAGAATCTGTGGAAGAAAGAGGTAGTCTCTTGTCACAGAAATCACAAGGAAGTGACGTACGATAGCAACAAAACAAGAGATATAAAAAGATACGAAACGAAACCAAAACAAAAACATAAAAAGATAGATCTAAAATACAACGAATAAAGAATGAAAAAGAGAAAAGCTACCAGAATTTATGCAAAATGATGTTGTATATTCAAACCATCGGGAGCTAAAACGCCCATTTTAAAAATAAGGCGATTCTCCAACGAAAAGCGAGTCTTGTCATTACCGGCACATGAACGGAGGGCAGTGACATGTATATCGGAGTTTCCTGAATGGTCAGGCCTATTGAAATGAAGGGCCACCGGTAAATGTTTGTCACGATAGATGTCATTCAAGTGCTCACGAAACCTGTCTGCCAAACGCCTACCAGTTTCACCAATATAGGTCATGCCACACCTCTTGCAGATGATAGCATAAATCAGGTTTCTGGATTCGCACGTAAAAGACTCTCTAATGATAAATTTTCCTTTCGGAAAAGTGACTGTCTGAGTTTGGAGTACAAACGGACAGGTCTTGCATATCCGGTGTTGGCACGGTTTAGTACCAAAGTAAGATGGGCTAGAATGTCGCAAGCAACTGTGTACAAGAATATCCCTAAAATTCTTATCCCTACGATAAGCTACCAAAAGTGTATCCCGAAACAACTCTTTGGTATCAGGATCAGAGTTGAGAATAGACAGATGTCGAAACAGAATTCTCTTTACCGCCAGACAGTGAGGATGGAAAGTTAGAACCAGTTTCAGTCTGTCAGATTGGACAGAAGGTTTAGTAGTGAGTGCCGTCTGACGAGTGACGCGTGTGATATGATTAAGGGCATCAGATAAAACATGTTCTGGATAAAGACGTCGGCGAAAGAACTCAAGCATCTCTTGAGCTCGATCATGAAAATCATCGTCATCGTGACATAACCGACCAAGCGAAGAAGTTGAGAAAAGGGAATGGAATTTTTACAACTAAGAGGATGCGATGAAGTATAAAGAAGGAAACCATGAGCGTCAGTAGCCTTATAATAGACAGACGTTTTAAGACAAGTAGGGCTAATATTTATTTACTGGTACCTTCATAATTCAACATGGGCACCTCTCAGCAACTCCTACACCCCCCCCCCCCCTCCATGTCAAGGACTGTGTTTAAATGTTGTTCACATTAAAAAAGTCTACATACCTCATACACTGACTCTAACTCAAAGTCCATATGTAGGCCAGCAGGTCTGCCAGAAGGCACTCTTATGTCAGCCTTTTCTGTTACATAATCAAGGTACACTGGACTCCAGACGTTATGCTTGGCCTTTTTTAAGGCAAGAGGTCGACTTAAGACTTTGATATATTTCTGAAAATATATAAGCATACTATTGATCTCATAAAATAAAACAATTCTGTGTAACCTTACTGAGGAGGACAACGCAAAAGTTTTAGATGGGGAGGGGTAAGAAATACGACGTTTATCATCATCATCACCATTTGACTGCGCAAGAAGCATAGGCCTTCATCAAACGTATGCCAAGTCTTCCTGTCCTGTGCCATCTGCTGAAGGTCTTCTTTTCATGTCTTCTTCACCCCCTTCATGACTGTCTCCAGTTCTACTCTTTATGTGTTCCTTTGTCTCCCTCTACCTCTCTCACCCTGGTGACTTCAGAAAAATGACTCACAGCAATGCCATCAAAAGGTTAACCTCAGTGTGTGCCCCAATTATCTCCAGCTTCTTCTTCTTATCTCTTGTTCCACTGGCACTTGTCTGGTTTTTGTCATCAGTTCTATTAAGCCATCTTGTCATATCTTTTCAATCCCTCCAAGTACCCTTCCACAAAAGTCTATAGCTTCTTTACTGATGCTGTAATTGTTTCCCATGTCCCAGAGCCATACAACAGAACTGACAATAAGGTATAAAGAGAAAAATGTTTGCCTCTAGACTGTGGTATGGATAACTGTGACCTCCTTTTTTCTGACATGGATGAAGTGTAACTTAATAATGACCTTAATTCTGATGTACTAGATCACTGGAGATCACGTCAGATATGTATCTGTGGTTAGTCTTTTTACACTGAGTGTTTTTATATATGTCAAGTTACCTCACTCAGTGTAGTTTCCTGGGGTTTCTGGGAAAACAAAGAAAGAACGGGACTACTGAATCCTCTGGCATTTTGTAAAATGAGGTTGTCCTTGAGGCTGACAGCCTCATCATGTAAAACTAATTGCTGCAGAAACCGCCATTGCAAGAGTTTGTGTTTTCACATAGGCTTCATCAATGGAACCATCTACAGTGGTCGTACCTATAAGGAGCTAGAGGAAAGATATGATGCAGACACAGATAAGAGAGAAAGTAAGCTCAAATCAATGTAGGCTACTAGTAAACAAAATAATCACCACAGTGTTTCAAAAACAGTGTTAACTTGAATTTCTAGTAACCTAACACCTACACACCTGCACATTTTCTTGTACATCTGCTCTGGTAGATATGTGAGTATACTTGCCTGGAAAAAAAAAGTAAGCAAGTGTTATTTTGGCCAAAATTATCGTTACACGGTGAATAACATAATAATAGCCCCTTCAGTCATAACTGACTATGGGAGTGCACAGCTGAGGTGACAGCCGTAAGCTGCTTATTTTCCTGGTGTTCCTTTTGACATTTTCTCCTCTCTTCTGCTTGAAGTAAGCTGACAGTAATGAGTTATCCTTGTATTAATATCAGGGTCACCAATGTGGAACTGTTGACAAAAATCAGACAAGTGCCAGGGGAACAGGACATTGGAAGAAGACAATGGTGATGGATAGGGACAGATTGAGAAAACCTGCTGATAGTATTACAAGACATTCCTTGGTCTGGAATCCTCATAGAGAGGCAGAGGAAGAGAACAGGAGGAAGAATTAAAAATGATGAAGATGTGGAAAAAACTTGAGCTGATGGTGTGTGACAGGAGGACTTTGCATGTGTTTGACAAAGACCTGAGCTCCTTGGGGAGCTAAAGGGTATTGAATGATTGATTGGCATGGCACTGTTACAGACAAATCTTGAATACTGCTGAAATACAACATTTCCTTTAGATCCAGAGATTTGAGAAGTGAAGCAATAAGTATATTGTATTATAGATTTGTAGCTACACAAGAATAAACTACAAGTATATGATCTACAGACTAGCATCAAGAGCACCCACAGTGGGGACACTGGATATGGATAAGGGAGAGATACTGAGAACGATTAATGATCACCTGTTAGAGAATGACACTGCAATAGATGAATCATCAAGGTTAAGACTTGGAATTTGGCATCAAACGTAAGGCTAGCAGAGTTGGACGTAGGAGAGGATGCATCCGTCATGTATATAACCAGCGAGCTACAGGAACAGTTAGTATTCACACTTTTTGACATATACTGAGGGAGACTGAGCACCTATGGGTTTGCCTGGAGTGCAGTGATGTCCATTCTGTTCAACAATAACAATGTGATCTACAAATAAATCCAGAATGCTAGATCTGTTAAAATATTTCATAAAAAGATGAAATATGTATGATCTATTGCTGACTACAAAGATGAAGTATGTATGATCTATTACGGACTACAAGGATGAAGTATGTATGATCAATTGCTGACTACAAAGATGACATATGTATGATCTATTGCTGACTACAAGGACAAAGTAAGTATGATCTATTGCTGACTACAAAGATGACATATGTATGATCTATTGCTGACTACAAAGATGAAGTATGTATGATCTATTTCTGATTACAAGGATGAAATATGTATGATCTATTGCTGACTACAAGGATGAAATATGTATGATCTATTGCTGACTACAAGGGTGAAGTATGTATAATCTATTGCTGACTACAAGGATGAAGTACGTATGATCTATTTCTGACTACAAAGATGACATAAGTATGATCTATTGCTGACTACAAGGATGAAGTATGTATGATCTATTTCTGACTACAAGGATGAAGTATGTATGATCTATTTCTGACTACAAGGATGAAGTATGTATGATCTATTGCTGACTACAAGGATGACGTATGTATGAACTATTGCTGACTACAAGGATGAAGTATGTATGAACTATTGCTGACTACAAGGATGAAGTATGTATGATCTATTGCTGACTACAAGGATGAAGTATGTATGATCTATTGCTGACTACAAGGATGAAGTATGTATGATCTATTGCTGACTACAAGGATGAAGTATGTATGATCTATTGCTGACTACAAGGATGAAGTATGTATGAACTATTGCTGACTACAAGGATGAAGTATGTATGAACTACTGCTGACTACAAGGATGAAGTATGTATGATCTATTGCTGACTACAAGGATGAAGTATGCATGATCTATTGCTGACTACAAGGATGAAGTATGTATGAACTATTGCTGACTACAAGGATGAAGTATGTATGAACTATTGCTGACTACAAGGATGAAGTATGTATGAACTATTGCTGACTACAAGGATGAAGTATGTATGATCTATTGCTGACTACAAGGATGAAGTATGTATGATCTATTGCTGACTACAAGGATGAAGTATGTATGATCTATTGCTGACTACAAGGTTGAAGTATGTATGATCTATTGCTGACTACAAGGATGAAGTATGTATGATCTATTGCTGACTACAAAGACGTGTGTTTGATGTTATTCAAATAAGTCACCCAAGGTACTAGGGTTAGAATTGAGGTTTAGTGTTAGGTTTAGGATTCCTAGACCTAACCCTAATCATTACCCCTTATTGCTTCATGTTTTTCCTTAAGGCCATATCAAACACACGTCCCATGGTTGTTCATGTCAACCTCTGGCGTTTATTGCAAAATACAGTAATTCAAACATGTAAGACTAAGAGAGGGCATCATGTGATTAATTAAACTGAAATGCAAAGCAAATATTTTATAACATTCGTATGCATGCCTATGCCATCAATGCTAAAGGAGGAAAGTGTTTGTTTCATAACACTAAATTTTTGATTTTTAAAGGACACATTAACGTGTCGTTAAAAATTAACTTTATTTTTTGTTAAATCCTCATTCAGTTATACGTAAGACAGCCCCACAGCAGATAGTACCACAAGGTAATGAAGTGTTGGAGACGTCACTTATACTTCGTACCAGCTTTATGAAGTGGGGCAACCAGTTCCCGTCCTCACTGCCTTTGCCTTTCTTTTTCCGAACAGAGTCATGTACCCATTTTTAAAGCTGGGTAGATTGTAGCGTGATGCGACCTGGTTTCAAACCAGGCCTATCTGCGTCGTGATGCACGTATTTCGTAAAACTTTGAAAAGAAATAGCGGCCCGCCTATAAATCAAAACAAAAGGGGAGACAACCAATAAAAACTCAGAAATAGTTAAGGATAAAATAATAATAATAATAAATTCTTTAAAAAATCGAGGAAGTTGAGGGGAACTGCGGTAAGACGTGGAGTACAATGGGTGGGTTTGAAAAAAAATCGAAAAAAGGTGATTCGTCTTACGAGGACAAAAGACAAAGAAAAAGAAATGTCTTTTGTCCTCGTAAGACGAATCACCTTTTTTCGATTTTTTTTCAAACCCACCCATTAAATTCTTTAAGCATCAAACACGGCGCATAAGGCAGAAACCAGTGCTCTCCAGGTTGTTCGTTGTGACGCCACTCCTCTTAGCTCTTGCACATTATTTAGGCCCAACGTTCTTCCTTCTCTTATTATTGTTCTTCTGAGTGTTTCTTTTGGTCTTTCTTATTAAAAATTGTGAATTCTCTTACGCAACTTAAACGTACAGGTAACGAATGAAAACAATGCTTTCCTGATCCCAAGATGGACATAGATAATATTAAACAAAATATTTTTACTTTCATGGCTGGCTGTAACAGACAGATAAAACTGAGTACAACGTTACTAGCTAACTGACTGTAATCTAGTTGTTTCAATAATGCAAGACCTTACTGTGTATAATCTTAATAACGTTTATTCTTTCACTTGCGGTATATGCGAGTTGTTAGAACGCGGTAAATAAAATTTTCATGCAACCGTTCGTTCCATGCTTGCTGCGTGTGATACCAAACAAGCTTACACTTCTGCAGTGCAGGGCCGGATTAAGCCAAGAGGGGCCTCTAGGCTTTTTGGTGTTTGGGCCCCCTTCACTTAATAGGTAATAATTTTTTATTTTTTTTTCAAACCTCTTAGCATGGTGATGATATATTATAGTATTATTAATGAACTGGTATATTAGTTTCTTAGCTTTGCTTACCTCTTTTATTAGAATTTTTTTTTTTTTTTGGTTTTAATGTTTATTAGTATTATTTTTATTATTATTAAGGTAAACACAATAGTTCACTCGCCGTTATGATTTTGCCCCGGGTGCATTATGTCTTTTAAGTTATTTCTGTTTTTAACTGTCTTTTTAGAACGTTGTGAATGTGACTGCAAAGTGCTAAAATGTTGTTTTTGTACATAAATCTATACATAGGGACATAAATCTGTACCTAGTATTCCGATGGTCAAGAAAATATGGGCCTAACACCATATTCCCAATATGCCTCAATGGGCGTGTAACGGGATCCTTTACATCTTTCTTTTTTTTTTACATGCACTGAAATTTTTTTTATTTTTTTACCTTATACCTGGGAGACTTTTTTCAGGCCATAATTTTTTTTTGTTTACCTTATGCACGGGCCCTTTGGAGATCCGGACCCCTAGGCATCAGCCTACTTAGCCTAATGAATAATCCGGCCATGCTGCCGTGTCATCTTGCTGTCCCAACTTCTTTCATCCGGCTTTCCTTCAGTCTTCTTCTTCTTCCTCGTTCGTCCTGAAAAGGACGTTGGTTGCGCTGTGTCTGTTTACGCCGGAGCTGTGATATCTGCGCCTTTCGGCCGACACATCCGACTTCAGCACGGCATTTTTGGGGACCAGGTTTACCTTCCCTCTTCGATCCCTACTCTCTCAGCCAGACTGCAGTGATGCAGCCTGTTTCCAGGACCACCACGTGGAGGTGGAGTAGGGT
Source organism: Oreohelix idahoensis (assembly GCA_024509875.1). Classification (NCBI taxonomy): domain Eukaryota; kingdom Metazoa; phylum Mollusca; class Gastropoda; order Stylommatophora; family Oreohelicidae; genus Oreohelix; species Oreohelix idahoensis. The sequence goes on along the minus strand of JAMPIV010017702.1, from coordinate 284,632 downwards.
CTTGGTCAGCTCTGGTTCGCTGACCCTGACGCAGGCAGTCAAGCTATGGTTCCTTCAGTCTAAGTTTCCCCTGTGACTAATGCCTTGACCGTTTCGGTATTAAACATTTTATTTTTTTTAATTTTTTTTTTCAAATGCACGAGCCAAGTGATAGGCAATATGCAGCACCAGCCCAAGGGATTTCTCATGGTGGCGTCTCGACCACCCACCCCACCGTGCAGTTATTACGTACTCTTACGAGACTCAATTTAATGCTGTTGAGTTGGATCACACTATAATTTCTGCAAAAAATGTTCACTGTAGCATTCTACAATAACGCAATACATGTATGTTTCTTAATCGCATTGTATGTAATTTTTTATATATTATTTATGAATTAGGTTACAGATAGGCTCTCAAAGTGGTTTTTTTTTTAGGGAGGGGGGGGGGGAGAGAAAAATAATAGTATAGTCGTTTAGAAAATCTGTCCCAAAAAAAAATTATTTAATTTATATTTATTTTACTTACATTTTTTTTTTTTCTTTCATTTAAAATTTTCTCTTGAATTTTTAGTTTTTGTTATTTAAATTAAAATATATATATATATAAGTCGGTGTCTCCCCGAGGTCGGCGCCTGGTGCTCACACCACCCAATAGCCAAACATTCTGATTTCTTTTTATATAATTTTATTCTGATAACTGATATTCTTCATCTTCAGCAAGCCTGCTGCATAATTAACAGATAATTACGTAACCAACCTTTATTTACGCACGCCATCCATCTTGTCTGCCTATTGTCGGGTACTTCCTTGCCTATCAAGAAAGTAAAAACTCGAATCTGCACATAAAAACAAAACAAATAACGAAGGGTTAAAGATAATTAAAACAGTAAGGAGAACGTGCACATAATTTGTCACTAGTTTCAAAGTCAACAAAGATAGGACCAAAGACTGTCAAATGTTGTCCTCCCAGCGGACTCTGGGTCGTCCTGGAGGTCTGGATCCCTGGCTCTTAGCCTCCCATACCTGCCGTGGTAGCCAATCTTCTCCCATTCTGCAGACATGGCCAAACCATCTTAGTTGGGACTGTTCTACTTGGGTTGGGTTTTTAGGCCTTGACGTATCGTCTGGTTGTGGACCATGTCTCTTCTTGTAACTTCAACCACCTTTCTTAGATATCTCATTTCTGAGGTTTGGATCTGACTTGTGTGGGTATTAGTCATTGCCCATGACTCACATCCATACGTCAAGACTGGGACACAGGTGGAACGGTATACAGCCATCTTTGTTTTCTTACCAACTTCTCTTTTGCTGAGGAATCCTCGATCTATGGCCTAAAAAAAGTCTCCCAGCTTTCGGGTAGTCAGATCTTCTTTGATGCCTCCCTTCCAGTCTATGACAGCTCTGAGGTATCTAAAGTGGTTGACCTGCTCCAGGACCTGTTCTCCCAGCTTAATCTGAAGCCTTCTTTCCTCTCGGGATATCATCATGGTTTTTGTTTTGGAGCCACTGATGACCATTCCTCTCTTCTCCAGCTCTACTTTCCAGACTTGCAAGTTTTATTGAAGATGTTCATCTGATATAGCAATCAGGGCAACATTATCGGCAAATGCCACCTCTGAAATACAAACTTGTCTCATCTTCCAGTACCCCACTGAATATTTTCTTGTCCTCTCCTTAGATGTTTTGATGACATCATCCTTGAGAAGTATGAACAGATATGGTGACAAGTTATCACCTTGTCTTGCACCAGTGGTGGTCCTGAACTCTTCTGACTTATGGTTTGCCGTCCTCACATAATTTCGGGAAGACTTGTAGAAGCTCTGTATAGCACGTATCAGAGGTGTTAGAATGTTCTTTCTTGCCAAGCAGTCCCAAAGTTTGCTCCAGAGGACCTTATCAAATGCCTTTTCCAGATCCAAGAAACAAAGGTGCATCTCACCTTTATACTCAAGGGCCTTTTCACTCAGCTGTTTGAGTGTGAAGATCAGGTCTTGAGTACTTGGATTTACTCGGAAGCCACATTGAACCTCATCCATTTGTGGCTCAACTAGGCGTCTGAGTCTCTGCTTCAGGGTTCTAGAGTAGATTTTACCAGGGACATTGAAAAGGGATATGCCTTTATGATTTCCACATTGTCGGTTGTCACCCTTTTTGAAAATGGGTATTATGATGGCAATCTCCCAATCCTTTGGTATGGTCTTGTTGCACCAAGCTGCCTGTAGGACCCTCAGGTGTAATAGGTAGCCTGCTGCTCCCATGTACTTAACAATTTCTGGTGGTATACCATCATGCCCTGCTGCTTTACAACTTAACCAATCGGACTTTTATTTTCTTTAATGTTTGTAGCTGCTACATTGTTCATATTGAGACTCCAAGTGTAAACAGTTATTCATAAGTGCGTCCGTGGTTAGAGCATAGGCCTCTTGAGGCAAAAGTAGCGGGTTGAAACCACGGTGGCGTCATGCTACAGTCTATTATCTGTAAATGGATTGACTCTGCTCTTGGGTCAGGAAAAGCAAAGGCAGCAAAGTAGGAAGTGGTTACTTGATCTAGTATTGTGAAGTCTCTAACATTTCACATCCTACGGCAATATTTGCTATGAGCCTACCCATTGGTGAAATTCTGAAGCTTTTTGGTTGTTGTTTTTGTTGTTTATCATGTTCAAATCCATATAACAGGGAATTGACATTTGAAATTATTCTGATTTTTGTGTTGGACGTGGGTGGAGTACGGTCTTGACCAGCTCTGGTTCGCTGGTCCTGATGCAAGCAGTGAAGCTATGGGTCGCTGACTGCATTCACTATTGCTGCATCTTTGGGTCCCTGATTTTGAATGAAGTTATTTTACCAATTGTTGTAAAGTTTAAAAAAAAAAATACGTTGCATTTTTTTTTCAAGTGATGTAATTTATCCTCTTCCCCGTGAATGGGAAACAATCAAACGGGGAAACAATAATAACAATTAAACATGTGTAGATTTTTGACACTTTACTATGCGTTGTTTATTTATTATTTAAAATATAACAGCAACTTTGGTGGGGGAAAAAGATGCGCGGAATACTGAGCGCCGTGCAGTTTAGTGCTACGGCCAGAAGCGCACAACTTTTATTTAATTTCCAGACTGCAACATTGGTTGTTGGGAAAAAGTCTGTGGCGGGACGGGACGCCTAATAGAATTACATATATAGGGGATTTGATGTCTACTACGGATAAAAATTAACTATTGCGGATAAAATTTAACACATGCAGATAAAAGTTAACTAATGCAAGTATAAGTTAACTACTGCTGATAACAGTAGAAATATAATTTATGTAAGAAGCGAGTGTGACTGCTATATTTTTGTGTGACGTCACATTTTTCCAAACCCCCCTCTCCCTATCGTCACACAACGTCACCAAATTTTGACCCCCATTATTTAAGTTCAGTGTCCCAATGAAACTCTCTGCCTAAACTGTCAATACAAAAAGAAGAGGAGCTTTCATTGCAATGGGAAACATATGGAGATCAAGAGAATCAAGTCCAACACAAAAATAAGAATCTTCAACTCAAATGTCAAGTCAGTCCTGTTGTATGGCTCTGAAACATGGAGAACAACAAAAACAACAACCAAAAAGCTACAGACTCTCATAAACGGGTGCTTGCGTAGAATAGAAGGATTGAAATGGTATGACAAAGTCACAAATGTGGAACTGATGACAAGAACCAGACTAGTGCCAGTGGAACAAGAGATGGGAAGGAGACGCTGGCGATGGATAGGACACCCATTGAGGAAACCTGTTGATAGCATTACGAAGCAGTCCTTGTTCCGGAATCCTCAGGGAAAGAGAGGCAGAGGTAGACAAAAAAACACATGGAGAAGAGAACTAGATACAGAAGTAAAAATGATGAAGAAAACATGGAAAGAACTTGAGCGGATGGCACGTGGCAGGAGGACTTGGCATGTGTTTGTTGAAGGCCTATGCCCCCCGAGGAGCTAAAGAATATTGATTGATTGTACCAATGAAACACAAATTAATAACATTGAAACAAAAGCAATCACGTTTTAAGAGCACGAGTTGCTATACATAGAACAAAAAATGAGAGAAGAGTTCCAACTACGTCACTTACCGACTTCTCCGGCCAGTTAAATTCATCAAAAACGGAATCAAAATTCTCCTGGGCGCCATCTGTAATGATCATGATTGCCTTGTTGCATAAATTATGTTCTTTATACTCCATTTGCTCCTATTGTCAAACAGAAAGATGCAAGCATTCATTCAATGAAAGGTCAGTGATGTAACACATATTACGCCTATACCTGCATTATTGGCTAAGTCTTCTTAACATGAAAAAAAAAAATATCCACGTGGCTGGAAAGCAACGTGAGATCTTGTTTTATGAGAGACTGCCGTCGGTCTAACAATCCCAACCGTGTAAAAATTACTTTAATGGATAAAGGGAAGAAAAACTTCTTTCAGACGTCAACTTGAACATGTTCAAAGAAAGAAATGGGGAGCTTGCGGTTGTTGGTATCTCAGTAGAGTTTTTGTTTTTTTCAAGAAATCGTACCAATGATGGCCATATGCGCTTTCTCTGCTCCTCATATGGTGCGCACCTTTGAAGCAGACGTTCAGCAGTCATTTTTTTCGGTGCCACAGTTATACTCATCAATAGTTCCTTATCTTTAGCTTAATGGAAGAAAAACGCTGAGATAGCAAATGCTTTTTCAAGCCATCAGACCATTTAGCAATTGTTTTGTATAATGACGTAAAGGAGTGAAGTGTTAGAGACTTAACTATACTAGGTCTAGCATCGAGAGCTGGGATGACCAGTTCCCTTCCTCACCGCCTAGTGCCTACCTTAACTCAAGAGTATAGCTAGGTACCCATTTACAGCTGGGTAGACTGGAATGTGACGCTACCGTTTTGGAACCCGGCACCTTTACCACGAGAGACCAGCCGCTCTAACCACTTTGTCACTCGGACACTTCATATGCATAATAGAAGAAAAGTTGTGTCAGCCGGTCTGAGATATAACAGTTGTCATCCCATGTACCTCCACCTACACTTCCACTTCTTTAGGTGCCGTCGAGTGAGCCGAAACGTTAAACCTGGAGAAGTGTAGTCCACAGACATAGTCTCAACATATCTCTATATACGAGCAAGTAACCCGCCAAAACCATGATGGGAAAATAATTATGTTGTACTTTTGTCTGCTGCATGTCCTGAAGAAGGCGCCAACTCTCACGTGCTCATTTCATTTTTTCCCATTCTACTTCAACTTCATTGTTTCTATGCTCCAGGGTTTCCAGATGACCTGGAAACCCTCTGGCTTAAATTTAAGGACATCATAAAAGCAGCTGCAGCAAAAGCCTGTGGTGAAGTCTGACTTGGGAAGAAGGGAAAGAGGACACCTTGGTTGACAGAAAAAGTTAAAGAGAGAATAAGAGAACTGAAAAAAGCATGGAAACAATACTTAGAAGCTAAAAACACAGCAAGAAAAACAGAGAAATAGAGAGAAAATGTTAGAGCAGAAGCAAAGAACAAGGTGCTAGCAGCAAAATAAAGATCCTGGGTAGAATTTGGAGAAAAGCTAGGAAAAAAATGCTCAAGAAAACCAGAAATTGTTCTACAAGATCCTAAAGAACACGAGGAAGGAAAAACAGTGCCCTCTAAATTCATAAAGTACAAGCAAGACAAATTTACTTACAAAGTAATGGAAAGATGGAAAGAATATTTCTCAGAGCTCCTTTGTGGTGAGCAAGGTCACGCTTCATAAATGATAAACACTATCACAGAAGAGGAAACCAATGATGGTGAAGATTGCATCTTCAAAAGAGGTACAACCGACAATGTGAGAATCATAGAGGCATATTTCTTCTCAGTGTCCCTCGTAAAATTTTCTTTAGAATCCTGGTGGAGAAACTCAGACGCCTGGCTGAGCCACAGATAGATGAGGTCCAGGGTGGCCTCCGAGCAAACCGAAGTATTGAAGACCTTATGTGGTGAAGTGGGATGTTATAAATATTTATAGGGGACTTAGTGTACTGACTGAGATCAGCTGTGAAGGTATCTATATCTATTAAGAGTAGTGTATTATAGATAACCTTACTTGCTACCACATATCTCTATATCTCAGTCAGAATTATTCTGGAATAGTGTGATGCTACGTTATGTGTCTAGGGTATGAGTATGGTGAAGTGTAAGTCACAACAACAGACAGATAAACAATTTAATTTAATCCACTACTCTTAACAACACTGTGACACTCACATACATATAACACTCTATGAGAATATCTTAAAGAAGTCACTCGTAACTTTTCAAATAACAATATGTATTCATTACTGGCATGAATGAATATGTGTCCTGATTCAACTACAAGGGAACCAGGAATCACAATCAATTTAAATTACAAGTTATGTACAGAATGTATTTAATATGAATATTGTAGTGACATATATTATTACAAATGTTCTATGTGTGTCAGTTGTGTAGTAGTAAAATGAGGTAATACTGGTTTTGTTTTGTTCAAGCTCTGTTGGTATTTGTCATCATGACTTCAATAGTTTGTCTTTAGGGACTAGTATTGGAGATGTTCACAGTTCCTGATTTTAAGACAAGTAAATTCCCCTCTTAATGTTAATTTTACAAAGTCAGTTCAAGATGAGGGGACATAATGTTGAGCTCAGCTGGCCAAGTTAGCTTATCTGGCGTGATGGCGGCAGGAAAGGACTCCTCTGCTCGAATTCTCCTCTGGGCTCTGGAGACACCTCACTGATAGCTAAAAGGACCAAGGAGTATGCTGTCCGACACTGGATTCAGCAAAGCTCTGACTAGGTGCTGCTCAGTACCATCAAGACCACTGTCCCACAATTCATACGAATAAACACAGATACGTTGATTAGCAATGAATTCTGGCACAAACTGGCACAAATTCCCATCTGCTTATCTTCCAGGCTTTTATTTAGCCAAATATAAGCTGGCTTCAACGCACTGATGCTTTATCAATCTTATTTAAACAAGTGGTTTCGAACTAACGCTCCCAAGTGTGTATATCAGCGAGTCTGACCAATGAGCCCCGTTTCGACAAGTGTTTGAAAAAATGTTACCTTTCCCCGTTTCCCCTAACAACCAAGATAGTATTTATAGCCCGACCAATCGTGGTTAGGCTTTCATTTGTTGCGCTCCAATCAATTTGGAGTTTACATGGTAGGCTATTTCTGTAACGTAAATTTTTTTCAAACACGTTAAAAAAAAAAATTTTATGAGCAGAAATGATTTTATGCTGTCAGGCACCCCCAATATTTTATTTTGGGTATAATTTATTAATTCCTGGACTATTTGCGTAACGTTTTACATATTATTTGTCAGCAAGCCCTAAGGAACCCAAAAATACAAATTTAAAGGAGCTACGTGGCTGCATTCAAAATATGCAATTTCTTCTACCTCCTGTTTCGAAGATGTGCTGTCTGGGTACTGTTATGTTTTCAACCGTAAACCCATCTAATGTTATCTTTTCTAATAAGAGTTTTTTTTATGATTTATAAACCTAACTCTGGGAAAGGGTAGTGTATTTTATCACTGTCCGTCTGAAAAAAAATTAGTGCATGTAGACTTACACGCGTGATGGCAGCATTTGTGTATCGCGCGACGCGTGTTGCATGCGTTCCTGATTTTCAGCCCTCCCCTCTCTCTTTATCCTTTTGTCCATCTGTTCGTTCGTTTTGGTAACGCAGTATAATTAATGTTAGGATTAATTTAGGTCATTACGCAGTACGTCTCAATGTTTTTCTTAGAAATGCAGCACACGTTTCATTGAAGAAGGCGGGTAATAATACAGTAAGCTTTTATATCAACGTGAAAGCGTTACAATTTGCAGACGAAGCAGAAAACAAGGGGGATTTCGAGTACATTCTTTGTGACAGCACTGTTATTTTCCCATTGCTCTTCTCTTTATTAATTTTATTTGTTAGGCTTTATATTTACCTAATAATTTATATATGTGGATTAGAATATTTCACGACACCTCCCCTCTTAAAACAGACATTATATGTCAGTCCTTTATTCTATATACACATAGAGAAATTTATTATTATTTCTGGGGTTTACGGTGATTCTCATCACACGGATGGCGGCTTAAAAAATCCGCTCCCAAATTGGTTTTTCCAGATATATACTCAATGCTAAAATTATATGGAGCCAGAAGTAAAGACCATCGGAGTAACCTAGAGTTCTCATGCTTAGCCTGTGCTAGAAACGATAAAGGTTTGTGATCTGTTTGCAACTTAAATGCCTTCCCATATAGATAAATATTGAATTTCTTTATTGCCCATTGTGGTGAAGTGGGATGTTATAAATATTTATAGGGGACTTAGTGTACTGACTGAGATCAGCTGTGAAGGTATATATATATCTAATAAGAGTAGTGTATTATATATCACCTTACTTGCTACCACATATCTATATATCTCAGTCAGAATTATTCTGGAATAGTGTGATGACTACGTTATGTGTCTAGGGTATGTGTATGATGAAGTGTAAGTCACAACAACAGACAGATAAACAATTTAATTTAATCCACTACTCTTAACAACACTGTGACACTCACATACATATAACACTCTATGAGAATATCTTAAAGAAGTCACTCGTAACTTTTCAAATAACAATATGTATTCATTACTGGCATGAATGAATATGTGTCCTGATTCAACTACAAGGGAACCAGGAATCACAATCAATTTAAATTACAAGTTATGTACAGAATGTATTTAATATGAATATTGTAGTGACATATATGAGTACAAATGTTCTATGTGTGTCAGTTGTGTAGTAGTAAAATGAGGTAATACTGGTTTTGTTTTGTTCAAGCTCTGTTGGTATTTGTCATCATGACTTCAATAGTTTGTCTTTAGGGACTAGTATTGGAGATGTTCACAGTTCCTGATTTTAAGACAAGTAAATTCCCCTCTTAATGTTAATTTTACAAAGTCAGTTCAAGATGAGGGGACATAATGTTGAGCTCAGCTGGCCAAGTTAGCTTATCTGGCGTGATGGCGGCAGGAAAGGACTCCTCTGCTCGAATTCTCCTCTGGGTTCAGGAGACACCTCACTGATAGCTAAAAAGACCAAGGAGTATGCTGTCCGACTCAGGATTCAGCAAAGCTCTGACTAGGTGCTGCTCAGTACCATCAAGACCACTGTCCCTGAAATCAAGAAGGATGTACCTTCTACTTCATAACTAACTTAAACTCTCTTGTTACACTGATCACAACACAGCACAAACATTGAGTTCAGAGCATTAGGCCAACTGTCAGCTTCATTTGAAATACTTTATTCCAGTATTACCCTTCTTAATGGTTACTACGCCTCTGCAATTCCAGCATTATTTCTTTCTATTCAATCATCCAGGTGTCAGTGTACTGTTTGGCCATTCCATGCCGTTTTACTTCTCTCCGACACCCTCTGTTCAGGCTGGAGCATTACAGGCTTTACCTCACGTTGGCCACTGAACTACACATATATATACAGGCATAAATCAACAATTCACATTCAATTTTCATTAAAAGATATTGAATGGTTCAAGCTTACCACAATTCATACGAATAAACACAGATACGTTGATTAGCAATGAATTCTGGCACAAACTGGCACAAATTCCCATCTGCTTATCTTCCAGGCTTTTATTTAGCCAAATATAAGCTGGCTTCAACGCACTGATGAGCTTTATCAATCTTATTTAAACAAGTGGTTTCGAACTAACGCTCCCAAGTGTGTATATCAGCGAGTCTGACCAATGAGCCCCGTTTCGACAAGTGTTTGAAAAAATGTTACCTTTCCCCGTTTCCCCTAACAACCAAGATAGTATTTATAGCCCGACCAATCGTGGTTAGGCTTTCATTTGTTGCGCTCCAATCAATTTGGAGTTTACATGGTAGGCTATTTCTGTAACGTAAATTTTTTTCAAACACGTTAAAAAAAAAATCTTATGAGCAGAAATGATTTTATGCTGTCAGGCACCCCCAATATTTTATTTTGGGTATAATTTATTAATTCCTGGACTATTTGCGTAACGTTTTACATATTATTTGTCAGCAAGCCCTAAGGAACCCAAAAATACAAATTTAAAGGAGCTACGTGGCTGCATTCAAAATATGCAATTTCTTCTACCTCCTGTTTCGAAGATGTGCTGTCTGGGTACTGTTATGTTTTCAACCGTAAACCCATCTAATGTTATCTTTTCTAATAAGAGTTTTTTATGATTTATAAACCTAACTCTGGGAAAGGGTAGTGTATTTTATCACTGTCCGTCTGAAAAAAAAATTAGTGCATGTAGACTTACACGCGTGATGGCAGCATTTGTGTATCGCGCGACGCGTGTTGCATGCGTTCCTGATTTTCAGCCCTCCCCTCTCTCTTTATCCTTTTGTCCATCTGTTCGTTCGTTTTTGGTAACGCAGTATAATTAATGTTAGGATTAATTTAGGTCATTACGCAGTACGTCTCAATGTTTTTCTTAGAAATGCAGCACAAGTTTCATTGAAGAAGGCGGGTAATAATACAGTAAGCTTTTATATCAACGTGAAAGCGTTACAATTTGCAGACGAAGCAGAAAACAAGGGGGATTTCGAGTACATTCTTTGTGACAGCACTGTTATTTTCCCATTGCTCTTCTCTTTATTAATTTTATTTGTTAGGCTTTATATTTACCTAATAATTTATATATGTGGATTAGAATATTTCACGACACCTCCCCTCTTAAAACAGACATTATATGTCAGTCCTTTATTCTATATACACATAGAGAAATTTATTATTATTTCTGGGGTTTACGGTGATTCTCATCACACGGATGGCGGCTTAAAAAATCCGCTCCCAAATTGGTTTTTCCAGATATATACTCAATGCTAAAATTATATGGAGCCAGAAGTAAAGACCATCGGAGTAACCTAGAGTTCTCATGCTTAGCCTGTGCTAGAAACGATAAAGGTTTGTGATCTGTTTGCAACTTAAATGCCTTCCCATATAGATAAATATTGAATTTCTTTATTGCCCATATTACTGCAAGACATTCTTTTTCGCTAGTTGAGTAGTTGATTTCAGCTTTATTCAACTTTCTGCTAGCATATGCCACTGGGCTTAATTCCCCATCCAATGCATCTGATTTCTGTAGTAGAGTTGCACCTAACCCAATATTACTTGCATCCGTCCTTACTATGAATTCTTGACTTAAGTCAGGTAATTTCAAAATGGGTTTACTTGTGAGCTTTTCCTTCAATTCTTGGTAAGTCATTTCACATTGTGGTGTCCATGTAATGCGATCTGGAAGTCCTTTACGTGTCAATTCAGTTAACGGTGCACATATGGAATTAAAGTTCTTGATATACTTCTGGTAGAAACCACATAATGAGACAAAGGATCTCACGTCCTTCTTGGTTTGTGGTCTCGGGGCTTTCTGTAGTTTTTCTAAATTCTTTGGGTCAGGGGTCATATTTCCCTGATAAACTGTGTGTCCCAAAAATTCCAATTCTTTACATCCAACGCAACATTTGGTTGGACGGGCTGTTAAATTTGCCTCCCTAAGTCGATCAAACAGCATGTTCAGAGAGTCAATGTGTTCCTCAAATGTTTCTGTTGCTATAAGGATATCATCCATAAAATTTGTTATACAGGGATTATTCAGAGGATCCAATAATTTTCTCATCATTCTAGAGAAGACACTAGGCGTATTCTTCAATCCAAATGGCAATCTATTAAACTCATAGTGTCCTTCTGAGGTACTAAAAGCTAGGTATGGTCTAACCTCAGGCTTTACTGGAATCTGATAGTATCCTTTACTCAGATCCACTTTTGAGAAATATTTAGCTTTATTTAGTCTGGCAAACAGCTGATTTGTATCCGGCAATGGATCCACCTGTCCTTCTGTAATAGCATTCAGTCTCCTGTAATCTATACAGAGTCTATGTTCTCCAGAGGGCTTCCTTAAGAGTACAACACCGGAACTATACGAAGACTCACTGTGCGAAATAATTCCTTCCTTCAATAGATAGTCTATCTCTTCCTTCAAAGCTTTCTCCTTCGCAAACGGAATCGAATATGGTTTCATACAGACAGGTGTGGGGTCTATCAGTTTCATATCATATTCCAATAGGTTTGTATGCCCTGGTCGGTCTGTTAACACCTCTGCATGATTATTTAGAACCTGTTGCACTCTCTCTTTCTGAGTTTTCGTTAAATGTGTACTGATTTTCACCTGTGCTGCTGTCTCACAGGGGTGTAATGGATATTCAAATGATGAAAGTGGTTCCTTTTTCATCTCATGGCGATGGACAAGGTCAACAAGTGTGTCTCTTCCTGATGTTCTCTTTCCAAATATTTCTTCAGGAGATTCACATGATAGATTTTTTCTTTCCCCTTCTTATCTATCTTATAATTTGTTCTAGACACCTTCTCTAAAACTGTATATGGACCCTGCCATCCAATTTGTAACTTATTCTGACTCTCGGGCAAAAGAAGCAGTACTTTCTCTCCCACAGCCAAATTTCTGTCTTTCGCCTTCCTGTTATAATAGGCAGCATGTTTCTTCCTGGCTTGTTTCAAATTTTCATTGGCAAGTTTCCAGCCAGTTTTTAACCGAGTGGTCAGCTCATTCACATACTGGTATGAAGATGTAATGTTTTCCTCTGCCTTTTCATCAGTCCACGTTCTTAACAAAGCTACATATGGACCTTTAATTGTGTGGACCTATTTGTCCATGCACCGGTATGGTCTCTTCCACTCGAAGCTTTATAGTGATGATTTTTCTTCCCAGAATTTTCATTCACAAAACGACCGCTACCAATTTTTCTTTTGGGGCTGTCTCCCCACTTAAAATTCTTGATGAGAGATTTCCTCCCTACATCCTCTTCCTCCAGTTTGTTTAAGTCCGATTGAGGGATTGTCGGCTTATCCTGGGGTAAGACATCTTTTGCACTCTCCGCATAGTGGCCATTGTAAAACAGTTAAGTGAAGCTTGTCCGTGAAAAGGGGCTTCCCATTCCATTTGGTCCACTTTATCAAATTTATTTTTCCTTTTATTGTTAGGCCTGATTTTGCCCCATGGCGTGTCCAGGTCCTGATCCATGTTCCCACTTGTGGGTGTTCCCTCATGTGCTATACTACACCTTTCTACAAAATTCTCAATGTCCCATCTTGCTTTGGGCCAATAATAATTGTGAGCCACCTTTTGAATGATGGTACCTATCTTCTCATGGTCCCCATCTGGTTTCACATGTAGACTCCTTATTAAGTCTGCCCTATATCTTTTTGGAAGAACCAGCTGTCCGTGACCTTTGGATCTAGCTCCAGTCTTCCTATACATCAACTTGTTTTTCATGTAAAAATCTCCCTTGCCTGGAGTTGTATGACAAGTTGACAATTTTCTGAACAAGGCTTGAGTGTTTTATCCCCAGCCTGTGCCTTCCTCATCTCTTCTGGAGTGGTATCTAACATAATATCCTCCTCCTGTCTTGAGGTCGACCTGACCTGAAGGGTTGCCATATACACAGGTTTCCTTCTGCAACGCTCAGTGTCATGATTGTCCATCTGACAATTCTTACACCACCTTTTTCCTTGGTTGAAAGATTTTCTTTCATCATATTTCCTTTCATCGAATTGTGGGAATTTATTTTTATTTTCATACCGTGGCCTATCAAATTGGTGCTTACCTTTATTTTGATCCTTAGGATCAAATTTATTAAAGTTCTGTGGTGCCCTAAAGTTATCCACTTGTTTCTTTTTATTACCTGTTACCTCTGCTTGAGCTGCTTGATACCTTTCAGCAACATTTAGCAACTCACCCAGCCTCTCTGCACCTTGTTCCATGAGAAACTTTCTCAGGTCTGGAGCCATGGACTCTCTTAGTTGCTCTATAAGGACCATTTCCTTAAGATCTTGGGTTTTACCCAGAGAAGTCCATTTCTCCAAGTATGTCTCTATTCGTGCAGAGAACTGGTGATAGGTTTCACCTGACAGTAGTTTAGCATTCCTAAATTTTTTCCTGTAAAACTCTGCATTCTTTTCATACCTTAACAAAAGAGCCTGCTTTAGCATGTCATAATTTTCCTGATCACCTCTGCTCATTTTTGCAAAAACTTCATAAGCTGCCCCACGAAGTCCCTGAGATAACTTTAAGCTCCACCTTTCTCTCTCTAACCCATACGTGGTGGCTAATAGTTCATACCTATTTAGGTAGCTCTCAATATCATCGTCTTTCTCAACAAAATGATCTAAATGAAAATTCATAGCTGAGGTTGAGGCTCCTTGAGTAACCGTAGCATCAGAGGCAAAGGGACTGGCACCATTTTCAGGAGCATGGCCTTGAAACTCAAACTCCCTTAGTCGTAACTCATGTTCCCTTTGTAATCTTTTATCTTCTGCTTCCCTTTCTGCAGCTAATTTCCTCTCTTCCCTTTCTGCAGCCTGTCTTCTTTCCTCGGCTTCCCTTTCTGCAGCTAATCTTTTGTCTTCTCTTTCTGCTTCCAATTTCTTAGCCTCAGCCTCAATCTGCAACCTCTTAGTCTCAGCCTCAGCCTCAAACTGTAACTTCTTAATTTCCTTGTCAGCCTCTAACTTTCTTTCGGCTTCAAACCTTCTTTCTTCGCGTTCAATAAATTTGTCACATTCCGTCGTGACATAGGCAACCATAACTTGCCCATCTAATCCTAACTCTTTTGCAGTCTGAACCGCGGCAGATCGAAATTTGGCCAGGTCCGCCATTGTCTATCATGTAAATTTATACAATGTCTAACCAACAATTCAAATTCTAAATATATATAATGGACAACACAGGCACCGTGAGCTCAACCTTATTTAATTCCACCCAAGGATACCTTTTAATTCTTATATTCCCTGAAGTGAATTACCCCCAATATTTTTAATAGGGAAAGATTCAAAATCCCAAGAGCGAGACCCCAATATATGTGGTGAAGTGGGATGTTATAAATATTTATAGGGGACTTAGTGTACTGACTGAGATCAGCTGTGAAGGTATATATATATCTAATAAGAGTAGTGTATTATATATCACCTTACTTGCTACCACATATCTATATATCTCAGTCAGAATTATTCTGGAATAGTGTGATGACTACGTTATGTGTCTAGGGTATGTGTATGATGAAATGTAAGTCACAACAACAGACAGATAAACAATTTAATTTAATCCACTACTCTTAACAACACTGTGACACTCACATACATATAACACTCTATGAGAATATCTTAAAGAAGTCACTCGTAACTTTTCAAATAACAATATGTATTCATTACTGGCATGAATGAATATGTGTCCTGATTCAACTACAAGGGAACCAGGAATCACAATCAATTTAAATTACAAGTTATGTACAGAATGTATTTAATATGAATATTGTAGTGACATATATTATTACAAATGTTCTATGTGTGTCAGTTGTGTAGTAGTAAAATGAGGTAATACTGGTTTTGTTTTGTTCAAGCTCTGTTGGTATTTGTCATCATGACTTCAATAGTTTGTCTTTAGGGACTAGTATTGGAGATGTTCACAGTTCCTGATTTTAAGACAAGTAAATTCCCCTCTTAATGTTAATTTTACAAAGTCAGTTCAAGATGAGGGGACATAATGTTGAGCTCAGCTGGCCAAGTTAGCTTATCTGGCGTGATGGCGGCAGGAAAGGACTCCTCTGCTCGAATTCTCCTCTGGGCTCTGGAGACACCTCACTGATAGCTAAAAGGACCAAGGAGTATGCTGTCCGACACTGGATTCAGCAAAGCTCTGACTAGGTGCTGCTCAGTACCATCAAGACCACTGTCCCTGAAATCAAGAAGGATGTACCTTCTACTTCATAACTAACTTAAACTCTCTTGTTACACTGATCACAACACAGCACAAACATTGAGTTCAGAGCATTAGGCCAACTGTCAGCTTCATTTGAAATACTTTATTCCAGTATTACCCTTCTTAATGGTTACTACGCCTCTGCAATTCCAGCATTATTTCTTTCTATTCAATCATCCAGGTGTCAGTGTACTGTTTGGCCATTCCATGCCGTTTTACTTCTCTCCGACACCCTCTGTTCAGGCTGGAGCATTACAGGCTTTACCTCACGTTGGCCACTGAACTACACATATATATACAGGCATAAATCAACAATTCACATTCAATTTTCATTAAAAGATATTGAATGGTTCAAGCTTACCACAATTCATACGAATAAACACAGATACGTTGATTAGCAATGAATTCTGGCACAAACTGGCACAAATTCCCATCTGCTTATCTTCCAGGCTTTTATTTAGCCAAATATAAGCTGGCTTCAACGCACTGATGCTTTATCAATCTTATTTAAACAAGTGGTTTCGAACTAACGCTCCCAAGTGTGTATATCAGCGAGTCTGACCAATGAGCCCCGTTTCGACAAGTGTTTGAAAAAATGTTACCTTTCCCCGTTTCCCCTAACAACCAAGATAGTATTTATAGCCCGACCAATCGTGGTTAGGCTTTCATTTGTTGCGCTCCAATCAATTTGGAGTTTACATGGTAGGCTATTTCTGTAACGTAAATTTTTTTCAAACACGTTAAAAAAAAATCTTATGAGCAGAAATGATTTTATGCTGTCAGGCACCCCCAATATTTTATTTTGGGTATAATTTATTAATTCCTGGACTATTTGCGTAACGTTTTACATATTATTTGTAAGCAAGCCCTAAGGAACCCAAAAATACTAATTTAAAGGAGCTACGTGGCTGCGTTCAAAATATGCAATTTCTTCTACCTCCTGTTTCGAAGATGTGCTGTCTGGGTACTGTTATGTTTTCAACCGTAAACCCATCTAATGTTATCTTTTCTAATAAGAGTTTTTTATGATTTATAAACCTAACTCTGGGAAAGGGTAGTGTATTTTATCACTGTCCGTCTGAAAAAAAATTAGTGCATGTAGACTTACACGCGTGATGGCAGCATTTGTGTATCGCGCGACGCGTGTTGCATGCGTTCCTGATTTTCAGCCCTCCCCTCTCTCTTTATCCTTTTGTCCATCTGTTCGTTCGTTTTGGTAACGCAGTATAATTAATGTTAGGATTAATTTAGGTCATTACGCAGTACGTCTCAATGTTTTTCTTAGAAATGCAGCACACGTTTCATTGAAGAAGGCGGGTAATAATACAGTAAGCTTTTATATCAACGTGAAAGCGTTACAATTTGCAGACGAAGCAGAAAACAAGGGGGATTTCGAGTACATTCTTTGTGACAGCACTGTTATTTTCCCATTGCTCTTCTCTTTATTAATTTTATTTGTTAGGCTTCATATTTACCTAATAATTTATATATGTGGATTAGAATATTTCACGACACCCATATTACTGCAAGACATTCTTTTTCGCTAGTTGAGTAGTTGATTTCAGCTTTATTCAACTTTCTGCTAGCATATGCCACTGGGCTTAATTCCCCATCCAATGCATCTGATTTCTGTAGTAGAGTTGCACCTAACCCAATATTACTTGCATCCGTCCTTACTATGAATTCTTGACTTAAGTCAGGTAATTTCAAAATGGGTTTACTTGTGAGCTTTTCCTTCAATTCTTGGTAAGTCATTTCACATTGTGGTGTCCATGTAATGCGATCTGGAAGTCCTTTACGTGTCAATTCAGTTAACGGTGCACATATGGAATTAAAGTTCTTGATATACTTCTGGTAGAAACCACATAATGAGACAAAGGATCTCACGTCCTTCTTGGTTTGTGGTCTCGGGGCTTTCTGTAGTTTCTCTAAATTCTTTGGGTCAGGGGTCATATTTCCCTGATAAACTGTGTGTCCCAAAAATTCCAATTCTTTACATCCAACGCAACATTTGGTTGGACGGGCTGTTAAATTTGCCTCCCTAAGTCGATTAAACAGCATGTTCAGAGAGTCAATGTGTTCCTCAAATGTTTCTGTTGCTATAAGGATATCATCCATAAAATTTGTTATACAGGGATTATTCAGAGGATCCAATAATTTTCTCATCATTCTAGAGAAGACACTAGGCGCATTCTTCAATCCAAATGGCAATCTATTAAACTCATAGTGTCCTTCTGAGGTACTAAAAGCTAGGTATGGTCTAACCTCAGGCTTTACTGGAATCTGATAGTATCCTTTACTCAGATCCACTTTTGAGAAATATTTAGCTTTATTTAGTCTGGCAAACAGCTGATTTGTATCCGGCAATGGATCCACCTGTCCTTCTGTAATAGCATTCAGTCTCCTGTAATCTATACAGAGTCTATGTTCTCCAGAGGGCTTCCTTAAGAGTACAACACCGGAATTATACGAAGACTCACTGTGCGAAATAATTCCTTCCTTCAATAGATAGTCTATCTCTTCCTTCAAAGCTTTCTCCTTAGCAAACGGAATCGAATATGGTTTCATACAGACAGGTGTGGGGTCTATCAGTTTCATATCATATTCCAATAGGTTTGTATGCCCTTGGTCGGTCTGTTAACACCTCTGCATGATTATTTAGAACCTGTTGCACTCTCTCTTTCTGAGTTTTCGTTAAATGTGTACTGATTTTCACCTGTGCTGCTGTCTCACAGGGGTGTAATGGATATTCAAATGATGAAAGTGGTTCCTTTTTTCATCTCCATGGCGATGGACAAGGTCAACAAGTGTGTCTCTTCCTGATGTTCTCTTTCCAAATATTTCTTCAGGAGATTCACATGATAGATTTTTTCTTTCCCCTTCTTATCTATCTTATAATTTGTTCTAGACACCTTCTCTAAAACTGTATATGGACCCTGCCATCCAATTTGTAACTTATTCTGACTCCCAGGCAAAAGAAGCAGTACTTTCTCTCCCACAGCCAAATTTCTGTCTTTCGCCTTCCTGTTATAATAGGCAGCATGTTTCTTCCTGGCTTGTTTCAAATTTTCATTGGCAAGTTTCCAGCCAGTTTTTAACCGAGTGGTCAGCTCATTCACCTACTGGTATGAAGATGTAATGTTTTCCTCTGCCTTTTCATCAGTCCACGTTCTTAACAAAGCTACATATGGACCTTTAATTGTGTGGACCTATTTGTCCATGCACCGGTATGGTCTCTTCCACTCGAAGCTTTATAGTGATGATTTTTCTTCCCAGAATTTTCATTCACAAAACGACCGCTACCAATTTTTCTCTTGGGGCTGTCTCCCCACTTAAAATTCTTGATGAGAGATTTCCTCTCTACATCCTCTTCCTCCAGTTTGTTTAAGTCCGATTGAGGGATTTTCGGCTTATCCTGGGGTAAGACATCTTTTTGCACTCTCCGCATAGTGGCCATAGTAAAACAGTTAAGTGAAGCTTGTCCGTGAAAAGGGGCTTCCCATTCCATTTGGTCCACTTTATCAAATTTATATCTCTTTTTATTATCAGGCCTAATTTTGCCCCGGGGCGTGTCCAGGTCCTGATCCATGTTCCCACTTGTGGGTGTTCCCTCATGTGCTATGCTACACCTTTCTACAAAATTCTCAATGTCCCATCTTGCTTTGGGCCAATAATAATTGTGAGCCACCTTTTGAATGATGGTACCTATCTTCTCATGGTCCCCATCTGGTTTCACATGTAGGCTCCTTATTAATTCTGTCCTATATCTCTTTGGAAGAACCAGCTGTCCGTGACCATGGGATCTAGTTCCGGCCTTCCTATACATCAACTTGTTTTTCATGTAAAAATCTCCCTTGCCTGGAGTTGTATGACAAGTTGACAATTTTCTGAAACAAGGCTTGAGTGTTTTATCCCCAGCCTGTGCCTTCCTCATCTCTTCTGGAGTGGTATCTAACATAATATCCTCCTCCTGTCTTGAGGTCGACCTGACCTGAAGGGTTGCCATATACACAGGTTTCCTTCTGCAACGGTCAGTGTCATGATTGTCCATCTGACAATTCTTACACCACCTTTTTCCTTGGTTGAAAGATTTTCTTTCATTATATTTCCTTTCATCGAATTGTGGGAATTTATTTTTATTTTCATACCGTGGCCTATCAAATTGGTGCTTACCTTTATTTTGATCCTTAGGATCAAATTTATTAAAGTTCTGTGGTGCCCTAAAGTTATCCACCTGTTTCTTTTTATTACCTGTTACCTCTGCTTGAGCTGCTTGATACCTTTCAGCAACATTTAGCAACTCACCCAGCCTCTCTGCACCTTGTTCTATGAGAAACTTTCTCAGGTCTGGAGCCATGGACTCTCTTAGTTGCTCTATAAGGACCATTTCCTTAAGATCTTGGGTTTTCCCCAGAGAAGTCCATTTCTCCAAGTATGTCTCTATTCGTGCAGAGAACTGGTGATAGGTTTCACCTGACAGTAGTTTAGCATTCCTAAATTTTTTCCTATAAAATTCTGCATTCTTTTCATACCTTAACAAAAGATCCTGCTTTAGCATGTCATAATTTTCCTGATCACCTCTGCTCATTTTTGCAAAAACTTCATAAGCTGCCCCACGAAGTCCCTGAGATAACTTTAAGCTCCACCTTTCTCTCTCTAACCCATACGTGGTAGCTAATAGTTCATACCTATTAGGTAGCTCTCTATATCATCGTCTTTCTCAACAAAATGATCTAAATGAAAATTCATAGCTGAGGTTGAGGCTCCTTGGCTAGCAGTGGCATCAGAGGCAAAGGGACTGGCACCATTTTCAGGAGCATGGCCCTGAAACTCAAACTCCCTTAGTCGTAACTCATGTTCCCTTTGTAATCTTTTATCTTCTGCTTCCCTTTCTGCAGCTAATTTCCTCTCTTCCCTTTCTGCAGCCTGTCTTCTTTCCTCGGCTTCTCTTTCTGTAGCTAATCTTTTGTCTTCTCTTTCTGCCTCCAATTTCTTAGCCTCTTTGTCAGCCTCAATCTGCAACCTCTTAGTCTCAGCCTCAGCTTGCAACCTCTTAGTCTCAGCCTCTAACTTTCTTTCGGCCTCTTTTTCTAATCTTCTTTCTTCACGTTCAATAAATTTGTCACATTCCGTCGTGACATAGGCAATCATAACTTGCCCATCTAATCCTAACTCTTTTGCAGTCTGAACCGCAGCAGATCGAAATTTGGCCAGGTCCGCCATTGTCTATTATGTAAATTTATACAATGTCTAACCAACAATTCAATCTCTAATGGACAACACAGGCACCGTGAGCTCAACCTTATTCAATTCCACCCAAGGATACCTTTTAATTCTTATATTCCCTGAAGTGAATTACCCCCAATATTGTTAATAGGTAAAGATTCAAAATCCCGGACGAGCCCCCAATATATGTGGTGAAGTGGGATGTTATAAATATTTATAGGGGACTTAGTGTACTGACTGAGATCAGCTGTGAAGGTATCTATATCTATTAAGAGTAGTGTATTATAGATAACCTTACTTGCTACCACATATCTCTATATCTCAGTCAGAATTATTCTGGAATAGTGTGATGCTACGTTATGTGTCTAGGGTATGAGTATGGTGAAGTGTAAGTCACAACAACAGACAGATAAACAATTTAATTTAATCCACTACTCTTAACAACACTGTGACACTCACATACATATAACACTCTATGAGAATATCTTAAAGAAGTCACTCGTAACTTTTCAAATAACAATATGTATTCATTACTGGCATGAATGAATATGTGTCCTGATTCAACTACAAGGGAACCAGGAATCACAATCAATTTAAATTACAAGTTATGTACAGAATGTATTTAATATGAATATTGTAGTGACATATATTATTACAAATGTTCTATGTGTGTCAGTTGTGTAGTAGTAAAATGAGGTAATACTGGTTTTGTTTTGTTCAAGCTCTGTTGGTATTGTCATCATGACTTCAATAGTTTGTCTTTAGGGACTAGTATTGGAGATGTTCACAGTTCCTGATTTTAAGACAAGTAAATTCCCCTCTTAATGTTAATTTTACAAAGTCAGTTCAAGATGAGGGGACATAATGTTGAGCTCAGCTGGCCAAGTTAGCTTATCTGGCGTGATGGCGGCAGGAAAGGACTCCTCTGCTCGAATTCTCCTCTGGGCTCTGGAGACACCTCACTGATAGCTAAAAGGACCAAGGAGTATGCTGTCCGACACTGGATTCAGCAAAGCTCTGACTAGGTGCTGCTCAGTACCATCAAGACCACTGTCCCACAATTCATACGAATAAACACAGATACGTTGATTAGCAATGAATTCTGGCACAAACTGGCACAAATTCCCATCTGCTTATCTTCCAGGCTTTTATTTAGCCAAATATAAGCTGGCTTCAACGCACTGATGCTTTATCAATCTTATTTAAACAAGTGGTTTCGAACTAACGCTCCCAAGTGTGTATATCAGCGAGTCTGACCAATGAGCCCCGTTTCGACAAGTGTTTGAAAAAATGTTACCTTTCCCCGTTTCCCCTAACAACCAAGATAGTATTTATAGCCCGACCAATCGTGGTTAGGCTTTCATTTGTTGCGCTCCAATCAATTTGGAGTTTACATGGTAGGCTATTTCTGTAACGTAAATTTTTTTCAAACACGTTAAAAAAAAAATTTTATGAGCAGAAATGATTTTATGCTGTCAGGCACCCCCAATATTTTATTTTGGGTATAATTTATTAATTCCTGGACTATTTGCGTAACGTTTTACATATTATTTGTCAGCAAGCCCTAAGGAACCCAAAAATACAAATTTAAAGGAGCTACGTGGCTGCATTCAAAATATGCAATTTCTTCTACCTCCTGTTTCGAAGATGTGCTGTCTGGGTACTGTTATGTTTTCAACCGTAAACCCATCTAATGTTATCTTTTCTAATAAGAGTTTTTTTATGATTTATAAACCTAACTCTGGGAAAGGGTAGTGTATTTTATCACTGTCCGTCTGAAAAAAAATTAGTGCATGTAGACTTACACGCGTGATGGCAGCATTTGTGTATCGCGCGACGCGTGTTGCATGCGTTCCTGATTTTCAGCCCTCCCCTCTCTCTTTATCCTTTTGTCCATCTGTTCGTTCGTTTTGGTAACGCAGTATAATTAATGTTAGGATTAATTTAGGTCATTACGCAGTACGTCTCAATGTTTTTTTTTCAGCACACGTTTAGAAAGAATGCAGCAGTAAAGCTTTTTTATCAACGTTAAAGCGTTACATTGAGACGAAGCAAAAAACAAGGGGGATTTCGAGTACATTCCTTTTGTGACATAATTGCTCTTCTCTTTATTAATTTTAATTTGTAAGCTTTTATATTTTACAACGTGAAGAATATTTGCACGACACAAGGGGGATTTATCCCCACATTTGCAGACGAAGCAGAAAACAAGGGGGATTTCGAGTACATTCTTTGTGACAGCACTGTTATTTTCCCATTGCTCTTCTCTTTATTAATTTTATTTGTTAGGCTTTATATTTACCTAATAATTTATATATGTGGATTAGAATATTTCACGACACCTTATCTTCACACTCAGGCAGCTGAGTGAAAAGGCCCTTGAGTATAAAGGTGAGATGCATCGTTGTTTCTTGGATCTGGAGAAGGCGTTTGCCAAGATCTCCTAGAGCAAACTTTGGGACTCCTTGACAAATAAAACCATTCCAGTACCTCTGATCCATGCTATACAGAGTTAAATCTATCGTGGACCAAGGAAAGTAACGCCACAGTGTATGTGTTTTTTTTTAAAAATAAAGATCAAATTAAAAAATATGCTTACCTTTTTGAAAAGCTGAAATGCTTTAGTTAAAGCTTTCTCAAAGTTGGAAAATTCCTTTGCCTTCAAGCCAGCAATCTTGTTCTGGATCCTCTTAATGTTGTCCACACTGGCAGTCATTAGTGTGTCATTGAAGCATTCGTCAACGTATCTGGGCTCATCCGAGAACTTTTACGATAAAAATAAAATACTTGTGTCTGAGAATACTTTAAAGACGACAGTAACACATGTTTGTTCTAAAAAAACTGTTAACACAGCTAATATGCCTGGTATAGCAATACTTTTAAAACGAACAAATACGATAAGTAATATCCTAGTTATTGATAAAAAAAAATTATAATTTAAGAAATTCTTCTTCTTCCGTCCTTAGCCACCGACCGTCAAAGCAGTCAGTGGCCATTACGCCTAGTGGCGTCTTAGGGCAACAGCAGATAGGTTTTCTTTGCCATTGTTTCCCATCACGCCTATTGGCGTCTTTAGGGCAACGGCAAATCAATCCATTTGCTGTTGTTTCCGTAATCGAAGTGACTGGCAAACGGGTGAATTTAAGAAATGCCCAACATAAAACAGACATCCTCTACAAGAATTCTTCATGTCCTAAAAGAAATAAACTGAACTGTATCTTTTCTTACTCCTCGCCGGGTAATAATAGCTGCTAACAGTTTTTGTCAAGACTAGCCCATTATCAGAGCTTCATCGAATCAACTGAAAGATACTAAGTGACCGAAGACGCATCAAAAGTGAGGAATGCAGTAAGCGACCCATAGCTTGGCTGCTTGCGTCAGGGTCAGCGAACCAGAGCTGACCAAGACTTTACTCCACCTCCAAGTGGTGGTCCTGGAAACAGGCTGCATCACTGCAGTCTGGCTGAGAGAGTAGGGATCGAAGAGGGAAGGCTAACCCGGTCCCAAAAATGACATGCCGAAAACGGATGTGTCGGGCCGAAAGGCGCAGATATCGCAGCTTTGCTGTAAACTGCGACACAACGTAACAAACGTCCTTTTTAGAAGAAGAAAGATACAAATAGTCCTTTACAGGGATTAGTATTTGTCAAAGGGTACTAGAGTTCAGTTTTTTGTTTTTTCTTTTTTTGACTGGCAATTACGCTATGTAATATTTGCGAAAGACTTTTGTCTGGGTTGAAAAAAAGCGTGCCTCGCCACAAGTAGGCAACCATCTCCAAAAAAAAAAAAAAATTCCTATTACGAACTAATAATAATAATAGCCTCAAAAGTCATAGCTGACTATGGCATTACAAACCAATTCACATGGAAAAGCACACGAAAATATCATTGACCAAAGATATGAGAAGGATAATTAAGAAGCATGCACAAACTGGAATTTATTGTTTACATTAGAACAAGTAAATGACAACACAAGTTTTAGGTATCCACTTCTATTACCCTTATCTAATCAATTAAAAAAAATCGTTAATTGATTGTTGCTCCCGACACTACCAAATGCAACAGAGCTAGAACAATGTTCAACATTGTTGTGTACAACGACACCACGTTCTGGGACTCTAAACACAATTTTGTGTACAACAACACCACGTTCTAGGACTCTAAACACAATTTTGTGTACAACGACACCACGTTCTGGGACTCTCTCTAAACACAATTTTGTGTACAACGACACCACGTTCTGGTGTGTTTAATTAACAATACTGTACTTAATTTTGAAATGACTGCATACTGTAAACGCACGCTGTTAAATTACCTTTATAATGTTGCATGCCTCCATATTAATGCTTAAAGTAACATGTGGGAATGGAAGGATATAATATGGTAGATAAATGAGAGTGGAAGGGCAGAATGTTAGACTGGCCTGCGCGCCTAATTCTTAACCCTTCGAAAATAAAGTTTGTTCGTTCTCTCTTTGTTATTTGTTTGTTAATGTTATTTTTCTCTCCCTAACTTTTATTCTAATATTTATTTTTTCTCTCCTTTTTTCTCGCTTTATACTTTTCCCTCACTTAGTTTTTCAGTTGTCTTTGTCGTACTTAGTATTTTCTCTCTGCTACCGGCTGCTATTTTGGTCCGGCCACGTGATTCTAATCAGGCGTACTTGCTTTTATTTTCATGCTTTTATTTTTAACTTGTTCTCATTTCCTTTCCTTTCTGTTTTTAATTTGTCTGTCCCTGGCGATGGCCTTCTGGTCGCAACGTAGGTTTTTTGCCTTGTCTTTTGTTCTTGTTAGAAATATTACTTCCCCCCTCCCCCACACCACCGTAGGTAAGGCCGAGTTTTCATAAGCTTAATCTTAAAACTGACCGAACGTATCGAAACATATGTCTTCGTCAGGAGGATATGGATATAGTAGCAATGTATATGAAGATACGTGTACTTGCATACCACAAAACAAAGGATGAAATAAGCGCTATAAAAAAAAAGACACACAATTTTAGCTCATCATCATTCAAGTACTACGCCTAGTGGCGTAGTAGATCATGTCTCTCCACAACTTCCTGATTACAGTACAATTTATCAATCCTGTTTCTGACCTCCTTCCATGCCACGATGTCAAACTGTCCAGTATTTGCTCTCATTGTCTTCTTCTGTCTCTTTTTCCTTCAATCTTACCTGTTGTTACGATATATTCCAGCTTACCTGTTGTTACGATATATTCCAGCTTACCTGTTGTTACGATATATTCCAGCTTACCTGTTGTTACGAGATATTCCAGCTTTTCTCTTCGCATTACATGCCTCAAAAAAGGTGAATTTCTTCATTCTAATTTGTGGAGTAAGGTTTCTTTGCGCATTGGCCTATATCCGCATTACTCTTATAGGCTGTCCACAGCATTTTTAACATTCTTCTGTAAAACCACATATCTGTGGCCTCCAGTGTTTTCCCTACTTGTTTACTAACTGTCCTTGGCTCACTCCCATACCGCAAGGACTGGTTCTATATATGTTGGGTTTGGTATTAAGGACTTTCTTCATTGCACACAGACAACTGCATCAGTGCTCCGATCTCCTCTTTTAGATCACACAAGGAAGATCTCAGCACAGTGCACGAACTCCGTAGCACCTGCGAGAATCCCAATGTGTGTATATAGGAATCACACATTCTGTAAATATTTTTGGTGGGTAGGTTTCTATTTTTAAATTTTGCCAGGGCAGAGGCCTTATGGCCTACTCTTTACGATTTCAAACTGCCATGGGATTTTTAACGTGCGCAACTTGCACACGGGACCTCCTATTTTCGCATATCCGTGCTCACTAGCCATGAGACCAGGAAGGAGTGTGACATTATTAGGACCACTGTTTCTGAAGAAACTAAATTCCATAAATTATATTCCCACTGCTGGGAATCGAACCTGGTACCTCTAGAATTCGAGGCGGACGCCATACCTCTTAGCCACTCCGACCCCCTAGGTCCTATATAACACCGAGGAACTCTCTTCCTTACTTCCATTGACCATGAACCCTTGCATAAAATACTCTTCATTTTATAGACTGCTGGTTTTGCCTGAGCTATTCTGCTTTTAGCTCAGGGTTCCTTATTTAATGTGATGAATCTACGCCAACTAAACAAGTTTTCAACCTGCATTGTAGCTTCCCTTTCTTTCTGTTTACCTGGCTTTACTTTGTGCAGACAGAAGGTCCAACAGTTGTGCAGACAGAAGATCCAACAGTTGTGCAGACAGAAGGTCCAACAGTTGTGCAGACAGAAGGTCCAACAGTTGTGCAGACAGAAGGTCCAACAGTTGTGCAGACAGAAGGTCCAACATTTGTGCAGACAGAAGGTCCAACAGTTGTGCAGACAGAAGGTCCCACAGTTGTGCAGACAGAAGGTCCAACATTTGTGCAGACAGAAGGTCCAACAGTTGTGCAGACAGAAGGTCCAACAGTTGTGCAGACAGAAGATCCAACAGTTGTGCAGACAGAAGGTCCAACAGCTGTGCAGACAGAAGGTCCAACAGTTGTGCAGACAGAAGGTCCAACAGTTGTTTAGACTGAAGGTCCAACAGTTGTGCAGACAGAAGGTCCAACATTTGTGGAAACAGAAGGTCCAACAGTTGTGCAGACAGAAGGTCCAACATTTGTGCAGACAGAAGGTCCAACAGTTGTGCAGAGAGAAGGTCCAACAGTTGTGCAGTCAGAAGGTCTAACAGTTGTGCAGACAGACGGGCCAACATTTGTGCAGACAGAAGGTCCAACAGTTGTGCAGACAGAAGGTCCAACAGTTGTGCAGACAGAAGGTCCAACAGTTGTGCAGACAGAAGGTCCAACAGTTGTGCAGACAGAAGGTCCAACAGTTGTGCAGACAGAAGATCCAACAGTTGTGCAGACAGAAGGTCCCACAGTTGTGCAGACAGAAGGTCCAACAGTTGTGCAGACAGAAGGTCCAACAGTTGTAAAGTTATCATCATCATCACGTTTTATTTTTGCTCCATCGGAGCATGGAGTCACCAATGTAGCTGGCCCTAATACAGGAAGCCTGCAACAAACATTCACATGCTCTCGCAGTGGTGGTTTCTGTTTCAGTTTTTTTTGTTACATGATGAGGTTGTCAGCTTCATGCACAACCATATATTAGTCGCCTTGTACGACATGCATGGGGGAATAGTGATCCAATTGTATTTTGTTTGGTCTATTTACTCTTAATATACGACCGGCCTATTAGGTAGGCCAACGATCCATCCTCGTTTTACGGCTGGCCTACCTAAAAGGCCGGAGGTGTCCGTGTCAAATTTTTTTGCACTCATTACTGCATATGTTGCATGCACGTTTAACACCACTTAACAATTAAATTAAGTGCATATCATAGATGTTTCTTTTCTTCACATTTTGATATGTTACACTTTATGTTATCATTATAAGTAAATTATTTAATGCAAAATCAGTAAAGTCTAAAAGCGTACGCTCTGAAATCAGCTCGTTAAAAACGCGGGTTTTGAGCTCGTATACTAAGAGTTTAGATACCAACCCCCCCCCCCCCCCCTCCCACCACCACCACCAAGAACTAAGCGGGACGAAGACATAATAGTTTAATAAAATTGAAAATAAAAAACTTAAAAAAACGAGGTATGACAAAAATATGTATGAATATCAAAGTTAAATCGTGTCCCCGGGGGGAGGGGGGGGGGGAAATTACTCACTGGGTTTTCCAGTCGCAATATCGATTTCCTTTTATGGTATGTATTATTAAAATAAAAAATAAAAATCGAACAGTGCATTTAGATGAGTTTTTCATTTCTGTTCTCTGTTGTTGCGTTTGTTTGTTCCCAGGGACAACATTTTGGTCGTAACGTTGATAACATGGTTGCCCTTTGTCACATTAAAACGTTCAATGCTTATTTTCGTTTACTGAATCACAAAACAGCAAATATCCCATTATAGAATCAGGAATAAGGTGTCACAGAAATACAATCAACTTGAGGGCAAGTTCGGGCACAATGGGCTAATCACCTGTTTGTCAAACATTGATTGCGTGTTTTGCCCAGGAGCCTTGTGCTCTTTGGGCCACCTCTACACCCTGTTTACGGGGTAGAAGAGGTTCCCATTAAGAAAGAAAGAAAGAAATACGACCATAACCTGTATGCTAATGGTCTGATTCAAACATCTGTAACAAACAATTAAAAAATCCCGTCTTTGCTCATAGTCAACTTTATAAGGAAAAAGAAGAAGAAATTATAACTATTCAATAGTGATACGATGTGAAAACGGGGTGGGAACGGGAAGAAAACTCTAGCATATTCTACAACACTGAATTGGGCTTAGTTAATGCAGGGGAGACTAAAATACTAAAAGTACTATACAAGGAAGATTATACCTGAATAACATTGAAATAGTCCTCATCACTCAGTGTCTCTAAAATTTTATTGACAGTGCTCCGTGCTATGGCAAATCTCAGACCCTTCATTGAGCCACTCGAGTCTAGGAGAATCAGTATATTCTTAGGATACGAGGCAGCTTGAATGTACCTGAAGAAGATGGGGATATATAGAAGGGGATATAATCAGTTTTCAGGTTCACATATAGATTATTACCCATAAGTTTCCTCCCTTTTGGAGTGCATCTAAATGAGTGCTTTTAATTGTTTGTTTTTGGGAGTGAGTAAATAGGAGAGAGAGACAGAGAGACAGAGAGAGACAGAGAGAAAGAGAGAGACAGATACCAATAGTGCATGCGTACATACCCATGTTTATCTATCTTCTTCTTCTTCTTCTTCTTGCGATCGCATCTTTGATGTTTACACCGTCAGACGAGTTCTCATGATGAACTCGACCGTTGTCTGGTGTTCCTCTTTAGCTCCATACAGCTTTGAGTTTAGTGTTGAGTCATTGGGCCAGTATATCTTTCTTAACTGGTCATACAGAGGACAATCCTGTAGAACATGCTCAGCAGTTTGTTCGTTTAATCCACATGTGCACAGTGGTGAAGCAGACAATCGCAGCTTGTACATGTTTATTCAGTTTGTTATGCCCTGTCCTGAGGCGAAAAATGGTGATCTGTCCCTGCCGGTCAAGAGTGTGGTAGTCGTCGTTGGGTTTATCTATCGAAATCTGCAGCAGTATCGATGTTCATATCCGCCACTGCTAATGTTGGTACTCTTCTACTTCGTTCGCTCTCATGAAATCAAGTCTGTTTCTGTCATAACATTTAGCGGTCTATCTCGGGTTTCTCTCTCCGCCATAGTTTCTTCTTAAAATGAGTTAGTAAAGCCCATTCTGTCAGTCGCTCCTTCCATTGAGCCGACAGTCTCGGAGAACATGTTCCACAAATGTTTGTTTGTCTTCCCCGCATGGCCACATGCCTGTCTGCCCAATTTTTTTTTATCTGTTCAACAGATGGTATCTGTGTCTACAGTGGCCGATTCTTGGTCTGAAAATTATCACCTGATCTCATCTTGGTAATCACTATTATTCATTAAAGGAGCAGAACTGAATAATCTGCAGAATTGGATAATATACGCACATCATAAGGTCATTTATGTTTGGCCATGAACCCTAATATAACCAACGGAACCTATGTCTAGGCTGAACGGGCAAAAAGAGGCAACATTTTATTTCAACAACAAAAATGTGAAGGAGCATTTATTCCGTAAGGAGCACAGGTCTTCAGCAATGTCATCTCGTCCTCACGTCACGTGCCATCCGCTCAAAGTCTTTCCGTATCATCTTTATGCCTTTCACTTATGTCTCCATTTCTCTTCTCCATGTGTTTTACCTCCCTTTACCTCTCTTTACCCTGGGGACTCCAGAACAAAAGTTGCTATCAGCAAGGTCCCTCAATGTGAGTCCTATCCATCGCCAACGTCGTCTTCTTCTTCTGTACTGTTCTACTTACACCTGTCTGGTTCTGTTAATCAGTTCCACATTAATGATCTTGTCACACCATTCCAATAAAGGACTAAAATAGAGTTATGTCCCCTAGTGGGACTGGTGAGAATGGACGTGTGAGAAGGCGCATACGACATTGTATACAACCAGGGCGCATACGACATTGTATACAACCAGGGCGCATACGACATTGTATACAACCAGGGCGCATACGACATTGTATACAACCAGGGCGCATACGACATTGTATACAACCAGCGCGCAAACAGGAACAGTTTGTATTCTTGCTCTTCGACTTTTGAAGAGGGAGACTGGGATTACACAGAGTGCAGTGACGTCAGTTCTGATAAGGGATCCCGTTACACGTCCACTGAGGCATAATGGGAATATGGTGTTAGGCCCATATTTTCTTGACCATCGGCACACTAGGGGTGATGTGGTCAGCACCACGCCGGCCGCCTTAACCTTCCCAGAAGTTGCTCTGGTACCCATTTCACGAGGCTGAGTCGACCCCGGAGCCGTTTGTGGTCTAAAAAAATCCCACCTCAACTGGAGATTAAACCATGGACCACCGAGCTATGAAGCCAGTGCACTAACCACAGCGCTACCGCGGCTCCAATTCTGATAAACAATAACAATATATGGAAACATCCTTGAGATCTCAGGCAAAAGTAGTAGTTGTTGTTGTTGTTGTTGTTGTAGCCCCTGCAGTCAGAACTGACAATGGGAATACGCCCCTGAGGTAATACCCCTCAGCTGTTTTTTTTTTTTACATCGTGTTCCTTTTGGCGTGTTCTTTTCTCTTCTGCTTGTTGTGAGAGCTTCTTTCGCCCAAGCTGAGGTTGCGCCATAGGGAACATCGCCACTTGGTGAAGCAACAGTCCAGAAAATTATGAACCTCTAGTGAAATGAATCACTGTCTATGAAAGTCAGGCAAAACAGAGTACTCCGTTAAGCTATTACTCTTTCATAGAAGTGAAGCATGGACAGTGAATAAACGAATGCAAAGCTTAATGAGGGTCAGTGAGGTGTGTTCCTAAGAGGGATTATTAAAACTGCAATGGGCAGTTCAATAAAGTAAGGAGGTGCTGAAGGAGGCTGGGTAAAAGGATACAGATCATTGTAAAGATAAGAAAAAGACTGAAATTTTAGTGGACATGATCCAAGACGACGACAATTTTAACACATGATAGCAGCATGAAATATCTAGGCAAGAAAGAAGAAAGGAAAAGATAGAAAAAATTTTGGAATTATTTATTTTGTTTTATCTTCCAGTTTTGCGGCAGCCCCTTTTATTATTTACACATATTGTATTAGAACTATTGCTGCTACCTTGTTTTTCTGGTCCAATTTATAATTTAAGCTCTCTCATATTTCTCAATTTTGTCTTTTTTTTCTTAAACTGTGGCTGACGAAGAGTAAACCCAAAACAATCAGCGTTTTCAGTGTATCGTTCAAGTGTAAAAGTAACTCCATATAAATTTTTCCCCGGTTTTTATTCTTTATTTTTATGGACTGACTAACAGGTATAGGAGGAAGTCGCAAACAAACCTGGTAGGTAGTACTAGAGACAGATGTTGTGGAGAAAAATGGTCGCTAAGGCCAGCCAACAAGCACGGGAACAGATGAATGAATATGTGAATACTGACTGGCTACCACATATAGATACGCATACCCGCTTCATTCGTGTCTATGTACATACACATATAAATTCATTCACACACGTCATTGTCTTCTTTTTTTTTCTCTATCTGTGAAGTAAGCTTACATATATTTACACACAAAAAATATATACATGCATGCATGAATGCATGCGTATGTACATACAAATACGTACATATATACACAGATAAAAATACATATATGCACACGTGTGTGCTACATACATACAAACACACCCACACACGCATGTACATAAATGTATGCCTATTGGTGCATACATATATGCATGTACGAAGGTACATACATACAAAGATGCGAACGCAGATACATTCAATAATGCGCTCGCATTACTTACGTATTCACAAGCATAATTACATACAAATTTACCTGCTCGCATACACCCATTCACACACATAATCATACATACCTGCGCACGGACGCAAAATTACGCGTACTACTTACCATCTCCGAATCCTACAGTCAAAAGTGTCGACCTTATCCGCTTCCCGAGGCCATTGCATACCTGCATGTGGAAGGTACATAGTAACAGACAGGTGTTGCAAAAAGCAGACCAATACACAGAAGAAAAAAAAAATACAGCATACAGAAGAAGCCTGAGCTACTAGAATAACATAAATTAGGTGGTAGTACACTTTAAGATTTAAGCTCCAAATAAGTTATGAAACACCTTCAGGGCACTTTTTTATCTAGCGGGAAAGTTAATCATTCACAGGTATGTAATCGATATCTTTTCCCCTTTAGGTGAATGTTCTGATTTTTGTGGTCATTAGCGTCTTTAGATTTCCATTTATTTCACAATGCAATGAACGCGCCTCTTGGACTTTACTATTCTTTATTTGGCGTCGTTCTATGTTCTTCCCAGTTTGTCTGCGTTGCTGCCAAATACATGCAAGGGTCTACATCTAGTTGGGATGTCTCTCTAAGTGTAATCTGGGTACCACCTTCAACTTAAATGTCAAATCAGTTCTATTGTATGGCTGTAAAACGTGGAGAACGATAAAAACAACAAACAAGAAGTTACTGTAAGGACGATTAACATGGGTTGATGTTGTTGTTTAACTAGGGCTGCCGAGCTTCTCACTCTTTGGCAGCCAATACTAAGTTGAAGACTCCTCGGTATTATCTACAGCGTACATCTAGGCTTTTCCTGTGGCTTTTCTGCTATTCCGAAACGTGATAAGTTGAAGTCATGAGTTCCAGTTTCTCCAGCTTGGCTGGCATGCAAAGGATAGTGTGACAGATGAAAATTGAAGCAACCCTGATAGATCACTTTATTATCATCGGGGCCCCTCACTACCTGGGTTCAAGCAACGATCAAACGTGGATTTCCCTCGCTGGCTAATTAAGCATGCACAGTTAAACACGTGGAAGCCAGGTCTCTCTATTGCCAACTGTCCGATTCTTAGTTTAGCCACGCCTCCTGTCTTTGTTTTCTAGCACTATTAATACAAATATTCTTATCTCTAGTGACTTTCCTTTAAAAGGGGGAAGGACAAAAAGGGGTCTGCCAGCTATCACATTACGTCATCACGTCAGCGCCGTGTCTCTGGAACACGGGAGGGCGAGGCAACGGGATTTGTAGCTCCCTAAGAGAGGACGGATCGTTAATTGCAAATAGAGGGGCGTTAACCTTTTTTATACCGACTGCTTCCCTTTGATCGCGTCCAAGGGACGAAATTTACTCACCGAGTGAACGGACCTTACAGGCGCCCGCCGCTAGCGAAGCGGCCATCATGTCGGCGTAAAAGCGTGAAAATAGACTTTGATTCGCGAAACGAACAGCAAAATTCCCCAAATTGGACGAGAGGTGTTATTTTTCGCATTAAGGAACAAGAGTCCAGCGTTTTAGTATATATGCCCATCTCTCCGAATTCAGTTTGTCAGTTTGCTATCAGAATTTCTTGAATGGTCTAGCGCTCATTTTGGAGTCTTATTTATCTGGATTTCCTATAGAAATACGTGGAGATTTATTTCAGTTTTCTGATTTGCGGTAATAATAGTATATTAGCCACTAAGTGTTTTAATGTGTTAAAGTTTCAGTATATTTCAATGGGATTTTTTGTGTTAATTTAAACGTATTAAATAAACATATAGCTAATTTTACCAGCTATAAATGCAAAATTTAATCACTCGCGATTTCCCAAGTAAGAGATACTTTAAATTAATTAATAGACGCTAGGCGGTGGATAATTTAGAGAACGCAATTTAATTCTATTCATACGTGTGTAATTTTCTGAACTACTAGAGTTCATATCTCGTGTAAAACCGTTAAGATAAACTAGACACTCGCGGGGTTTTTTTAAAATATATATAATTAAATACCGGAGTGGTTAAAATAGTCTTGCCTAAAAATTAACGCGTGTCAGGATATGATTTGTATTATGATTACATGTTTATCTATTTTCTACGTATAGGCTGGCCATACCTTGCGTCCTAGTGTTTCTTATGGTCTTACTGACTTTGCTTCTTACACCATCCAGCGATTACTGTGGTTAAAAAAATCTTTGTGTTGTGACTCCTATGTGGTCCACCTCTCCATCCATGAGAGTAGTATAACCAAGAACTTTAACAATAAGCCATTTTAAAGTATAACTGGAGAAGAACAATTGCCAGAAGCCATTCCATAAATATTACTGATCTGCTGTGGCAGAATTTAAATCACTATTTTTTACACATGACAGTAAACGTTTTCCTACTGGATTACCCCCCTAAAGAAAACTCACTGGTCATACTCGGCCATCACTTCATTGAACAGCCGAGGAGTATCATTTTCCTAAAGTTCTTTTTTTCATCATGTCATAGAGTGTCTTAGCTACCAGCGGCGAGACCCCACCGGACCAATATATCTTTATATATACTGAAGCACATTAAAAACGGACCACCTGTATAATCCAGGAACAGAGTGGGAAATGTAAATATAAATGTTTACAAGTTTACATATTTGGAATCTTTATTCATTTTTCTATGAATCCATGCTAGTCATTAATTTGTACATTTGATTGTTATGAAATTCATTGCATTCTGTTACAGGCAAGGGAGAAAACCAAAAATGCAACCAATAAAAAAATTCATTCACACTATCCTCAGTATCTGGTATGTCCACCGTGTACTTGCAAACAAGCTTGGTAGCGGCTCCGAATGGAACACACAAATCTCTGAAGGAAATTCCGGGGAATCAAGTCCCATTCACGTAGCTTCGAGCTGTTGCAGATTAGCTGGAGAACCTTGCCTGTAGACTCTGCGTCCAAGCTCGTCCCACAGATGTTCTATAGTGGACATGTCTGGTGATAGGGCAGGCCAATCAATCGTCACAATGTTCTGCTGCTGTAGATATTGCTGCGTAATGCATGCGGTGTGCGCACGTGCGTTATCCTGCTGAAGAAGCTGCAAGTCTGGATAATTTGTGAACGCAGGAGCAACCAATGCATCCAGAACCTCATCTCGATATGTCACAGCATTAACATTTCCACGGAAGACGTGAAGAGGCAAGCGATGGTGAAAACTGAATCCTCCCCAAATGTGAATACTGCCACCTCCAAATCGGTTGTGCTGACGAACACAGCAATCTGCAAAGCGCTCTCCACACCATCGCCACATCCGCATACGTCCATCAGCAAAGGATATGTTGAATCTGCTCTCGTCTGTGAATAGGACAGCATTCCACTGCAGTCTATTCCATCTGACATGTTGCTCTGCCCATTGCAGGCGCTGCTGACGATGTCTGAGTCAAGTTTGGCCCAACATAAGGTCGTCTTGCAGTAAGGCCTGTATCTCTGAGTCGTCATATGACAGTCATTCGAGAGACTTGCCCACGTCTACCCACTATTGTTCTTGCTGTTTGACTTGCCGGGAGAGAACGATTCCTTTGGTGACTCAGCACAATATGACGATCTTGCGCAGGGGTAGTAACTCGTGGTTGGCTACTCCGAAGTCTATCCGGGCTCTGCCAGTGGTTCCGTAACGTTCATTGAGACGTACAATAGTGCTGTGGTGGCAATTCATCCTTCTGGCAATGGCCCGCGAGCTCATTCCGGTCTCCAACATTCCAATGGCTCGTTGGCGGTAGTTTTCAGATATTCGTGGCATTTCAAGCACATGTACGGGGTGTTTTGTCTCAACGGCCTTTTTATACCGAGTATACTGCCACAACGCGTACATATTTTCAGGGTCATAGCTGTTGGGAATCGTGTTGCACGTGTAACTTTTATTGTTTTCATGTAGTCTGTAGACAAACCCGTGGGTTGAATCATGCACTTTCCATTCCAGCAGCCATTCGCTCTCTACCTCATGACAAACACGGGGAAAATCCATTCCCACACTTTTTTCCAGCTTCTCGGCATCAGTATATATAATAGTGGTGCTTTTTTAATGTGCTTCAGTATATATATATTTTCAATTCTGAGGACAGTGCCACCCCATAGAACCCTTACCCCAAACACTAACTGCAGTGAAAAGAGGAATATCCTGGAACAAAAAAAATAACGCCTCGATTTCAGCGATTACGGAAAAATAGCCGACAGCAAACTCCGTCAGTCTGGGGCTGAAATAGACAAAGCAAAAGACTCTGATTGTTTTAGTACTTGCTAGAGTTTTTTTTTTATTCCATGGAATGCCTGATTCAACGGTTGGTAAGAGCAGATGAAAGTGGGCCACTGTATGCGTGCATTGAATGAACGAAATTAGATACCTCAATTTTATTTTTTCTTGCTAACATCAGTATACTTAATTTCTTTTTCTGTGTTTTTTTCTTTCCCTCCCTAATCTGCTTAGTCACGGGATAGATTAAAAATTAAGAACCTGTTCCTATACCCCTTACTGATTATTGCATATCCCATTGTTAAAATTGAATCTCTCTGTGGGTTAATTACCTCTGATAGAAATTTTATATGGGTTGTCTTCCTTTACAAGAGGGGAGGGCCTATTGAGATCTATTCCCCCTCCCCCGCCTCCCCCCAACCTTGTCTGTAATTATGCTTTACAAATGTAACATGACTGATGTTGTGCTTTTTTTGTTTAGTGATAATAAACATAACAAAACCTTTACTTACCGTGTTGGTCAACCCCATTGTCCCATTATATGTTATACGTAGTTTGTATTCACGTTTGTGCATTTGTGTCACCAAATTGGTGTGTGTACATGAGTGTAGGGTAACTTACAAAAATTGTTTAGAATAGAGTAAGTGCGTCTGCAGTTAAATTAATGTCGTAAGATAGGCTGGATTAGAGCAACTACTCGATTCAGAGACTGTCCTTCCTCTTACCCTATCACCCTAGTGAAACCGCAATCTATTTCTTACCCCTTATTCTCACAGAGTTATCACTATCACCTCTGCTCGGACGGGATCATAAATTCTCAGGCCTATCTCATCGAAAATTACGACAGATCGTCCCAAGCTAGGAGTAGGAAGCGCATGGCATACTGTGCATTCTCCGCCATCCAACGGGGCTCTCGAACTAAGCAGAGCTAAAATACTGTGCTCTGGTTTTGGGCTCTCCCAAGGAATTGTCAAGTCCTGCACAGAGCTACTTCTCAGCTCACCCTGCCTATCACTGGGTCCACAGTGAAATCCTCCTGCATGCAGTCAACCAGGTCAAAGCCAAACAATCACATCTGGGGCTCAAGTTACTTCTCCAAGCTGTGTGCAATGCTGGGTTCTCAACAAGTTTCACCACAGGGGGAATCCCTGGAAGTTTGTGGATGATTTCAAGAGTTAATGAGTGTGTAATTAGCCTCACGGACAGAGGTTCACTTCCTTTCACACACCCACCCACACACTCACGAGCGCGCGCACGCACGCACGCATATATTTTGTAGCATTGCGCATAACTGGTGGTCATATAAAGATGACACCAGATATGCCTCCACGCATTCATAAATGGGTGCTGGCGTAGAGGAGAAGAGTTAAATTGGTACGACAAAGTCACCAGTGTGTAACCGATGACAAGAATCAGAAAGGTACCAGTGGAACAAGAGATGAGCAGATAAAGCTGCCCATGGATAGATCAAACACTGAGGAAACGTCTTAATATTATTATCAGGCAGTCCTATTTCTGGAATCCCCAGGGCTAGAGAAGCAGAGACTGACCGAAAAACACACGGAGAAGAGAACTGGAAAAAAAAAGATATGACAATGACATGTAAAGAACTTGAGCTGTTGGCCCTGGACAGGATGATGTAGCTCACGTTTGTTGGTGGCTTAAGCTCCTCGGGGAGCTGAAAAACAATGAACGTATCTAAGTACCATTTGTCGCGTATGTTCTCTACTGTGTGTTTTCTTTTGTATTTCCAACCACCCTACTTTCTGTGAGCCCTGATCGGAGTATTCTACGAGTAATTGTATCTTGCTTCTAGTTACAGTTATGGGAAAGAAGAGCCATGTCACCAGAAAAACCTATATCGTGGACCTGTTCCTTCAGAGTCCTCTGAGTTCCATTTATATTGGTTGATGTTATTTTTTTCGTAGTCCAATCTACAGTCACTATGAAGGCAAATGACGATAAGAGGTTTCCCTTCTGCACTCCAGTTCTTTTTTCTAAAGGTTCTGTAAGTTGCCCTGAATGAAAAAAGCTCTGCCTTTCATGCCTGTTTTTATTCTGTATTAGGTTAATTAACGTATGATTGACTCCGTTATGATTCATCAGTTTCCAATGCGATTCTCTATCTAAAATGTTGAAAGCTTCTTCAAACCACTTTTCTTTTAGATCTGTATCTTCTTCTTCTTCTTTGATCCATAACCGCCAACCGTCAAAGCAGTCAGCGGCCATCACGCCTGGTGGCGTCTTGTAGGGCAGCAACAAATTGATTCCACTTTGCTCGGTCGGCGGCCATCCTTCGTACAGTGCCCCAACTGTGGTTCATTCTTTGCATCTCAGCTTCCACAGTTCTCCGCCAAGTTGTTTTTGGTCGGCCTCTCTTTCGCTTTCCCTCGGGGGTCCATAGCATAGCTGTTCTTGCGATGGTATCAGGGTCCCTTCTGAGGACATGGCCAACCCAACTCCAGCGTCTGCCAGCTATGATGGTGTGCATGTCCTCCTGGTTACTCCGAATAAGTAGTTCTTGGTTGCTGATGGTGTTTGGCCAAAAGATTCGGAGAATTTTCCTTAGGCAGATTGTGTGGAAGGAGGACAGTTTCGACATTTCCTTCTCTGTTACTCTCCAACATTCCGCACCATAGAGAAGCACAGAAAGTACGCAGCTCTCATACAGTCTTAATTTGGTGTTTGTGCTGTACTGGGAAGACTTCCAAATGTTGTTGAGAATAGCAAAGGCTGTTCTCGCTTTATTCATTCTGTTGTTAATGTCCTTGCTTGTTCCGCCGTCAGGTGTTACTATGCTTCCTAGGTAAGTAAATGTGTCTGTCTGTTCTAACTTCTGGTTCCTTACTGTTATTGGCTCAGGATTGCCCACATTTAGTGTCATGACCTCTGTCTTCTTCAGATTGATGTTCAGGCCAACCTGCTGGCCATACTTATTCAGTCTATCAGTTTTGTCTTGAATGTGTTGGTGTGAATGCGCGAGCAGTGCAATGTCATCTGCATATTCCAAATCTTCCAGTGTAGAAAACGTTGTCCATCTAATTCCTCTTGGACTGCCCTCTGTTGTCTGGCGCATCACCCAATCTATGACTGTCAAAAATAATGTTGTTGATAAGGGGCATCCCTGTCGTACTCCTGTTTTCACTTCGAAAGTTACATTACTCGATCCAACACTGCACGTAAAGTTAGAATAGAGGCTTTTTATAATGGAAACAATGCGGCTGGGAATTCCATAAGCCCTCAGAATTTTCCATAGGCTGTCCCTGTGTATGCTGTCGAAAGCCTTTTCAAAATCAACAAAGTAAATGTACAGCTGTCTCTGCCATTCTGAGCACTGCTCTATAATGTTCCTGAGGGCAAATATATGATCTGCACATCTTCTGTTCTTTCTGAAGCCCGCTTGTTCTGTCCTCAGTTTATGGTCAACTGCTTTTGAAATTCTCTGGATGATTATCCTGCCTAGTATTTTGCTGGGAACTGAGAGGAGGGTAATTCCTCTCCAGTTGTTGCAGTCTGCAAGGTCGCCCTTCTTGGGCAATTTGACAATTGTTCCTTTACTCCACTCTGTTGGTGTTGTCTCAGTTTCCCAGACTTGTGCAAATAGTGGTTCTAATAGTTCTGCTGCTAGTTCAGGGTCTGTCTTGAATAGCTCAGCATTCAGATTGTCGTGACCAGGCGCTTTTCCATTTTTTAGCCCTTTGATAGCTGTGATAATTTCTTCTTTTCGTGGAATGTCTGTATTTACGTCTAAGTCACTTTCAGCCTCAGGAACATTCAGCTGAGTCTCTGGTGGTTCCTTATTCAGTGTTTCTCTGAAGTGCTCTGCCCACCTTGTTTCCTGCCCCTGTGCTGTGGTGATGAGATTTCCTTGCTTGTCTCTTACTAACGTTATGTTGTTTGCACCTCGTTTTCCACTGATAGCTTTAGTTATTTTATAAACTGTGCTTTGTTCATTTCTCAGTGCTGCCTCTTCTGCCTGTCTTGCAAGGTCATCCAGAAATGTCCTTTTGTTAGCACGGGTTTGACGTTTTACTTCCTTGTCCAGCTGACTGTACTGTTCACTATATATTGCCTTTAACCTGGGAGACTTAGCTTCTGTTTTCTTCCTTTTCATTTCCTTTCTCTTCGCTATGGTGTTTAGCGTTTCTGGTGTTATCCAGTCTTGGCTCTTTCTTTCCTGGAATCCCAAGCATGACTTGCTGCTTTCTTTATATATTGTTGAGATGGTGTTGAATTTCTGGTCCACATCGTCGGCCACAAACGCTTTTCTGGTGAGGGGGTCCTTAAGTTTCGTGATGTTGTATCTTTTCTGTTTGACTGCAACTGGTCCAGCAGCTCTGAGTTTCACCTTCAGTCTTGCTACTACTAGGTGATGATCACTTCCCACATCTGCGCCTCTTCTTACTTTCACGTCTTGTAGTGCATGTCTCCATCTGCCATTGATCATTATGTGATCTATCTGGTTTTTGTCTCGTCCGTTTGGTGATTCCCATGTTAACTTGTGCACTTCTTTGTGTTGAAAAAGTGTTCCTCCGATGACCAGGTTGTTAATACTGCAGAAGCTTATTAATTTGTCCCCATTCTCATTTACTGTTCCACTGCCGCATTTCCCCATTACTCTTTCGTTATAATTATTGTGTGTTCCAACTTTCGCATTTAGGTCTCCCATTACTATAATAAGATCGTACCTGGGTACAGTTTCCATTTCCTTTTGTACCTGTTGATAGAACTCGTCCTTGATCTCTTCGTCGCTGTCATTTGTTGGTGCATAACATTGTATAATTGTGGTGTTGGTGAATCTCCCTCTCAGTCTTGCTCTTATTAGTCTGTTGTTAATGGGTTTCCATTCCAGTAGAGACCTTTCCATTCCTTTCTTAAGGATAATGGCTACACCTTCATTATGCTGACCGTCCTCTCTACCAGAATAAAGTACTGTTTCCCCTGTAGCTGTTTTTATTCTCCCCATCCCTGTCCATCTGCTCTCGCTTATTCCCAGGATATGTAGTTTGTAGTTCCTCATCTCTGCTGTAATCTGTCTCAGCTTTCCTGCCTCGTTCATAGTTCTGACATTCCAAAAACCAATTCTGGTTTCGTGTTTTGCGGTCTGGGCATCCGTTTTCATGCCAGTGGCTTCCTTTCGGCTTTCACCACTGTCAGTCATACGAGCCTGAGACTCCGGGTGTCCGTCCCGCATCAAAGTATTTCCATTTATTGCTGTTTCCATAACGTGTGTGATTTTTTACACAGACAGGGGTGTCGGCCCTGTGCTAAAACCCCCAACCTGGAGGACCAGGGTACCAGCTTTTGTCTGACCCCTACCCACGCAGACCAGTCCAGCATGGTTGAACCTACCAGGAGTAAAACTCCTACTGGCATAGCTCTGGGGATTGTCAGGGTACACAAGCTGCCATACCGCTACAAGGTATAGGTACCATTGATGGCAGAGATCTGTATAGTATTTGATATTTGTCGCGATTAAAATCTCTGACGTTGAGAAATCTGTACGTTCCACTCGCCGTAAAGAGCTGAAAGTTTGTGTGGAGCTCCCCTTCTTGGTAGATTTTATCTATCAATATCGGACCAGCATTGACCAACTAATTTTTTAAATAATAATGAAAATTATGTAAAATAAGGTGGAAATAATGATGACAAATGTTGCATTGATCATATACTTGATATTGTTGCTGGTGGTGGTTATATTGATGATGATAATGATGGTGGTTAAACTGATGACGATGATGTTGATGTTAGTTATATTGATGATGATGTTTGTTATATTAATGTTGATGCTAGTTATATTGATAATGGTGTTGGTTATATTAATGTTGATGGTGGTTATAAGTGATGGTAATATTGATTATATTCATGTTATGGTGGTTATATAGATGATGACGCTGGATATATTAATGGTATGGTGGTTATATAGATAATGATGTCGGTTATAGTAACGTTATTGTGGTTGTATAGATGATGACCTTGGTTATGTTAATGTTGATGGTGGTTACAATTGATAATGATGTCGGTTATATTAATGTTGATGGTCGTTATAATTGATAATGATGTTGGTTATATTAATGTTGATTGCGTTTATATACATGACGATGTTGGTTATATTAATGTTATGGTGGTTATATACATGATGACGTTGGTTATATTAATGATATGGTGGTTATATAGATGATGACGTTGGTTATATTAATGTTATGGCGGTTATATAGAAGATGTTGGTTAAATTAATGTTCTAGTGGTTCTAGACATGATGACGTTGGTTATATTAATGTTATGGTGGTTATGTACTTGATGACGTTGGTTATATTAATTTTTTGGTGGTTATATAGATGGCGATGTTGGTTATATTAATGTTTTGATGGTTATATAGATGATGATGTTGGTTATATTAATGTTATTATGGTTATATAGATGATGATGTTGGTTATATTAATGTTGTTGATGATGATGTTAGTTATATTAATGTTATGGTGGTTATATAGATGATGATGTGTATTATATTAATGTTATGGTTGTTAAATAGATGATGATGATGTTAGTTATATTAATGTTATGGTGGTTATATAGATTGTGATGTTGGTTATATTAATGTATTGCTGGTTATATAGATGATACTGTTGGTTATATTAATGTTGTGGTGGTTGTATAGATGATGATGTTGGTTATATTAATGTTATGGTAGTTATATAGATGATGATGTTCGTGATTATATTGAGGTTGATGGTTATTACGATGATAATGGTAAAATGGATGATAGTGATTACATTGATGTTGATGACGATGATCATAATTATCACTACCATCATCATCATCATCATCAGCATAGGGGTTATATTTATGTCGATGTTTATGTTATGACTTTTTAATACTGTTCTTCTCACCTGGGTATATCCGAAATATACCGTCGGAGCTGCAGAAGTATTGCCAGGTTAAAGTTGGATCCTTGAAGCTGTTGGCTATGAACTGGTCAGTGATATTGGTAGTCCACTGTACACCGTTCAAGATTCTCACAGCTGATGAGATAAAGGATTGTGAATGACTGAACAAAATCCTGACTTAGGGTACAACTCAACACGTCATTTGTTTTGGCGCTTAAAGTTTGCATTGTGGCGCCAATGAAAAACGTTTTTTATCTCGATATTTAGGTTTAGTGTTTAGTGGTTCCTTTTATGATATTGTGCACATTTCAAGAATGTCATAGTAGCAGAATGGTTAGAGCTCGTGTCTATCGCGGCTACGTTACGGGGTAAAGTAAAGGTATTGTCGCAGTGATCTTGAATATCACGATGTAATTAAGTATAGTGTCATCCAGGGTTCTTATCTTGTGGCGATCGAACTACTGATGTGTCGTAGTAGCTCTAGGTCGTTATTATTTGATTGTGAGTTTACTTTATTTATCTCAATGACAGGCACAACTGTAAGGACGATTATCATCTAGAAAACAACGATGGTGGCAACTTTCTTACGTTTATTAACTCACAACTCACGACGAATGTATGTACAGCAAGAAGACGAAAAATGTTCTCTATAATGTAGCAGGACTTCGCTATTTCTT
Organism: Oreohelix idahoensis; assembly: GCA_024509875.1. NCBI lineage: Eukaryota > Metazoa > Mollusca > Gastropoda > Stylommatophora > Oreohelicidae > Oreohelix > Oreohelix idahoensis. Next base: position 239,919 of record JAMPIV010017702.1, on the reverse strand, counting down.
TACCCTACATGGGTTTCATATCTTTCTGGAGTCATGCTAGTTCATAAATAATTCACCGGTCAGGAAGAATGATGTATCACTGGATTCTAATCTTCTAAGTTTTTCTCTCGTTGATATCTTTACAAAGTTTATGTTGGCTAGGATTATGATAACTGGTCGATCGACCAGAGAATTAAAAACTGTATCTTAAGCCACTATAGTTGTAGTAATCCTTATCTTGGAAATGTTATTCGCCCATTTTCTTAAGTCACGGGGGCCACGGGCTTCTACTGTCATGTCACTGAGTGTCACTGATTGCCTCCCCTGCTTTACAGTAGTGGTCCACCAGTGGCCAAAACTCAAGAGTATCTAAAATGAGTCGTCAAAGGTGTCTAAGTTCGCACAAGATTACTCTTGGCAAAGTTGTAGATATAAGGGTAAAGAGGCTTCTATCTGAATGGAGTGTTCATAAGATATTTCCGAAGTCAAGAACAATGCTGCATATGCCGTGCTGAAGTCGGATGTGCCGGCCGAAAGGCGCAGATATAGCAGCTGCGCTGTAAACAGACACAACGCAACCAACGTCCTTTTCAGGACGAACGAGGAAGAAGAAGAAGAAATAGTTATTTCTTAACATTACAGTATTCAGCAAAACTCCGGTGACCTCAGTCTTCTGTGCCCTTGAACTTCAAACTACATTGCTGCCTTCTGAAGTCTTTAGCGAACTAACTTTAGCATTCTACCCAGTTCCAGACGGTACTACTAGTGTTGCATGTGGAAAATGGAGCTTATGACACCTGTCCACGAAGCATTATTATTATGGTGCCTAGTTGGCAGGGAGGTTAGTGCGATTCGCTTACGTAGCTAGGCGGTGTTTCCGTTCGGATGGTCTTGTTTTCGATTCTCCTCGTGCATATCACTTCTGTTGTTTTTCTGTTGTCTAGTTTTCTACTTATTTCTAACGAGTGCCTGAAACATACCTGTATGTGTGTAATATTAATTTATTTCAAGACGATACTATATCTTTAAGGTGAGCAAAAGAGCCCGGCCTCCGAGTAGCATGTTTCTTGAAATTTCAGATTTCTGGTCTAATAGATTTAGAGAATAGCTTCACGATTTTCCTTTCATTTGTTCTCACTAATCAGTTATCATTTATCAAGGCATCAGCCCGGTTGACGACCCGACCGAGCGAGCGAGTCAATGTCTGCTGTGATCAAAGTCGGTTTTCAGGCAGCTGAATAAAACCTAAAAAAGGCGCAAAATGTGTGTGTGTTTTTTGGGTTTTGTGTGTGTGTGTGTGTGCAACTGTCAACCATTTACCGTATGCACAAAACGTTCATTTATATCAGGACCATATTTTTATTGTGTGTGGTAAATTGCTTGTGTATGCTGTATGTACTGTGCAGCATTATTCCCCCCGACGATGTTTTCACGCTGGTGTTGGGGTTAATGATGAGGTAGTGTGTGGTTCAGTAGTTCGACTGTGTCCAACGAGATTCAGTTCAGTTAACCCTTGCTTATCAGAGGTCCGATTCCAAAGAGATTGTCTTGTGTTTCAGGAAATTAGGCACACACTTAATGACAATTAAAGTGTCTTATCAAAAACAACATCATGTATAGACAGGCCAAAAAGAACTGTTAATACAAAAATATTTTTAAATTGCTAAATTAAATTTAAAAAACCAACATTATCCTGCTGTCAAGTTGAATCAACCATTTGCAAGCATACTCTTTGTTACCCGGATGAATTCCATTCCCTCCGGAGTAAAATCATCCATTTTAAAAAGTGAGCAAAACGATTGCAGGGATTACAACACACATAGAAGAAGCAATGTAACTAGATGAATAGAGAGAGAGAGAGAGAGAGGGAGAGAGAGAGAGAGAGAAAGAGAGAGAGAGAGAGAGAGAGATAGAGAGAGAGATGATAATAAAAGGAAAGAAGTGAGCAAATGTCTGATGAGATTGGCAAAAAACCAGGTAAAAAAACCGTTTGCAATTGTTTGAAGAGATCAAGAGGGAGATAAATAGAATCTTGCGAACACATATAAACATACAACATATTTCACGGTCACTGTGCTGACCTATTTACATTCAACACTCAAGCGTTGAATTATCATCAGCATAGGCCTTCAATATACCAGTTCCTCCTGCCACGTGTCATCATTGTCTTATGGGCTACTTAACATCTGAAATAAAGTGTCATTTTAAAAGACTGCTGTTTTATTTATTTATTTTAAGCAACTAAAAATGTAAGAAAAGCCACCACTTTCAAAAGACAGACCTGACTACGTTGAAATAAATGTTCATGACAAATCTACAAGCTTAACTTTAATGCTTGGATTACGAAATGGGAAATAACTCTGATCTTCTTTACGTTATTTCCCATGTGACTCTAAGCTTAACACAGAATGTCTGCCAGTATTTCAATCAAACATTCAGAAATACATGAGCTGTTCAAAGAGAAGGGCTGAAGGATGGTAAGTGCTGCTCATTCTAGAAATTACATCCAGAAAGAGACGACAAATATTGGTCTGATCTTGTTTCGACCATCAATTTCTGTAATCAAAGTCCCGCAATATCTGTTTTCGCGGAGTCTGTTTTCTGCCTGCACTGTTTCTCAGTTCATTGTTAACGTATTTTTTAGTTTGCACAATACTTCTCCCTTGCTTCTGCTCTCACAAACATCATCATACCCTTTTTGGCGCCTTATGCCTCTGACGAGACAAAAAGAAAAAATAAGACCACTGCTCCATCTGGCATATCGTAAAAGTCAACTACTACAAGATTGTGCACCGGGGGGGGGGGGGGGGTGGGGGGGTGTTGTGGAGCTGGTCTATTGAGAAGGTCCTCAAAATATTCTGTCCACCTCTTCATTTGCTCTTGTATATTGCTGAGCAGTTTTCCATTCTTGTCTTTTATGAAGCAACTTGTTAGCTTGTATTTCCCTGTTAGCTTTATTGTGCTGTTATACAGTTCTCTCATATTCCCTTTGGCTGCAGCATCTTCTGCCTCTCTTGCCAACTCCTCAATATACTTCCTCTTGTCTCTTTTGATACTTCTTTTTACTTCTTTGTTTGCTTCTGTGTACACTTCTTGAGCCTTGGCTCTGGAACTTCTGGTTTTGCTTGTGTTTAAATCTGCTTTCTTGTTTTTCCTGTCTTTTATCTTATTGATGGTTTCTGTTGTTATCTATGCTTTTTGTTGTCGTTGCCTTTTTCCCAGTATTTCTTTACATGTCTCATTCCATACCGTTTTGATTTGCTGCCAATAGTCTTCTGTATTCTCTGCATCTTCCAGCTGTTGGAGCACTTGGAATTTGTTGGATATTGTGATCGCAAATTTGTCTCTTGTTTCTTGATTTCTTAGATGTCCTAATTTAATTGTTGTCTATAATTTTGCATTGTTGCGTATCTCTTGAGTTTCATTTTTACTTTGGCTATCAGAAGGTTGTGATCTGATGCCACATCTGCTCCTCTATATACCTTTACATCCTGCAATGATGATCTAAACCTCTTGTTTATGCACATATGATCAATCTGATTTTCTGTTCTATGGTCTGGTGATATCCATGTTGCCTTGTGTATTCTCTTATGTGGAAACATGCTTCCTCCTATCGCCAGTTGATTTGAAGCACAGAAGTTACTACGAAAAGGCATTTGACAGTGTAGACAGAGAATCACTTTGGAAATTGATGAGGCATTATGGAGTTCCCCTGAAGATCATTAATTTAATAAAGAAAACATATGAAGACATGACATGCAGAGTTCTTCATGAAGGACAGCTTACAGAACCGTTTGGGATAAGAACAGGAGTGCGACAGGGATGCCTCTTGTCTCCATTTCTTTTCTTACTAGAAATAGACTGGGTTACGAGAACATCGACAACACACAACAGAAATGGAATCCAGTGGACTCTGACTAAGCAGTTGGATGATCTGGATTTTGCTGATGATTAAGCTCTCCTGTCCCATAACCGTAATCAGATGCATGACAAATTGAAAACACTCGATGAGAGGTCACAGCAATTGGGTCTGAAAATACACAGGGAAAAGACAAAGATAATGAGAATAAATGCAGGTAATGATAACAGGGTTGAACTTGAAGAAGCACCAATACAAGATGTAGAATCGTACACATATCTGGCAGCAATATAGACAAAGTTGGAGGGACAGACAGTGATATCAAAATAAGAATACAAAAAGCAAGAGAAGCTTTCATTGCATTGGGAAATATATGGAGATCAAGAGAAATCGGATCCAACACAAAAATATGAATCTTCAACTCAAATGTGAAGTCAGTCCTATTGTATGGCTCTGAGACATGGAGAACAACGAAGACAACTACCAAAAAGCTACAGACTTTCATAAATGGGTGCTTGCGTAGAATAGAGGGATTAAAATGGTATGACAAGGTTACCAACGTGGAACTGATGACAAGAACTAGACAAGTGCCAGTGAAACAAGAGATGAGAAGAAGACGATGGCGATGGATAGGAAACACACTGAGGAAACTTGTTGATAGCATTACAAGGCAGTCCTTGTTCTGGAATCCCCAGGGCAAGAGAAGCAGAGGTAGACGAAGAAGCACATGGAGAAGAGAGCTGAAAACAGAGATGAAAATGATAAAAAGAACGTGGAAAGAACTTGAGATGATGGCACGGGACAAGAGGACTTGGCATGTGTTTGTTGAAGGCCTATGCTCCTTTGGGAGTGGAGGGTTATGTATGAATGAATGAATGAATGGACCCCTTTGGTTGTTCCATGAAGGTTATGGGCCCCTGTGATGATGTCACCATGATACAACGTTAAAATATCTCCAAAATTAACGATGAAATGTAGGGTTAAAAATAATGCGTCAGATACTAGGAGACATGCTCGCCCATGCCAGCCTTTCCCACCGCCATTTAAAACTAACGAGTTAGAAGTGCAGACGAAACGTTTACCCTTTGTAGACGGGAGAGAACGGAGGACAAAAAAAAATATGACTGAACACGTGTTTGAAGTTCGAACGGCAAAAAGACGCAATTGGTGTTTGAAAGGAAAAAAATTCACGTCCCTAGTTGACATAAAGTAAGGAAATGGACAAGAAAAGGACCTTAGCTCTTGTTCGAGACAGTCATTTCTTGGACGTTTTTCGACACTTGGTCTTTATTTGAATGCCGCGGCAAAACACATGAGAGAAGGTTCTCGAACAAATTTCAAAAACTAAACTTGAAAAAAAAAATATGTTTTTTTCTTAATAAGAGTGTTATGAAAAATTAAAGAGAGGGAAAGTGGTGGAGCACTGTAGCTAAAAATAACTTAGGGGCAGATTCGTGTAGGAAATGCATGTAGAACCAAGCGTGTTTTTATGAAAAAAAACAAGTAGAGACAGACGGACTAACAGACCGTAATACATACTTGATTGAGATTTGACTGAAGTGACTTTTGGTTGTAGATTTGAAAGCAAGGGGGGAAGTCGGCGATTGGTCAACGCATTTTATAGTAGCGGGACAGAGAGGTGAAATTTTGCCATTTGACATAAGTCTGTTCAGAGACGCAGTTTAAAGTAATAGTGGTGTTGATTCCAGAAGAATACAAATATATAGTGGGACGCCATCATACAGCCAGCAGCTCAGCTGAGTTTTGCTAGCAACTTTAACTGTATTCTCAATTCTGAATTCTGGTAAGAATGAACAATATTTATTTGCTATATTTTAATAATTCGAGTGATTGATACTGCCATATCATAAAAATGATTACGACAAGTAAGTGTTCGCTCTAGATCCCCAGCCCCAGTTCAGGGTCTAGAGACATACATACAAAGAAAATATATAGGAACGCCTAAATGAAACTATGAAAAAACGATCTAGTGTTGAGATCAGTGGAACATATCACCTATCTTATTTAATAGCAGAAAGCTATTGAACATATCTCAGATGTAATGTAGTCTTGGGGAACTGGTACTATGTGAAACCAACTGGGTAAGAAGTGCTGTGTGGTCAGAGAGATCTGACCCAGTCTGTGTGGTGTTGTTGTGTAGTGTTGTGTGCAGAAGTGGCTCAGGAGGTAGAGTTCTGACACATGACCAATACTTTTGTTTCAGAATTGTGAGTTTCTGTTTGGCACCAAAGTGGTGTCAAATGCTGTAGTAATATACACAAGTGTGGACCAGTGCAGTCTATCATTGTGTCAGAGCAGCCGTATATTGCCCCCAGCACGGAGAGGTGGGGCCACAAGACTCTTGTACAGGATCGACGCAGGCGAGATAAGTGATATCTGGCCTGCTGGACATTCACCAACGAAATTCTCAACTAATTTATCTCTAATTCACCATCAAATAAAGACATACCCTTGTGGGAAATTAAACTATGTATTCAGCCCTTAAGTCAATGGACAATGTTTGGCAGTCATAGACTGGGAGTGATGACACCACCCCAACAGCATATCTAGTAATAAGTTCTCCTGGGACTTTCTTAATATAATTACTATTAACAAGTCATTTGAAATAATTAAGTACACATTTTCCATTTTATTATGTCATATGATTTTGCATTCCATTTATGACTCCATAATATTTCTTATGTTCTGACCAACTAAACATTTGGTTCAGAACAAAATAAATTTATCAAAAGATTTAACTTTTAAAACTAAAACAGCCTGAGTTAGTTCAGTGTGTTATAAATTTTATTAATATTATTAGACTTCTTAAATATCTGTGTGTGTGTGTGTAATCTACCACAACACATTACATATCAGTACCCTAGACTTTTAACGTAGCCACATTCATTAGAATAAAAGATATGTGTGAGGGATGAAGGCTAAGGGCCCCTTTGATTGACCGATGAAGACTATAGACTCCTGATTATCCGATGAAGGCTATGGACGTATTGCATAGTCTGATGAAGGCTATGGATAACTTTTTGGGGAAAAAAAATTATATAAAACCATAATAAAAAAAACGTTTACATTTTAAATATTAGGCAACGTACACTGACCCGCCTAGAATCAAGTCACGTACATGGATCCGCGGACCGTAGATTAAGGAACCATATATTATACTTTGAAGTATGTGTTTATGTGTATTATCTCCTGTGTGTCTACTAATGAGTATGCCTACTTAATTGCGCAAGTGGTTTTCTTTGTGTAACAGAAAATGTATGTATGCCTAATTTTAATGCATGCATGTTTGTTAGAGCCACGTGTAATTCGCGGTTGTCTACGACGAGATACCGAAGGAATGGGATTAACGTTAAGAAATGCTTTTGGTTGCATAAACTAGATTGTCTTTTACTGAGGATTTGTGCACTGCCAAACGTTTCTGTTTAACGAATGGCGTGTTGTTAATGAGGGATCTTTGCGTGACTATATGGAGTTTGGCGATGACTAGACAGTTTGTCGAGACGTGTTTTTTCCACTATGTGGGTCTTCTATAAAAACCTCACTATCATTATGTTGAGATAAGGGACCGAAGTTCCAATAAGCAATTATGTTAAACAATGGTGATCGTGTATGATCTACCAAGAAAGGAGTCTTCTATTTGTATGGCAGTATATCTCTATCATGCACGGATATCATCGTGATTCATCTCAGAAGTGAAGAACAGAATAGCTCAGGCAAAAGCAGCATTCTGTAAAATGAAAGGTATTTTATGCAACAATTCTTTGTCATTGGAAGTAAAAAAGAGAGTTCTTCAGTGTTATATAGAACCAATCCTAACATATGGGAGTGAGTCATGGACAATTAGTAAACAAGTAGAGATGCAGTTTTACAGAAGAATGTTAAAAATACCATGGACAGCCAAAAAGGGTAATGAGGCTCTCATGAAAGAGGCCAATGCGCACAGGAAACGTATTTCACAAGTTAGAAAGAAGGAATCCATTTATTTTTGGGCATGTAATGAGAAGAGGAAAGCTGAAATATATCGTAACAACAGGTAAGATTGAAGAAAAAAGAGATAGGGGAAGACAAAGAACGCAAATACTGTACAGTTTGACGTCATCGGCAGAATTGATAAATTGTACTGGAGACAGGAAGTTGTGGAGAGACATGATCTCCACGCCACTAAGCATGGTACTTGAAGAAGAAGATGTCATCAGGAAAATATATAACATTTATGGCTCTAGCAGTGACCATTAGGATGTAAATACGTTATGTCAGATTGAATAGGAATGCCCAGGGAATGTCTGCATGATTGACGTTCAAGAGTCTCCTTATATCACATGATGTTCGATCGTCTTTCGCGCAGTCATTATTTTGCGCAGTGAAGGTGTTTTGAGGACCTTACGAGCTCAAGTACGGCTGGGTCAAGTTACAACCAGCCACTATTTTATCAGATCAACAACTACTGAACTCGCAAGCATGTCACACAGGCAACGTCATGTGACACAAATTGTCACAGAAACCACTGCGAGGACCAACTGCTGTGATGACTCCATGCTCCGTAGTAAGCGCAAAGAAAACTGATGATGATGATTTTGATGATGATGATTTTGATGATGATGATGATTTTGATGATGATGATGCTTTTGATGATGTGTATGATATACAAACATGTACACTTACATTTATCGTAAATGTTGGTTGGCACGTGTATTGTGCTTGTATTCTTGTTCAGCATCGCTTGCTGCACTTCTGCTTTGAAGTTCCAGGTGGATTCAGTAGGTAAGTAATTTAACGCACTCTTAATGTCATTCTTGGACTGGTTATCCATGCTGTACAGATCCCGGTCAACAACAACTTCTTTGGCGTTAATGTACTGTACTTCCTGGGCAAGAAAGTAAACGTGAAACCTTGGACAATTTGTCATCGTAGCATTTAAAGAGGTCAACACCAAAACTGAAAAACAGTACTGGAGACAGTAAGTTGTTGCAAGACATGATCGCCTACGTCTCCAGGCACGGCACTTGAAGAAGAAGAAGAAGAGGCGAGACACTGAAAGAATAGGTTCGAATCCTCATGCTGTCAAGATTTGTGTCAAGAATCCCTTCTTTGTTGTTAATGTTATGAACATCCTGGACAAGAAAGTTGTCGAAGAAGGAAACATACTGTGGAATCGCCTAGTAGTGTTTCTGAAATAGAGTCCAATCAGATTCGCGCATTTTGTTCAAGCTCGCCGACAATGTGTTGCCTAACTTACACTGGAAATATGGCAGCGAATTCATTTGTGTTAGGACTGCATCGTTTCAGTGGAAGTATAATGAAACGGATGGACATATTGAAATTCTATTTAATCCTTGTGTTTAAGGAGGAAACAACGTATATGTGGATATATTGGAAAGTGTAATGCTTGTTGTATTTTCGGAGATAATAGCAAGTAAGTGCGTCAAGTTGTTAGCAAATAGGGCTAAAGTTCACTTTTGCAAAGCATAGCAAACCGAAAGCTCAACAGATTTGGAAAAGCTATATATGGAAAGAAAGCTTCACTTCAGCTAGATAAAAGGAGATAAGGATGGAGACAATAGCTGACGTAGGAGATGCGCAAGATGATGAACAGTGAGGAATGAATAGCACAAATGACCAAAATATACCAGTCCAGCAAAATAAAATCTCGCACCTAGTTCTGGTGACGTCACAGTTCTAACTTACGTCGGATGCAAGGCTATTTAAGCCGCGCTAAATTTGAAATTGGACACACACGAAATCAGTTTTTGCATGACGGACAGAGGAAAGAGCTAATCACGACTACTTTCACTATTGGTGTATTGTGGCAGCCTGCCATGACCAAGTCAATTGTCCAGTTGTGTAATTTATGAGGGCTAGAAGGGTAAGTTGGATTACTGTAAATACATTTGCATATTTGAGGAACATCAATGAAGAGTTTCATCATCGTGTGTAACCCTATCAACTCTGGTCTGGGACATTGCAGTTTATCAGCCCAAGAGGCTGTTAAGATAAGTTCAACACCACATGAACTATTGTTGCAATTTAAGTGCGAGTTGTGAATGAAGGAACTTTATAGCATCACAGAACAGTTAGCAGGAAATCTCTTCTTCCAGTGACACGTTATTAGTGTAAATATAATTGGAAACTGTGAATTATTGTGTAATACAATCTCATATAAAACCCATTCTTATTCATTCTGAATACAAGAAGAAAAGAAATTAATTATAAATAAATTGATTCATTAAATGTACCTTGTTACTTTGTAAATTCCTTTCTGTTCAATTTTAAAATTTTTAAATTGGAATTACATTATTGTGTAAGCATAGGGTAGTCTGAACGAGAGGGCACCATAGGCTCTTGATCTGTTACATCACTATTTGGACAAGAGTACTTTACATCCTGACTCTAACCGGTGCCATCTATACACCAGTGCTTTTTTCTAAGACTGTTGTATTTCTTTTAGTGGAGAATTCTTGTTTGGCACTATCACCTAGTATCATCTAGATACACCTATATTACCATCTCGTCACAAAAGACAATGCGAACGTGAGGTAATGAGACTGTAATTGTTACCCGACTTATACATCTCAAAAACCACCTGTTGTGTGTTTTAACCGTGAGACAACGAAAGAATAAGTTCTAATCTCTTCGTTGGCTTTATTGTGCTGAACATCATGGACAAGAAATTAAAATGCGCATCTCATGAACCTGTGAGATTGTCATCGTAGTGCGACTAATACATATCAAAACCCCTGTAAAAATATGAGAGAACGAAAATTAGTAAACAAGTAGGAAAGACACTGTGGGAAACATAAATGGCGTAATGAGGCTATTATCGTAACCCCACTTTTACATCTAAAGACACAATTATGAATATTTGCATACCGCATGTCGAAGATCGTGTGTTCTTGATTTACCCCAGTGTTTTTTTGTTTGTTTCGATAACAGCTACATCGACCAATCTACTGCTCTTTTTAATATTTCCGCCACCAGTGAGGGGCGTATTACAGAAATTAAGAGATTTCGCGACAAAGCTCATACAATAAACATGAATGTCATTAATCTGTCGTCAGCAGACTCGGATAGTAACGAGAGGAACTAGGACTTTAAAAAACTATCTCATTAGATGACCTATCTGTGGAAAAATAGCAATAGATAAAGTGTTGAAGAAATAATTATTTCACAATAAAATAGAATATCTTTCGATGCGAGACACGATTCATATATCTATTGGAAGTAAGAAATGCAACTCCTCAGCGTTACATAGAACCAATCCTGACATATAGAAATAAGCCATGGCCAATTAGTAACCAGGCAGGAAAGTTCCCTGTGGTTACAGAGGTGAGGTTTTACACAAGAATGTTAGGAAAACCATGGACAGCTTAAAAAAGTAATAGGGATGTCCTGAAAGAATCCAATGCACCAAGGAAGCCTATTACTTAAATTCAAGACAGCAATCGACTTTCTTCGGGCATGTTAACAGAAGAAAAAAGCTGGAATGTATTGTGATAACGGGAAAGCCTGAAAGAAGAAGAGATAAAGGACATCTAAGAAAAATTTCTTTTGGCCGAATACATTTTTCATATTGTATTTTCTCCGACATTTGCTCTTTCATACCATATTTGTGACCCACATTCGCTATTTCATCGTTGTGATTACTCGCGACCGGTATCTAGAGAACCACATTTGTTCTTTCATCGGGGGAAATAAAAGTCCTTTGATTGAGTCCCCATGCCTGATATTATCGTTTGAAGCCCACATTGCATCGTGATAAATCTGGTAAAAACACATCTGGTCATCCTAATCAAACATCTGGGCATGCTGTAATTTCTGTGACACCACATTGGACGCCCAGATTGGCCAGGGGAAAACGTCTCATGCTGTAATGGTGTTATCTTTGGTCGGCCGCGGTTCAGACAAGCGTTGGTTTACCACATTGGACGCCCACCTTGGCCAGGCGAACAATAAACAATCAGAGGTCAAACTACACCCACGTTTGGACTGACAGGGGACAAGAGCGATCCTGTGAATGAGTGACCAGAGGGGCCATTAAGGATTGGTTGGTATGGGCGGAGCTGTACAAGAAACCCATATGGGACTGGCAGAAATATAATCTACTGCGTAGCTTGCAAGAGGAAGGAGTCCAGTTTTTTACATTGTGAGGAAGAGATTAATCCCAATAACGCCTAGCCTAATACACGTGTTTATTCAGAGTGGATGATAATTCAGTTCTGTGATTAATTGTGTTCTTAATGGATTTTGCGAAGGGAAAAGAAGGTTAGTAGATCTTATACAGATTATTAATACATTTTTTAATTTTTGTTTATTTTAACCTCACAGCTAAAATGTGCGACGGATAGAGTTTCAAATAATTCTTGGCATAACTGATTAATAAAATCAGAAGATTTTCCTAGAAGATGATAGGATGATAGGAGGTAATTAATAGTTCATACGTCTCCTTCAACATCATCACAGTCTCCCATGCGCACACACTCTCATGCACAAGATATTTAACATCATTAGAATTGAACTCAGAGAGAGAGATGAATTATGAGCAGTAGTTTAAATGAAAGTCAACCAGTGATGTTAAATGTGAAAAACTTACGAAGACTTTTGTGTGTCTTCAGTTCATCAGAAGTCTGAGTCTACATGCAACGTGTCTGACGTCTAACCAGAAATAAGTTATCAAAAACGGACATTTGGCTAGCAGAATTCGCCATAGGACATCTTTCATTCCTCAATTAAAAAGGAATATTGTCTCACCCACAAGCCAGAAGGTGGACGCAGCATTTTTCGTCACCATATACTGCTTGCTCACAAGTTCAATACAGAGTTATCACAAGTTCAATACAGAGTCATCATAAATTCAAATCACTCGAAAGATCATTATTATCTGAAGTCAAGCAAAAGAGCTTAAAATACGAATCGCATATTTATACCACGTGCAACACACTCTTAAGCGCATTTTATGAAGCAGACTCGAAAGTATATGAATCACGACTACATACGCAAGATTATGAGTCTACATATCACTAACATTTCGTGAAGATATCCAGTCTGACCAGTACCCTCGGGAGATTAGACAACAGACTTTTTGTTCATATGACAACTATTAACTGTTGATCCACACTACAGAGATATACTCAAACAGTGAAGGAATATACATAGATATCTCGTCAGCGTTCTCCGTACGACAACAGTATTCATCAGAACGTCCTCGGCTTAGAGATACCCCACTCGACATAACGTATAACAACTTGGGACATTGTATGCATACATGTGAATTGTCATATCAATGCGAAGCATTTAGAGACACATGGACTGTGTAGAGTACTCACCATTTTGGTAACACGTATCATATCACATCATCATCATTTCACTTTACACCAGTTCATTCTTAATTAACTATTACTTAATTAACTGCAATTTTATTATCTCATCTGTGTGTTTTGTGTGAATCGTCTTTCACCATCATCACGTTCTAACCATTAGTAACCCTATATGTGTGGATATTTCATTAATAAACCCAACGATCGTTTGATCATTATCTGGTTTGTTAATGTATCACTCGTGCTGTCGGTGTTACATATTCACCTATAGGAACCTTTCTCTACTCAGATGAGGTTGGGCGTTTTTTTCTTTACGGGATCTAAGGGCAGAAGCTAAGGTCGTGGGGAAACAGAACTCTTTCCATAATTAATTAGAAAACACTGTCTAGTGGAGAGCATTCGCATTCCTATCTTCTTGTCCCTATCTTGAATAGGTCTTTTTTCTTTCTTAACGAGCCAATTTCTAGAGACCTTATATCTAATATCTCATAGACTATTCCTGGCAAAACTACTGTCGTAGTTGCCCCAGTACTCACCACACGACAAGATGCAAAGAATGAACCAGAATTGGGGCACTGTACGAAGTATGGCCGCCGACCGAGCAAAGTGGAATCAATTTGTTGTTGCCCTACAAGACGCCACTAGGCGTGATGGCCACTGACTGCTTTGACGGTCGGTGGCTAAGGATCAAAGAAAAAGAATATTTAAAAGAAAGGAGCTACGTCAATAAAATACGGATAGTTTACGATTTAAAGCAGTACATACCAATTGAAATTCATTTCATCTATTCAACAAGGTAAAGATTGGAACTACCGATGAGTGTAAATGTGGCACTGATAAAATGACTGTTGAAAATGTGCTTCAAAGATGCCCAACATACGGTAAGTTGAACTGAGAAAGCGTATATTGCCAACACTAGTTACCATTCGTGGAAAAGCTCTACGGAGATTCAAATAGCCTCAAACTGACTACTGCTTTCTTTGAAAACATTCAAGTAGACGTTTGAGAGTGTACGAAGATGACGACGAATAGATTCAAACCTCATTATTGTCAAGATCCCTATTGTCATGTTATGTCCTCCGACAACCGTAACTGTGATGCGCCGTTAGGTATAGAACAGTGTTTACAATGGTACGATCATGTGACCACGAGGATGCTGGGACGTAAGCGGGTTAAGAGTTAACTCTTTAAGCCCCAAGAACCACTATAATGGCTCAGGGTTTAGACCTATTTGGCCCAGGAGCCATTTAAGTGGCTTCGGATTTTTTGCTCCTGTCTAGAGCTCTGTTCCAATGTTAACAACCCAAAACGTCATTTCCAACAGGAAGTACTTTCATTTTAAATAACTGGTATTTATGCATATGAACATTAAAAAATATTTTTTTTCCAAACAACAACAACAATAAAAAAGCACTGTGGTGGCCGTTTTTGTTTGGGCCAAACCCTGCTTTTTTGCTTGGGACTTGATCATTCTAGAGCACGCGCTGTCATATTGGCAGAACGTTTATTCCAGCTGATCTGATGACCGTTTTACATTGCCACCAGGACCGATCTTTGCCATTTAGATTGTGTGGCTGCGTTGGTGTCCAGCAGAGGGTTTGTTGTCAAGCCTCGACTTGATATAAGATTGATAGTTTAACTTAGCATTTATTTGTCAGAGATGGTTCTCTCTTTTGTTATAGACGTGCAGTTCTGCCCTATGCCATGTGTTATGCTAGAGTTACAACCTGATGTAAGGATTCTTGTGATTTCTAATTCATTTTTGTTGATTTATCGTCTTCACTCACGCCATGTATCTGCTATGTTGTTATTTATCCAATAAACAGGAAATAGGAATGAGTTGTGCTCTCCCTTTATTTAAGTGTGAGACGTGTTGTGTGGTCCGTTAGCTTGAGCTTCATGTTGTGTGGTCCGTTAGCTTGAGCTTCATGTTGAGCCTTAGTAGATCTGTCCGCACTCTAGAAACACACGTAGTTTAGTTTTATCACACCTGTCAACAGCCACGTTCTTGACTTTGATATACTTATATCCAGGATACGAGGCATATGACGCAAGCGAAGGAAAGTCAAAAGTAGCCTGGGTTGCTGACTCTTGTCTTCTAGACAAAAGATCGTAAAACCACATCAAGAACTGGAGACAGGAATGAAAATGATGAGAAAGACATAGAAATATCTTAAGCTGGTGGCTCACGACAAGAAGACATGGCATAATTGGCTAAAGGTCTAAGCTTCTTGGGAGGGTGAAAGTCTAAGCTTCCTTGGAAAGCTGAAGGGGATTGTTTGAAGATCACGAGATGTGAAGGATTTATCATAAATCATATGAAGAGAAGTGGACGAGAGACAAGACTAATGAAGGACTAGATACTTGTCGATAGGATGAGTGATAATACAAGGGTCAGGACTAGGGTACATTAACATGGATGAGTCATAAAATAAGGATTAGGACTAGGGTTCATCAACATGGATGAGTCATAAAACAAGGGTTAGGACTAGGGTACATCAACATGGATGAGTCATAAAACAAGGGTTAGGACTAGGGTTCATCAACATGGATGAGTCATAAAACAAGGGTTAGGACTAGGGTTCATCAATATGGATGAGTCATAAAACAAGGGTTAGGTCAAGGTCACATCAACATCATCAGACTCATCGTCATTATCATTGTTATTCAGTGTCCTAAGAAGCATCGACCTTCGACAAATTCATGCCAAGGCTTCCAGTTCTATGTCATCATGCTCAACGTCTATTCATGCTTCTGCATGCCTTTCCTTTCTGCCGCATTCTCTTCTCTATATGCTTTACAGTATCCATCTATATCTCACATCAAGGGGGTTTCAGAACACAGTCTGCCTTGTAATGCTACCTTATACTGCTTTGGTGCAGGCCTTGTCTCGAGGCTCGCCCGTTTATCAGCAGACACGAATCTACTATACGAAACTCTATACAGAGCGATACAACAGGAGGCAATCTGATCATCAGAAGAGTTCTCCCGTCGAATAAGTGTTTCGGCCCTTTTTTCTCCTTTACACTCTAAGGGGGGTGGGCCCACCTGAGTCATGACTCCCACGTGTCTCAGCCTCCTGTTGTCTTGTGTAGAAAATGAACCCATTCCACATTGGATGCAGCTTTAAATTCCACAATTACGCCAGCAGGAGGCAATTGTAAAAGTAGCAAAGTGAAGACAAATTTTATTGCGGTCGTTCCGCAGCACACCACTGACATACCTGCGTGAAGCCGACGAGGCGTGAATTCTTTGCGAGCCGCCCTCTGAAATCTAACTTCGCCTGACACCTCAGATAATACACCGCCTGTTTCTTGTAACGCCGTCGTCCTTTCACCAATACAATGGGTTTTATTGGGACGTATTTCTGTTTTGTACAAAGTCACATTTACAGGCAGTTCTTGATGAAGGTATTGTTTGTACACACTTAACTCCGGCTCTGCTGTGCAAAAGGGAATCTCAGAATGGATAATTGACAGTCGAAGGACTCTGGGAAGTGGCTCTTTGCAAGATCTAACGATTGCTCTTGAGAGCCCAGAACCAAAGCACTGAATTTCAGCCCTTAAGCAACTCGACAGAAGGGACCTTAGATATAATACGCCACAGTCATTTATTGGACGCTTTTGCAATACCAAGCCCTTGATTTGAATTCAGCGGCTAAAACGCAGATGTTTGGAATATTACAAAATTTAAAAAAGTACTTTTTTCTTAATATTAATGTTAGGAATATAAAAATTAGCTGGCCGGATGGCCTATTCTGAGCAGTGAACTAATATGGTCTTAATTTTACAGACGGATAGATAATATTGAAGATAATGACAAAAGACAGTGTTGTTCACATCCTCGACAGACTGTATTGAATCTAAAAGTGTCGCTAATTGCACAAAAAAACACGACCTCGAAACGCAGGTGTTCAAATTTACTTAGTATGGAGGAGAGGGTTTTTTGGGTGGTAGCTGTGTCTAAATATAACTTTTAACGACAAAATTTTGGAGGGGAGAGAAAGGTTGGTTCAAAAAATCGAGTACATTTTGTAGAAACACAAGTAGAGACGGACAGACTAACAGATAACCATCCATACTTGACTGAAGCATGACTGAAATGACTTTATGGTAGGAAATTTGAAATTAAAATAAACCTAGGCAGTGATTGGCCACAGACAATCATATCATTAGCGCTCAGACGCGAAAGTGGGGCCATTCTTCAATAGTTGTTCAGTGATAGACACAGATTTTAAAGTGTGGTGATTTCCATATGAAAGAAAGTGTAAGAAATTTAGGGACGCCATACTATAGCCAGCAGCTCAGCTGAGTTTTGCTAGCAATTCTGTGTTATTTATTCATAATCTGGTAAGATTGAAATTATTTCTATATATATTTTGAATATTGTTTCATGTTTGAGTGATTTGATACTGCCATATCGAAATCTAGCCTTACAAACAAGTAGGGATTTGCTCTAGACCCCCCGCCCTAGTCAGGGTCTAGGGACCAACAATGTACATAAACTCCAGCAAGGATTATGCAAGACAGATCAAGTGTTGAGAGTAATGAAACATATTACCTATCCTCTTTTAGGGCAGAAAACTAATAAATATTTTTCAGAATCTATAGTCTGGGAGGATCTATCTGATGTAAAACCACCATGGTAAATGTGCTGTTTGGTCAGAGAGATCTGACCTGTCTGTATGATGTGGTTGTTGTGTCAGTGTTGTGTCCAGACGTGGGTAGAGAATAGATTTTGACACATGGCCCATACTTTGATTGCAGAGCTGCGAGTTTCTGTTGTCAACCAAGCAGTGACTATTCAGTTGGTGACTTTACTCGAGTGTATCTGTGCAGTACTTGTGACAGAGACCACCATTATTGCCCGCCAGCACAGAGAGGTGGGACCACCAGATTTCAGCACCAGAGCTACAACTAAAAGATGAGTGAGCCTCTGGTCTGCTGGACATTCACCAACCCCGTTTAGTTACTAATACCCTCATAAAAATTCCCACCATTTTCTGGACACTGTGTAGTCAATATAGACAGGTGTGATGAGGCCACCCCAACAGCACAAACAGTAACTATCCTCCCAAGTAGATGACTACTAGAACATTTTAATAAAACTAACTAGTATAGTACATATATATGTACACTATTGCATTTATGATATAATATTCCATGCATTTCTTTCATAATCTCTAAATCCTTTTAAGTTCTGGTCAACCTAAAAATTGATCCAGAACAAAATAAATGTAATATAATTCTAACAAAAATTTTACACACACGTGAGTTAGTTCAGTGTATTTTAACATTTGTTAATATTATTAGTCTTCTTAATTATCTGTGGGTGTATTTAGAAACTATCACACCACACTACATAGCATAACCCTAGACACTTTACGTAGCCACATTCATTAAAAAAAATTAAGTGTGAGGTCGTAGTGGTAGCAAGAAAGGCCTTCTGACAATTCTCAACTACATTTTATCTCAGGAGCCTTCACAGCTGGCCTCATACAATTACATTTAGTAATATCACCATCATACAATACCATCAAACACCACTACATTATTGGGGTCTTGTCCGGGGATAATTAGCCCAACAGTAATATTAGGATCTCCTGGTGGGAGAAATAAAAGTAGGGAAATAAATTGTAAAATTCCCTTTAAAATTAAAAGTGTCCCTGCAGATAAAAGTTGGTGAATCTTCACAGCCAGTAATAATTAATTAGTTAACTGGTTAGTTAGAATTGGTTAGACTATAGTCATAAGAAGTACTTAGTGTATTTACTGGTTAGAGATTTATCTTGTATATTATTATATTGTCTAAAAAGTATGGCGGAGCTGGCAAAATTTAGATCAGCTGCTGTGCTCACCGCGAAGGAGATGGGAATGGATGGTCAAATTTTAATTCAATATGTAACGGCTGAATGTGATAAATATATTGAACGGGAAGAAAGGAGATTAGAAAAAGAGGCTGAAAGAAAATTAGAGGCTGAAAGGATAGCTGAAGAAAAGAGGTTACAAATTGAGGCTGATAGAGACATTAAGAGGCTGCAGATTGAGGCAGAAGAAAAACGACAGCAAAGGGAGGCAGAAGATAAAAAGGCCGAAAGGGAGGCAGAAGATAAAAAGGCCGAAAGGGAGGCAGAAGATAAAAAGGCCGAAAGGGAGGCAGAAGATAAAAAGGCCGAAAGTGAGGCAGAAGATAGAAGGTTGCAAAGGGAGCACGAATTACGACTAAGGGAGCTGGAATTACAAGGCCAGGCTCCTGAAAATGGTGCCAGCCCTTTTGCCTCAGATGCTACGCCCAGTCTGGGAGCCTCAAACTCCGCTATGGGGTTTCATTTAGACCATTTTGTTGAAAAAGACGATGACATAGAGGGGTACCTAGGACGTTTTGAGTTATTAGCTACTACATATGGGTTAGAGAGAGAGAGAGGTGGAGCTTAAAGCTATCACAGGGATTGAGAGGTACTTCTTATGAAGTATTTGCCAAAATGAACAGGGAAGACCAAGACAATTATGACATGTTAAAGCAGGCTTTGTTATTAAGGTACGAGAAGAATGGTGAATTTTATCGTAAGAAATTTAGAAATGCCAAACTGTTGTCTGGGGAGACATACCACCAATTCTCTGCCAGACTAGAAACCTATTTGGAGAAATGGACGGCTCTGGGGAAGACCCAAGATCTTAAAGAAATGATCATGATTGAGCAATTGAGAGAGTCCATGGCTCCAGACATGAGAAAATTTCTCATGGAACAAGGTGCAGAGAAGTTGGGGGAAATTTTAAATGTTGCTGAGAGGTATCAGGCAGCCCAGGCAGAGGTAAGTGGTGCTAAGAAGAAGCACATAGACAATTTTAGAGCTCCACAGCAATTTAATAAATTTGATACTAGAGAGCAGGGAAATAAAGGTAGGACAAACTTTGAGCGGCCAAGAAATGACTATCGCGACAGAAACTCACAGTTCAATGACCAAAAGTTCAATGAAAGAAAACCGTTGAACCAAGGAAAAAGATGGTGTAAATGGTGCAAGAAGGATAACCATAACACCGAATTTTGTAGAAGGAAACCTTCAAACATTGCTGCAATGAAGTCGGGGACGCAAAGATTAAAGGTTAATCCTAAGGGACAACAGGAACCTTATCACCCCCCAGTTTGTGAGGATGTTATTTGTAATGGGGTCACCATAAGGTGCCTTTATGATACAGGTTTGGATTATGATTCAGTTGTGAAGTCTAGCCTAGTGGACCCAAGTCAGTATACCACAGAAACAGTGGAAATACAAGGGGCGACTAAGGACATACCACTCATGACACTTCCCATCGCAAGGATAACGGTGAAAACTCGCTATGTGGAAGGAGAAATCAGAGCCGCAGTGATAGATGAACCAATCTACCCTCTGATATTGGGGTGTAGATACGTCTTCTTGGGGAATCCCGAGAAACCTGTGATCATGGCGACAGTGCAGACCAGGTCACAGAAGAAGGAGGAAGAAGGTGAACCTATAAATGCTCATCCAGAGGAGATGAGGAAGGCGCAGGCTGAGGATAGGACACTCAAGCCCTGTTTTAAAAAATTGCCCAAATGCCACACACCTCCGAGCAAGGGGGAATATTTCATGAAGAACAAACTCTTATACAGGAAGGCCGGAACTGGAACAAATGGTCACAACCAGCTGGTTCTTCCCACTTCATATAGAGATAAAGTGATGGAACTCGGGACATGCGATTCCCTTCAGTGGTCACATGGGGATCAGCGCCACAGGACAGCGTATAGCTTGTCATTACTTCTGGCCAGGGATAACGGAGGATATAAAAAGATATGTCAAATCCTGCCCAGAATGTCAAAGGGTAGCTCCAAAGCACTGGACTGCTCCTGCAACTCTAGGGGAAATGCCCATAGTGGGAACACCTTTTGAGAGGGTTGCAGTGGATATTGTAGGACCTCTCACTCGGACCAAGAGGAGGAACAGTTACATCCTTACTCTGGTGGACACTTGTTCTATGTGGGGAGAGGCGGTAGCCCTGCCATCAATTGATTCAAAACATGTGGCAGAGGCACTACTTACAATATTTACCCGATTAGGATTCCCGCATCAAATCTTGACGGATAATGGTTCTCAGTTCAAGGGGAAACTAACGGAAGAAGTTTTTAAGCTATTTCAAGCCAGGCACTTTCATTGTAGTCCGTACCATCCACAAGGGAACGGCCAGGTAGAGAGGTTCAACGGGACTCTCATTTCTATCCTGAGAAAGCTGGCACACGAAAAAACCGGATCTGTGGGATCAATTCCTGCCCGCCGCATTGTTTGCGTACCGGGAGGTACCACATAGTTCAACCGGGATGGCTCCCGCAACTCTGCTATTTGGGAGGCCAATAAAAGGTCCATTAGAAGCTCTATTAAGGACCTGGACAGATGAGAAGGCGGAAGAGACTGTTACCTCATCGTATCAATATGTGAACGAATTGACCACTCGTTTGAAAGCTGGATGGAAACTGGCAAATGATAATTTGAAACAAGCCAGGAAGAAACATGCAGCATATTTTAATAGGAAGGCAAAGGACAGGGAACTGGCAGTCGGAGAGAAGGTGCTGCTTCTACTACCGGGAAGCCAGAATAAATTACAAATTGGTTGGCAAGGTCCATATACGGTTCTAGAGAAGGTGTCTAGAACAAACTATAAAATTGACAAAAAGGGGAAGGAGAAAGTTTATCATGTAAACCTGTTAAAGAAGTATCTGGACAGACCACTCCAGGAAAGCACCCCCTTATTGACCTTGGCTATTGCAACCCAGATGCAAAAAGAACCACTCACCTCACATGAATACCCATTACATCCTTGTGAAACAGCAGCACAGGTAAAAGTCAGTAAGCACCTGACTAAAAACCAGAGGGAGAGAGTTCAACAGGTTCTGGAGGAACATACAGATGTATTAACAGATAAACCAGGCCATACAAATTTGCTACAGTATGACATGAAACTGGTAGACTCAAACCCAATCTGTATGAGAGCCTATTCTATTCCGTTCGCGAAGGAGAAGGCATTGAAGGAAGAAATACAGTATTTGTTGAAGGAGGGGATTATTTCGCACAGTGAATCATCTTTTAGTTCTAGTGTCGTTTTGTTGAGAAAACCGTCTGGGGAACACAGACTGTGCATAGATTACAGGAAACTGAATGCTGTCACAGAAGGACAAGTGGATCCATTACCAGACACAAAACAGTTATTTGCCAGACTGAACAAGGCAAAATACTTTTCAAAGGTGGATCTTAGTAAAGGCTATTACCAGATCCCAGTGAAGCCTGAAGTGAGACCTTATTTGGCTTTTAGCACTTCGGATGGACATTATGAATTCAATATGCTACCATTCGGACTGAAAAATGCTCCGAGTGTGTTTTCAAGGATGATGCGCAAATTGTTGGATCCCTGAATAACCCATGTATCACGAATTTCATGGATGATATTCTCGTCGCCACAGAGACATTTGAAGAACACATTGAAGCTCTGGAGATGTTGTTTGATAGACTTCGGGAGGCGAACTTAACTGCTAGGCCAACAAAATGTTGTATTGGATGCAAAGAGTTGGAATTCTTGGGACACACTGTATATCAGGGTAATATGACCCCTGATCCTAAGAACTTGGAAAAACTGCAGAGAGCACCTAGGCCGCAAACAAAAAAGGACGTGCGATCATTTGTGTCGTTATGCGGATTTTATCAGAAATACATCAAAAATTTTAACGCTATTTGTGCTCCTCTGACTGATCTGACTCGCAAGGGACTTCCAGATAAAATTATTTGGACTGCACAATGTGAACTAGCGTTCCAAGAGTTAAAGGAAAAACTCACTAGCAAGCCTATTCTCAAACTGCCTGATCTGACACAGGACTTTGTCTTAAGAACCGATGCAAGTAATGTAGGACTAGGAGGGGCTTTGTTGCAAAGATCATCTTCACCTGATGGGGAACTTAAACCAGTCGCTTATGCAAGCCGCAAATTAAATAAGGCGGAACAAGGATACTCCACAAGCGAAAAGGAATGTTTAGCATTAATCTGGGCAATAAAGAAGTTTCAAATCTATCTGTATGGTAGGACATTTGTGGTGGAGACGGACCATCAGCCTCTCGTGTTCTTGTCTCAGGCTAAGCATGGAAACGCAAGATTGCTGAGGTGGTCTTTATTGCTTCAACCTTATCAGTTCAGTATCCAATATATCCCAGGCAAATTGAATGTCGGTGCAGATTTCCTCAGTCGGCACCCCTGTGATCAAAATTAGAGTAGTGGCAGACGTGAGGAGTAATTTTACCTATGTGTATCGCTGGTTTTGGAACTTGCCATAGGCATGTTTTCAAGTGGGGAGATGTGTAGTGAAATTGACAGAGATACAACGGTAAACTACCTCCAAGGATAACATATAAGGATAAAAAACATAATGCGTAGGCTGCTGATGTACATGATCGCCTAGACCGCGGGTCATCACCCTCCATAAAAATTGACTTGCTAGACAGGAGGGGAACGGAGGATCAAAAAGGAAAAAAAAATATGACGGGAAAGATTGCGTGAGACTAGAAAGGCTAAGGAGACGCAATTGGGGGGGGGGGGGGGGGGGGGGGGGGGGGGGGGGGTAACGGAGAAAAGTCACGTTTCCCAAGCTGACATAAAAAGTAAGCAACTCGACAGAAGGGACCTTAGATATAATACGCCACAGTCATTTATTGGACGCTTTTGCAATACCAAGCCCTTGATTTGAATTCAGCGGCTAAAACGCAGATGTTTGGAATATTACAAAATTTAAAAAGTACTTTTTTCTTAATATTAATGTTAGGAATATAAAAATTAGCTGGCCGGATGGCCTATTCTGAGCAGTGAACTAATATGGTCTTAATTTTACAGACGGATAGATAATATTGAAGATAATGACAAAAGACAGTGTTGTTCACATCCTCGACAGACTGTATTGAATCTAAAAGTGTCGCTAATTGCACAAAAAAACACGACCTCGAAACGCAGGTGTTCAAATTTACTTAGTATGGAGGAGAGGGTTTTTGGGTGGTAGCTGTGTCTAAAAATAACTTTTAACGACAAAATTTTGGAGGGGAGAGAAAGGTTGGTTCAAAAATCGAGTACATTTTGTAGAAACACAAGTAGAGACGGACAGACTAACAGATAACCATCCATACTTGACTGAAGCATGACTGAAATGACTTTATGGTAGGAAATTTGAAATTTAAAATAAACCTAGGCAGTGATTGGCCACAGACAATCATATCATTAGCGCTCAGACGCGAAAGTGGGGCCATTCTTCAATAGTTGTTCAGTGATAGACACAGATTTTAAAGTGTGGTGATTTCCATATGAAAGAAAGTGTAAGAAATTTAGGGACGCCATACTATAGCCAGCAGCTCAGCTGAGTTTTGCTAGCAATTCTGTGTTATTTATTCATAATCTGGTAAGATTGAAATTATTTCTATATATATTTTGAATATTGTTTCATGTTTGAGTGATTTGATACTGCCATATCGAAATCTAGCCTTACAAACAAGTAGGGATTTGCTCTAGACCCCCCGCCCTAGTCAGGGTCTAGGGACCAACAATGTACATAAACTCCAACAAGGATTATGCAAGACAGATCAAGTGTTGAGAATAATGAAACATATTACCTATCCTCTTTTAGAGCAGAAAACTAATAAATATTTTTCAGAATCTATAGTCTGGGAGGATCTATCTGATGTAAAACCACCATGGTAAATGTGCTGTTTGGTCAGAGAGATCTGACCTGTCTGTATGATGTGGTTGTTGTGTCAGTGTTGTGTCCAGACGTGGGTAGAGAATAGATTTTGACACATGGCCCATACTTTGATTGCAGAGCTGCGAGTTTCTGTTGTCAACCAAGCAGTGACTATTCAGTTGGTGACTTTACTCGAGTGTATCTGTGCAGTACTTGTGACAGAGACCACCATTATTGCCCGCCAGCACAGAGAGGTGGGACCACCAGATTTCAGCACCAGAGCTACAACTAAAAGATGAGTGAGCCTCTGGTCTGCTGGACATTCACCAACCCCGTTTAGTTACTAATACCCTCATAAAAATTCCCACCATTTTCTGGACACTGTGTAGTCAATATAGACAGGTGTGATGAGGCCACCCCAACAGCACAAACAGTAACTATCCTCCCAAGTAGATGACTACTAGAACATTTTAATAAAACTAACTAGTATAGTACATATATATGTACACTATTGCATTTATGATATAATATTCCATGCATTTCTTTCATAATCTCTAAATCCTTTTAAGTTCTGGTCAACCTAAAAATTGATCCAGAACAAAATAAATGTAATATAATTCTAACAAAAATTTTACACACGTGAGTTAGTTCAGTGTATTTTAACATTTGTTAATATTATTAGTCTTCTTAATTATCTGTGGGTGTATTTAGAAACTATCACACCACACTACATAGCATAACCCTAGACACTATCCTCATACAATTACATTTAGTAATATCACCATCATACAATACCATCAAACACCACTACAAAGGCATAGTATACCGCCTCCCTTCCTCATTCAAGCATGAAACGAGGTGTGAGAATCCTTTATATGTGTGCCAAGCCAGGAAGGAATACCCAGTAAAGAAACTGACGCTCATGCCTCCAACTGGACAAGTTTCGGAATGACAGAAAAGCCCCATTAAAAACCTGGATCTGAAATGTACATAATGCCTAGGATGCTTCGACCTTGGAATTGGCTGCAGAAAAACTATAAGCACAGCATCCCTAGTTAAACAACACCAAAAACAACAACATTAGCAGTTTTCTATGTTCATACTCTATATATTAACTATAGTGTGTTCATCTGTGTAGTTACTCTGGTCCTTCGATCTAGCACTTTAGGTCTGCATTATATATTACGCAGGTTCAAATCTCTCATACCGTTAGAATATGTCTTACTCTAATCCATGTATTATGACTGTCCAGTGCTGACACTCTTCAGATCCACGCTATCGTTCTGGCTAGTAATTTCATCACGCGTCTGCAATGATTGAGACTTGCTAACGAGAAATCAATAGAAGATGCAAACATAAACTGGACCAAGCAATTTATAGAGTAAACAAAACCTGAAGCGTGATACAATAATAATAATGTCCCAGGCGTTTACATAAAACAAGGTCAGACGTGACTCAGACAAATGAAATTTACAAGGGCCGAGAAAATCTCACCTTAAAATCAATAACATCTTTGTAAGGCCCGTAGCTCTTCATGGCATTCTCAGCAGAAGTCTTCAGAGCCTGTTGACAGAATAATAAATCACGTAAGGAAATGTCAGAACATAAGTATTCTGTTTATTCTTGTTTCACTTTCGGTTAGTAAGGAACACTTAGCCGTCGTTATTAGTAGTATCCTTACTGGAAGCGTGGGCACCAGGACTTCGTGAGCTCTTCCAGTCTTACTGTCAGTAGCCTTAATACCACCATTCAGAACTCCCACCCTAAGTTCCATTCTAAGATTTTTTTAACCGATTAAGAACACACTTACAAACGGAATATAAAACAACATGTTTATACTAGTGTAAAAGCCCGTCATAAGACGAGAATTAAATACAAAAGCACCAATACCTAACGGCAATTTTACTTATTCAAAAGTATTTTAAAAAACCACTGTGCATCACCACAGTACACGAACTACGTAGCAGCAGCGAGGATCCCAATATGTGTATACGGGATCACACATTCTATAAATATATTTTTGTGCGCACCGTCATTTGCGCATTCTTCTTTGGTAAGTTTTACTATTTTCGGGAGAGTACATATAAGGGAAACAATACAATTAATGTCTAACTTTCAACCAAAGTTGCTTCCCTTAGCGTTACGGACTGACAGATAAAGCTGGGATTTTATAAAGGATAATCTGACTAACTCGCTTTTATTACCTTTTGTCAAGTATCAAGTCTACGGACATGCGCTAGAATGAGCCATACTCTTGACTACGTTGTCTAGATCAGTGGTTCTCAACGTGGGGGTATATAGCCCTCCAAAGGGCCATGCCATATTCCTAGAGGGCCACAGTAAGATGGTCAAGTACCCTTTTCCAGCTAACAGCTTCCTTTTCTCTCTTTATGTAACATTGGGCCACCCTTGCAGCTAGTCCTCCTTGCAGGCAGCATCCACTAAACACTGACATGCTCTTGCAGTGTTAGTTTTTGCTAGCAATTAGTTTTACACGATGAGGTTGCCAGCCTCAGGCAGAGCCTCATATTAGCCGCCTTGTACGACATGCTTGAGAGAGCGGTAGATTTATTCTTTCTTTGTCTCAATAACCAGATCCTTTCTTGTCTCAATAACCAGATCCTTTCTTTGAAACCCCTGCACCAACCCCCTTCCATTTACACCCCTCCACCATCCTTCCATTGACACCCCTGCACCAACCCCTTTCCGTTGACACCCCTCCACCCACCCCTTCCATTGAAACCGCTGCACCCACCCCCTTCCTTTGACACCCCTACACCCACCCCTTCCTTTGACACCCTTCACCCACCCCCACCTCCTTCCTTTGACACCGCTCCACCCTCTTCCTTAGACACCCCTCCACCCACCCCCACTCCTTGGCTTTGACACCCCTCCACGCACCCCCACTGCAACACTCAGAAAACTATGCTTGCAATTAGATTTTTTACAGTGCGATACTGCCATAATAGTGTCCGATGGCACCCTCCTCCTCCTATCTGTCACCCGGGGCGAACTGCCTATCGCACCCCCTTAGTTTGCCACTGCTTCCTCAGTGCTCGCAGATGAGCTCGTAGGTTGTACATTGTCAAGAAAATTTGGGATGACATACAGTGGCGGATCTTCATTTCGGGAGCCCTGAAGTCTAGAGGGGCCCCTTTTATTAAAAACAAAGTGTTGGGGAAATTGGAACGAAATGTATTATAGAGAAAACTGGACTTGGGGGCCTTGAAGCTAATGCTTCCTTAGCTTCATAGTAGATCCGCCTCTGATGATATATATTCACGCCAAATGTAGTGTAGCATGTGGTCACGTAGATGTGGTATGTTCAAGAAGATGTTGCGGGATATTTAGAAATCTCTAAGATTATGCTGTAACCAACTTCTCGAAAAATACATATTAAGAATAAACAAATACCGACTTTTTAAAAAAAAATAACATTTTGCCTCGTTATGGCGAGGCTCGTCCTGTTCCACCTAGTCGGTTATATTAGGGCGCATGTCCATATATTAAAGACCTTTAGGTCTGATAACTGTGAATTATACCGAACAAATCCTAAACAATCAAACAATAAAACAACATAACGACTTATTCAAGACTATAATGGCAAGGAAGAATAATAGTAACTAAGCAAGATGAGGACAGCACCATGAAAGGAAACTAATTAAAAAAGAGACTAATTAAAAAATGTGAAGGCAACATATTCTGTAGTATACCTTTCAGTCATTACTGACCATAGGAACGCACCCCTGTCGTAAAACATTTGAATCTGTATGACACCACGCTCAAATTTCCCCGCTCATAAACCCGCTATCGTATTTTTAAATCTATAAATAACTATAGTATTTGAAATTTGTCTAAGAGCCCAGTCAAATGTACCGCCAAAATTTATCTAGTGTATTTGAATTTGTCTAGGAACCAAGTCAAACGTTACCGCCCAACAAAAATTATCTAAGAGTACAGTACAAATTTAACAACCAATCAAATTGTTTCCTTTTCTTGTAGTGATAAGAAAATTTTGGTTGACGTGACAATAGAGGCTATTTTGTGTTTTTGACCAAACGAAGATATTTTATTTCTTAACAACTAAAGATAGTTAAACAGAAGGAAATATCTCAAATTATAGCGCTGATATTGCTTAACACATAAGCATAAATATTCACGCATGATAAAATTTTATCGTAGTCGAAAAATTTATTTTAGTGATATTTTCATATCAGGGTAATGCAAAATTTAATTACTTAAAAATTATCCAGATTGAAATGCATAGAGATAACAAAGGGAAAACTATATATAACGACAGAGAGCAATTGTCCGTTTAATTATCACTTTGGATAATTAAAATGGGTCCAATAATAGCTGTAATATAAAATATTAAAATTTAGTCAGATTATACAGACACTCTCAGATTCGCAGCAGTCAATAGTCTAACAATATTTTTTGACTGCGTTTCTGATTGGGCGGGTGTATTTCTATAAATAGTAACAAGGTCGTACGGTCTGGGCCATTCAATTCAAAAATCTGCGCCGAGCTGACAGTGAAAGACCAAGTCTTTGCCTTTTGAACTGACAGCAGTTCTAAGATCCCTTTGACGGCCAGTTCAGCTTGTGTGTGTGTGTGAAATTATTTACCTGAGGGTAAGAAAGATATTTTATTTGCATATTTTGTTAATTATTAACTTGTGTATAGACAGACTATTTGTTCGAGTGCTATTCGAAAGTGAAACTGCCGGACGGATGTGTTGTGTCATACTGACCCATTTATGAATGTATGTAGTTTTGCAGACATGTTCGAAATGACAAAAATGTGTATAGTGTTTGTAAATTACGACAGCAAGTGTTAGTATTGGTTTAAATTAGTATTTTCTTCTGGAGTGACTCACTGTTAAAAGATCTTGTGAAAAACGTACAGGAAAGGTTAGAATGAAGTAATCAATAGGTCATATGCTGTTTTGCACTTAACCTGATTATTGTACGGAAGCCAAGCATGGACTAAGGACGCTAACATTGAATCAAAACAGAGAAAGAGTGATTACATGGAACTGATTGTAGGCAAAGGAATTCAAGGTCTTGTGCAACTTGTTAGCGCAATAACTGAAAAGGGTAAGTTTTAATATTGTTTATGGGTGAATGGATTGAGGCAGACTTCTACATGGAATGGGTTGTCCTTCTATTCCAGGTTATATCACGAAATTTCCTCGTGGCTGCATTTACTTGAGAGGAAGTGTGTGGGAGATGAGAGTTCCTTATATATCTGGAGCCAGACCCCATCTT
Organism: Oreohelix idahoensis; assembly: GCA_024509875.1. Classification (NCBI taxonomy): domain Eukaryota; kingdom Metazoa; phylum Mollusca; class Gastropoda; order Stylommatophora; family Oreohelicidae; genus Oreohelix; species Oreohelix idahoensis. The sequence continues at coordinate 209,762 of JAMPIV010017702.1, read as the reverse complement.
CTCAGCCAGGAGTCACAAAGTTGGTGATCCTGACGTGTGTTTATGAGCAGCAGCAACATTATAAGCTAAGTCCTTTATAAAGGCCAATGTCAGTTTATCAAACTCATTCACCCAAGAGAAATCAAACTAGATTTCAACCCTTTTATGAGGAATAGAGAAGACCTTCCCAAGTAATAAAGAAACTTACAATCTAACTTTAGCAGAAGTTAACCATCAGTTGAACAGAAACTGTGTGTAGTTATTCCAGTGAACTTTCTACAAAATGGACATGTTTCCAATATATTTATTTTAATTTATAAATATCATTTTCTTGATTTTGAGTATTCCTGACCTAAAAAGATTGAGGTTCAGGACAATTAAATTGTACATAAACATTTCATACAGTCTTGCTTAATAATTTTATTAAAGTTAAAGTTCTGTTTTGAAATTAACTGCAAATTAGATTAAATAAATTACCCTAGACGTAGCCACATAATATAACACGCTTAATCATTTATCAAATTGGGATCTTAAGAGGTAGCAGTTAGGGACTCAGAGTACTACATCATCATCATCTTCTCTGAGAACTTACATAGCTTGAACCCACTTTGATGTCTATACACCCTTGCTCTTTTCAGAGAAGGGGGTATTACATATAAGACCAGTCTCTTATCTGGCACTATCCTGGTATCCTCTGATACATCTATTTGTCCAGGATAGCCTATAGTTTAGTAACATCAAAACCTCTTATGACAGCCCCCAAGACAATGTCTCGGCCGACGCTAGGTTGGGGCGCTTGGGTAAAGAGGTCAAGCTCTTGCCCATGCACCATGACCCACGAAGCTGGTGAATTCAGAGGAACAGCGTAGCCAATACAGCCTGGAACCAGAACAGATTCTGTAGCAATACATCAGTTAGACCACAGGTAGTCATCACAGGATCTGTAGGTATCTACTTTAGAAACACTGAGCTCTTTGAAGCACAGTTGTGGAGTCGGCCAACAAATTTTCCTACTCCGGAAATTTTAGAAGTCCGACGCTGATTCCCGACTCCCGACTCCAACCACAGTTTTTTTACTAGTCACGTGGCACAAAATTCGATGTCTGTGACTGAATATTTTTTTCTACCGACTCCGACTCCACTAGAAAAGGACAGACTCCACAACTTCGACTCCACAACTCCAACTCCACAACTCCACAACTCCGACTTCACAACTCCACAACTCCGACTCCACAACTCCGACTCCACAGTCCTGCTGTCAAGATCTACTGTGATAAAATCATGCCTTTTTCATGTTTCAGCTTGTTTGAAATAATTTCAGAATATATATATATATATATATATATATATATATATATATATATATATATATATATATATATATATATATATATATATATATATATATATATATATATATATATATATAAGTATATATAAGTATATATAAGTATATATAAGTATATATAAGTATATATATATATATATATATATATATCTATATATATATATATATATATATATAAATATATATATATATATATATATATATATATATATATATATATATTTTTTTTTTTTTTTTTTCCTTAACCAGCGGCACTTGGGCTTTCAGCCCTTCGGCCCAATGACATGTCATTGCGAGGCTGGGGAACCTGAGGACTTTCCTTCCAACCCGGTCAGGAGCTTCGCTCCTTCCCATCCACAGAGGGTTTATCACAGGAGCCGTTCAGGCTATTCAGTCAAATTTCCGGCCGTAAACATTTCTTCAAACGATGACGCCCGGGTTTGAACCATGAACACCTGGTCGCCAGTACAACGCCGAAGCCATTACACCAGCGCGGCTCCCATAAATATATATATATATATATATATATATATATATATATATATATATATATATATATATATATATATATATATATATATATATATATATATATATATATATATATATATATATATATATATATACACATACACACACACATTATTCCTATCGGACGTTCTGCTTTCTGCAATTCAGTCAACAGGTCTGTGGAAAATTCAAACTAAATGATAATTTATGAAGTCCTAACTTCATTTCAAAGAAAAGATCACATTAATACCCACGCCTTTAAATGCCGGCAGGAGAGATCTAGTCGGAAGATTGTCTAGCTTTAAAATTAATTCTCTTTTCCTTCACCGTCATCTAGAACAGGGATTATCAACTTTTTTTTGCTCATAGTCCATCTTTCTGAGCCTCATTTAACTTTGTGGCTCCCTGACAGTCACTGAAAGCTGGAAAAAGGTAATTTACCATCTAACTGTGACCCCCTAGAAATGTGACATGGAACCTTGGGGAGGGGCACATGACCCACAGTGAGAACCACTGATCTACAGCAGTGCTTCGCAACCGGGGTTCCATGAACACCAGGCAGAATACACCAAATAATGGTATATACAATTATATATTATTGTAAAATATTACAAAAGAATATCTTTTTTCCTGTTTCTTTTTACCCATTTAGAATAAGGTTTATTGATTTATATTGTGTACATTTTTTGGGATCTTGGCGCTGGCTTTGATCTACGCCAACACTCTGATCTTGGCTTAAAGATCGAGAAGCGAAAGAATATTGCCACGTACAGTGTTACTAACAACAAGTTCAGTTATCATCATCTGCCAAACCATTTCAAACAAGTATGGAGCGTTGTCTTTTGACATCAGCGAATTTAAAAATATTTACAACACTTACCTTTTTAAATATTATCGCGTGCCGTGGAATTTTGAAATGCACTTTAGTGTACCGTGAAGAAGAAAAGGTTGAGGAGCACTGATCTACCGATCGACAAATAATTCTTTATGATCTGCCGGCTGTTTTTTTTTTTTTTTTTTTTTGAAATAAAATTTTGCCTCGTTTTGGCGAGGTGCGTCCCATTCAACTTACTTGGTTATATTAGGGTGCATGTCCAAATATAAAAGACGTTTAGGTCTGGAGAATTAGTTATGTATGTGTTATAATCTGCCGGCAGATTGGAAACGACCTTATATATACCTCGGATCTAGACAAAGGGCAGTAATAAGTTGGATGTCCATTACCATTACCCATGCCTAGTCGATGCTTAATCTGTAGTGATGTAAACACAAATACATCTTACTTTCAAAAAAGAAGATTTAAACGTAATTAATTATTATTTAAAAAAATAATATTACTATGTTTTTCTTGTGTTCTTAAGCTGACAAAACATTCTCATCTGTTCGATTTTCAACTTATCGTATGCTTGAAAAACAAATTAAAGTTTCTTAAATTATTTTAAAAACTTTAATAATTTAAGAAACTTTAATTTGCCCGGCTTAATATCCGCCAACACAACGAAATCTGTATAGATTTTCTGCTTATTCTTATTTTTTAGAACTATCTTTACAATAAAAATGTACCTGTTTGTCTATAATTTATAGCGAGGCTCGCAAATTGTAGAGTATTCAAAGTGGTTCCCATTTTGTATTCACATGGGTTCAACGGTTACAATCAGGCTTCCAAGTGACTCACGGCTAGGTAAGTTTACAAACATTACTTCTATCAGTTTCAATACTCATAACTGTTCGCTAGTATAGTTTATGGCTAGTTAATTAAGTTCTGTTCTAGTGGCCAGATGGAATGTGATATTTTCTGCTGCTAAGTTCCATTCTCTTCTGCTATTTATCGCTATAATCTTTCTCTGTAGTTGTCTGAGTGCGTAGTATGTTCTCCCAGTGTTTATAATTAATTAACGTAGAAAACGTTTGTCTCTTTACCAGTGGCGTATTCTCGATGTGTGCTATGCGTGCTGCGCACACCTATGCCCGAAGGAAAATAAAAATTTAATGTATTATTCTATAAAATATTTCTCTTATAATGTTCTGCTTTCGGACCGCACGCATCAGGATAACTTAACGGATTTTTCCACATAAAATCTACGAGTATATCTAGTTTCAGTTTCCCAGACGCGTTTTATAGTGCAGTTTTTTTTGGTTGGTAGCAATCGCCCGAAGTTTCTCGGGTAATTCCGTCACTTTGCATGCTGCACCTTTCGGTTTTACGTTTGAAGACTGGTTTGTGTGGATCGGGGTCATGGCCAGATACGTCAATACAATACGAACATGCGTGCGGTGGTCTTGCAGCTCTCGAGTTGTAAAAATCGGCTGTGTCCGTCCAGTGTTTTTTGTGATTAATTTTTGTTAGTTGCCGGGAATGCAGATTATTACAGTGACAGTGAGTTTCAAGTTGTAAGTTAATTAGTATTTCGGAGATAATTGACATATACCCCTAATAACTATCGTTGCCTAATTGAATATAGTTGGTTTTTAAATTAAGAGGGGAAGAAGTTAAATAGTAAGCGTACATATTCATTTTAAGTAGCAGCACGCCTAGCTCGCATTACCATGATACGCCACTGCTCTTTACATGTCCTCTAACAGTTAACAGTCTCGTGTTTCCCAGCTGTGCTCGGTTGTTACAATTCTCTAAAGAGATTTTCAAACATGTTGTAAAGAGATGATAATTTGTTCTATGCTGATATGATCTAGTAATTTCGAAAGAACATATCTAGCATTCTCTAAAGAGATGATCCACCACTATCAATAGAGATGACCAGCCAGTCTCCAGTGAGATTATCTGCCACTCTCTAAAGTCTATTTTTTATACAGAGGCTTCCTGAGATCTGACAATTATTTCATGGGTTCCTTTAGGATAAAAAGGTTGAGAAAGGCTGATCTAAAGAGATAATCCACCGCTCTCTAAAAAAAAGATCAATCACTATCTACAGAGATGATTTATCACTGTCTACGGAGATGATGCAACATTTTCCAAAGATATGATCTAGCAATCTCTAAAGAGGTGATCCAACATTCTCTAAGGTATCATATAGTGATCTCTAAAAAAGATGACCTTGCACTATTAATTTATAGCGAGGCTCGCAGATTGTAGAGCAGGGGTCTGCAACCGGTAAAATATAAAACAATTCTCTTAATTTCCACACAACAATAAAATTTCGAACAGAACTGGAATTTAAACAAAATCAGTCAACTGCGATTTATAAAATATATCTGTACATTTATTAATTAAAATATAAATTTGGTAAATATTGCAGATACGTAATTACACAAATCACAAGTTGGAGAATTATAAAGTGCCAGTATCTTTGTTCATCATTTTGGGCAATTGGTGACTTCTGGGTCTTTTTTCTTCTAAGTAATGAGTACTTACTAATTCAGGTGCGTTCACTGCAGACATTTCTCGTCATATATCAGGTGTTGATATTCAAGATATTAAATTACCTAGACTGATGCTACTATTCGGAGAAATTGCAGAGGTGGTAATTGAATCACACACTGCAGTCTGGTATGCTTCTTATCAGAAGCTTTTGCTTTGACTCTCTAGGGTAAGAACCCCTCAGACACAGTATTACGGATCTAAGCTTATCGCTTATGCAAGTCTGCTCACAAACAGGTCAGCTTTGCATTTCTCAGCTTTAGGCTGTTGCTATGTAGCTTCGACGATGGCGTGTCTGCGACGGTATTGCCTCCCCTGCTTTGCAGTAGTGGTCCAACAGTGGCCAAAACACAAGAGTATCTAATATGGGCTTCAAAGGTATTTACCTTCGCACAAGATTACTGTTGGCAGAGATGTAGACAGAAGGGTGATGACACTTCTATTACAAAGGGAGTCTTCACAAGATATTCAGAATAAGCGAGATCAATACTGCTTTGGCTGAGTATGTTAACTCTGCAATTCTGCCGACGCTTTTGTGAAGGATTTAAGCACTTATTTCTTTCAGCTCGTTTAAGCCCGCACCCCTAATTTACTCAATGGAATTCTATTATTTTAGTATAGCTCTGTTTAGAGTCTTCTTCTCTTCTTTGATCCTTAGCCGCCGACCGTCAAAGCAGTCAGTGGCCATTACGCCTGGCGGCGTCTTGTAGGGCAACAACAAATTTATTCAACTTTGCTCGGTCGGCGGCCATACTTGGTACAGTGCCCCAACTCTGGTTCATTCTTTGCATCTCAGCCTCCACAGTCCTCCGTCAAGTTGTTTTTGGTCGGCCTCTCTTTCGTTTTCCTTCAGGGGTCCATAGCATAGCTGTTCTTGTGATGGCATCGGGTTTCTCTTCTGAGGACATGGCCAACCCAGCTCCAGCGTCTGCCAGCTATGATGGTGTGCATGTCCTCTTGCTTGCTCCGAGTAAGCAGATCTTGGTTGGTGATGGTATTCGGCCAAAAGATTCGGACAATTTTTCTTAGGCATGTTGTGTGAAAAGAGGACAATTTCGACATTTCCTTCTCTGTAACTCTCCAGCTCTCCGCGCTATAGACAAGCACAGAAAGCACACAGCTCTGATATAATCCTAATTTTGTGCTTGTGCTGTACTGAGAGGACTTCCAGATGTTGTTTAGACTAAAAAAGGCTGTTCTTGCTTTCTTCATTCTGTTGTTGATGTTTTTGCTTGCTCCGCCGACTGGTGTTACTTTGCATCCTAGATATGTGAAGGCATCTGTTTAGAGTGTGTGTAGCAATTTGACTTAGACAAACATGCAGTAACTTTAAAATGATTAAATCAAAGTTAAATTTGTAACATTACAATTAACAAAATTTAATAATCACTTTAGGTTTTAACAGTTGGAAAATAATTTGAATAGGTATGGATCAAGGAAAGGTATCATCGCAGACTTTATGGAATGTGAGATTTTACAAGAAGTTCAAGTGGCAGCATATATTTGAACTTAGCTGCCAATGACGATTCTGCTCCTTCTTATGGGTTTGTGGTAAAGTGGGATGTTATAAATATTTATAGGGGACTTAGTGTACTGACTGAGATCAGCTGTGAAGGTATCTGTATCTAATAAGTGTGGTGTATTACAGATGACCTTACTTTGCTACCACATTTATACCTCAGTCAGACTTATTCTGGAATATTGTGATGACTACGTTGAATGTCTAGGGTTATGATAATGCTGAAATGTATGTTCACAACAACCAACAGACAGATAAACAATTTAATTTAATCCACAACACTTTACAACACTGTGACATTCACATACATATAACACTCTATAAGACTATCTTAATACGTCAGGGGTAACTTTTAAAAATATGTATTAATTCCTTTCAATAATAGATATCCTGATTCAACTACAAAGTGAACCAGGAATCTCAATCAAATGTAATCACAAGTTGTATGTACACAATTTATAGATAGGATCTTTGTATTGACATATATTATTATTACAATATGTGTGTAAGTAGTGATGTAGTACTATGAGGTAATACTGGCTATTCAAGCTATGTTGTTGTTTGTCATCATGACTTCAAGTGTTTGTTTCTGGTGGAAATAATATTGGAAAGGTTCACAGTTTCTTTTTATTTGAAACAAATAAATGTCCCTCTTGATTTAAAGTAAAGTCACTTTTAGAGGGGGGGGGGGGGGGGGGGGGGGGTATACACAAGATTAAGCTGCTCTGGCCAACGTAATCTTAACTTCTGTGTGGGCGGCAGGAAACAGTCTCCTATGCTCGCTTGCTTCACAGTTTTCTTGAGGAACAACACTGTTCGATATCTTGACCAAGGAGTATGCTATCAGCCTCTGGATTCAGCAAAACTCAGACCATGTGCTGCTTTAATACGTTAGTACCATGGTCCCTGAAACAAGAAGGTTGTACCTCCTACTTCAGAACTAATTTATATCCTATTTCCACACTGAAGCACAATACATAACAAACACCGAGTTCAGCGCGGTAGGCCAACTGTTAGCTTCTCATGAACAATATATAGCAGTATTCCTCTCCCTAATGGTTACAACGCCTCTGCAATTCCAGCATTAATTCCTTCTATACAATAAGATAGGTGTCATAGTACTATTTGGCAATCCCATATATGCCTATGCAGTTATACTCCTCTCCGACAAGTTTTGTTCCTGGTGGAGCAATATCTAGGCTTTGCCTCATGTTTGCTACTGAACCACACACAATACATACATAAATTATCAATTCACATTCAATTTTCATCTAAAAGATATCAAATATGTCTAGCTTACCACAATTCACGGAAATATTAAACAAATACGTTGACTGGCGATGAGTTATGGCACAATTCCGATCTGCCTCTGTCCCAGGCTTTTATTAGAAAAATATGAGCTGGATCTCAATGCACTTGCTTTTACAAATTGGATTTTTAAAAAAGTGGCACTGAACTGACGCTCCTAATTGACTATATTAAATGATCTAGCCAATGAGACCATGTTTACAAAAGCTTTTGAAAAAAGTACCCTTCCTATCGTTGCCATTAACAACCAAAAATAGTATTTGCCATCGACTAATCATGTTTCGCCTTACATATAATTCTAGCCAATCAAATCGGACCTAACGTGGTGGCCCCATTTCATCTAAAGCAGTGTCCAAACACGCCATTATGAGCAAATATAATCCTGTGTTGTCAGACAACACCACTATAATATTTTGGCTATAATTCGTTAATTATTAGACTATTTGCTTAACACCTAACATATTCTTTGTCAGCAAGTCCTAAGGCACCCAAATATATAAGTTTAATGGAGCCAAGTGGCTTCGTTACAAATATGTATTAATCTAGGATAGTCGTGTAATTGTTTTTTTATTTACTGTCTTAGAACCGCCACCTGTTCTGCCTTTTCGACTGTTCTGTCAGTATAAAGTCAGGATTTCAAACGTAAAACAGTATTGTGTCATGTTTCCTAATAAGTATTAAACATGTTTTCAAAACCTAACCGTGTATTGGTAGTGTTTTTTTTTATTACTGTTTATTTGAAAAAAATTAGTGCTTCATGCCTTTCGCGTTGACTTTTTCATCGCGAGACGAACGTGGTAGTATTGAATGCGTTCCTCCGTACATCTCTCTCTCTCTCTCCAAGTCCGTCTGTCTTTTAGTTTACGTAGTGCATAAATGACATTAATGCTAGTATTATATCTAGGTCATTACGCAGTGTGTCTATCTCAAGGTTTTCTAAGAAACACAGTACCGGTTTTATTTTTTTGAAACGCATTAGTTGATGCAGTAGGCTTTACTAGTAAACGTGAAAGCGCTACACTTATGCAGACGAAGTAGAAAAAGGGGTTTTTCTTGTTTAACTAGCATGACGTTCTATAACACAGGCATACGCTATTGTGACGCACTGTTCTTCTACCATTCTTCTTTCCTTTCATTGAATTAATTCGGTAGGCTTTACATTTCCTTTTTAATTTATATATGTGGATTTAGAATGTCTCACGACAAATTCTCCCCACTTAAAACAGACGTTATATGTCAGTCTATAATTCTATATACACATAGAGAAATTAAATATTATTCCTGGTGCTTACGGTGATTCTCATCACACGGATGGCGGCTTAGAAAATCCGCACCCACGTTAGTTTTTCCAGAAATATACTCTATGCTGGATTGGAATGGCTGCAAAAGTAAGGACCATATGAGTAACCTCGAATTTTCATGCCTAGCCTGCGCTAGAAACGACAAGGGTTTGTGATCCGTTTGCAACTTAAATGCCTTCCCATACAGATAAATATTGAATTTCTTGATTGCCCATATTACTGCAAGACATTCTTTTTCGCTAGTTGAGTAATTGGTTTCAGCTTTATTCAACTTTCTGCTAGCATATGCCACTGGGGTTAATTCCCCATTCAGTGCATCTGATTTTGTAATAGGGTCGCGCCTAACCCGATATTACTGGCATCCGTTCTCACAATGAATTCTTGATTTAAGTCAGGTAATTTCAAAATAGGTTTGCTTGTGAGCTTTTCCTTCAATTCCTGGTATGCCAATTCACATTGTGCTGTCCATGTAATTCGATCTGGATTTCCTTTGCGTGTCAAATCAGTTAACGGTGCACATACTGAATTAAAGTTTTTGATATACTTTTGGTAGAAACCACATAATGAGACAAAGGATCTCACGTCTTTCTTGGTTTGTGGTCTAGGGGCTTTCTTTAGTTTCTCTAAATTCTTGGGGTCAGGGGTCATGTTTCCCTGATGGACTGTGTGTCCCAAGACTTCTAATTCTTTACATCCAACGCAACATTTGGTTGGACGGGCTGTTAAATTCGCTTCTCTAAGTCGATTAAACAGCATGTTCAGAGAGTCAATGTGTTCCTCAAATGTTTCTGTTGCTATAAGGATATCATCCATGAAATTTGTGATGCATGGATTATTCAGGGGATCCAACAATTTTCTCATCATTCTAGAGAAGACACTAGGCGCATTCTTCAATCCAAATGGCAATCTGTTAAACTCATAGTGTCCCTCTGAGGTACTAAAAGCTAGGTATGGTCTAACCTCAGGCTTTATTGGAATCTGATAGTATCCTTTGCTCAGATCCACTTTTGAGAAATATTTAGCTTTATTTAGCCTGGCAAACAACTGATTTGTATCCGGCAATGGATCCACCTGACCTTCTGTGATAGCATTCAGTCTCCTGTAATCTATACAGAGTCTATGTTCTCCAGAGGGTTTCCTTAAGAGCACCACACTGGAACTATACGAAGATTCACTGTGTGAAATGATTCCTTCCTCCAACAAATAGTCTATCTCTTCCTTCAAGGCTTTCTCCTTAGCAAAAGGAATCGAATAGGCTTTCATACAGACAGGTGTGGGGTCTATCAGTTTCATATCATATTCCAATAAGTTTGTATGCCCCGGTCGGTCCGTTAGCACCTCTGTATGATCATCTAAAACCTGTTGCACTCTCTTCTTCTGATCTTTCGTTAAGTGTGTACTGATTTTCACCTGTGCCGCTGTCTCACAGGGATGTAATGGATATTCAAATGATGAAAGTGGTTTCTTTTTCATCTCCATTGCAATGGACAAGGTCAACAAGTGTGTCTCTTCCTGATTTTGTCTTTCCAAATATTTCTTCAGGAGATTCACATGATAGATTTTTTCTTTCCCCTTCTTATCTATCTTATAATTGGTTCTAGACACCTTCTCTAGAACTGTATATGGACCTTGCCATCCAATTTGTAACTTATTCTGACTACCGGGTAGAAGAAGCAGTACCTTCTCTCCCACAGCCAAATCTCTGTCTTTAGCTTTCCTGTTGTAATAGGCAGCATGTTTTTTCCTGGCTTGTCTCAAATTTTCATTGGCAAGTTTCCAGCCAGTTTTTAAACGAGTGGTCAGCTCATTCACATATTGGTATGAGGATGTAATATTTTCCTCTGCCTTTTCATCAGTCCACGTTCTTAACAGAGCTTCGAGTAGACTTTTAAATTAGGAGACTTATTTTTCCTGGCACATGTCAGGTCCTTTGCACTCGAAGCCCTGTTGTGATGACTTTTCTTCCCAGAATCATCCTGCACAAATCGACCGCTACCAATTTTTTTCTTGGGGCTTTCTCCCCACTTAGAATTCTTGATGAGAGATTTCCTCTCTACACCTTCTTCCTCCAGTTTACATAAGTCAGATTGAGGGATTTTCGGCTTATCCTGGGGTAAGACATCTTTTTGCACTCGCTGCATAGTGCCCATTGTAAAACAGTCAATTGAAGATTGTCTGTGAAAAGGGGCTTCCCAATCCACTTGGTCCACTTGATTATTCTTTCCAGTGTCAGGCCTACGTTTGCCCCGTGGCGTGTGGAGGTCCTGATCAATGTTCCCACTTGTGGGTGTTCCCTCATGTAATATGCCACATCTCTCTACAAAATTTTCAATGTCCCACCTTGCCTTGGGCCAATAATAATTCTGAGCTACCTTTTGAATGACGGTACCTATTTTCTCATGGTCCCCATCTTGTTTCACATGTAAGCTCCTTAGTCTGCTCTATACCTTTCAGCGACATTTAGTAACCCACCCAGCCTCTCTGCACCTTGTTCCATGAGAAACTTTCTCAGGTCTGGAGCCATGGACTCTCTTAGTTGTTCTATAAGGATCATTTCCTTAAGATCTTGGGTTTTCCCCAGAGAAGTCCATTTCTCCAAGTATGTCTCTAACCGTGCAGAGAACTGGTGATATGTTTCACCTGACAGTAGTTTAGCATTCCTAAATTTTTTTCTATAAAATTCTCCATTTTTTTCATATCTTAACAAACGAGTCTGCTTTAGCATGTCATAATTTTCTTGATCATCTCTGCTCATTTTGGCGAAAACATCATAAGCCGTACCACGAAGCCCTTGAAATAACTTTAAGCTCCACCTTTCTCTCTCTAACCCATACGTGGTAGCTAATAGTTCATATCTATTTAGATAGCTCTCAATATCATCTTCTCTCTCAACAAAATGATCTAAATGAAAGTTCATAGCTGAGGTTGAGGCTCCCTGACTAGCATTAGCATCGGAGGTAAGGGACTGGCACCATTTTCAGGAGCATGGCTTTGAAACTCAAACTCCCTTAGTCGTAACTAATGTTCCCTTTGTAATCTCTTCTCCTCCTTTTCTGCTTCTCTTTCTGCAGCTAATCTCTTGTCTTCCCTTTCGGCAGTCACTCTTTTTTCTCTCTTTCTGCCTCCAATTGGACCTTCTTAGCCTCAGCCTCCAATTGTAACTTCTTAGCCTCAGCCTCCAATTGTAACTTCTTAGCCTCAGCCTCCAATGCCCTAGCCTCTTTGTCAGCCTCAATCTGCAACCTCTTAATTTCTTTTTCAGCCTCTAACTGTCTTTCCGCTTCAAATTTTCTTTCTTCACGTTCAATAAATTTGTCACATTCAGTAGTGACATAGGCAATCATAACTTGCCCGTCCATTCCTAACTCTTTAGCAGCCTGCACAGCAGCAGATCGAAATTTAGCTAGGTCCGCCATTTTCTAACAGGCAAATGTATACAATATTTAACTAAACAATTCAATCTATAAATAATTATCTAAGGACAACCACAGGCACTGAGAGCTCAACCTTATTTATTTTCCACCCAAGGATACCTTTTAAATTTTTATTATTCCCAATATATATAATAGGAGAAGGTTCAATATCCCGGGAGCGAGCCCCCAATATATGTGGTAAAGTGGGATGTTATAAATATTTATAGGGGACTTAGTGTACTGACTGAGATCAGCTGTGAAGGTATCTGTATCTAATAAGTGTGGTGTATTACAGATGACCTTACTTTGCTACCACATTTATACCTCAGTCAGACTTATTCTGGAATATTGTGATGACTACGTTGAATGTCTAGGGTTATGATAATGCTGAAATGTATGTTCACAACAACCAACAGACAGATACACAATTTAATTTAATCCACAACACTTTACAACACTGTGACACTCACATACATATAACACTCTATAAGACTATCTTAATAAGTCAGGGGTAACTTTTAAAAATATGTATTAATTCCTTTCAATAATAGATATCCTGATTCAACTACAAAGTGAACCAGGAATCACAATCAAATGTAATCACAAGTTGTATGTACACAATTTATAGATAGGATCTTTGTATTGACATATATTATTATTACAATATGTGTGTAAGTAGTGATGTAGTACTATGAGGTAATACTGGCTATTCAAGCTATGTTGTTGTTTGTCATCATGACTTCAAGTGTTTGTTTCTGGTGGAAATAATATTGGAAAGGTTCACAGTTTCTTTTTATTTGAAACAAATAAATGTCCCCCTTGATTTAAAGTAAAGTCACTTTTAGAGGGGGGGGGTATACACAAGATTGAGCTGCTCTGGCCAACGTAATCTTAACTTCTGTGTGGGCGGCAGGAAACAGTCTCCTATGCTCGCTTGCTTCACAGTTTTCTTGAGGAACAACACTGATCGATATCTTGACCAAGGAGTATGCTATCAGCCTCTGGATTCAGCAAAACTCAGACCATGTGCTGCTTTAATACGTTAGTATCACGGTCCCTGAAACAAGAAGGTTGTACCTCCTACTTCAGAACTAATTTATAATATATTTCCACACTGAAGCACAATACATAACAAACACCGAGTTCAGCGCGGTAGGCCAACTGTTAGCTTCTCATGAACAATATATAGCAGTATTCCTCTCCCTAATGGTTACAACGCCTCTGCAATTCCAGCATTAATTCCTTCTATACAATAAGATAGGTGTCAAAGTACTATTTGGCAATCCCATATATGCCTATGCAGTTATACTCCTCTCCGACAAGTTTTGTTCCTGGTGGAGCAATATCTAGGCTTTGCCTCATGTTTGCTACTGAACCACACACAATACATACATAAATTATCAATTCACATTCAATTTTCATCTAAAAGATATCAAATATGTCTAGCTTACCACAATTCACGGAAATATTAAACAAATACGTTGACTGGCGATGAGTTATGGCACAATTCCGATCTGCCTCTGTCCCAGGCTTTTATTAGAAAAATATGAGCTGGATCTCAACGCACTTGCTTTTACAAATTGGATTTTTAAAAAAGTGGCACTGAACTGACGCTCCTAATTGACTATATTAAATGATCTAGCCAATGAGACCATGTTTACAAAAGCTTTTGAAAAAAAGTACCCTTCCTATCGTTGCCATTAACAACCAAAAATAGTATTTGCCATCGACTAATCATGTTTCGCCTTACATATAATTCTAGCCAATCAAATCGGACCTAACGTGGTGGCCCCCATTTCATCTAAAGCAGTGTCCAAACACGCCATTATGAGCAAATATAATCCTGTGTTGTCAGACAACACCACTATAATATTTTGACTATAATTTGTTAATTATTAGACTATTTGCTTAACACCTAACATATTCTTTGTCAGCAAGTCCTAAGGCACCCAAATATATAAGTTTAATGGAGCCAAGTGGCTTCGTTACAAATATGTATTAATCTAGGATAGTCGTGTAATTGTTTTTTATTTACTGTCTTAGAACCGCCACCTGTTCTGCCTTTTCGACTGTTCTGTCAGTATAAAGTCAGGATTTCAAACGTAAAACAGTATTGTGTCATGTTTCCTAATAAGCATTAAACATGTTTTCAAAACCTAACCGTGTATTGGTAGTGTTTTTTTTTTATTACTGTTTATTTGAAAAAAATTAGTGCTTCATGCCTTTCGCGTTCACTTTTTCATCGCGAGACGAACGTGGTAGTATTGAATCCGTTCCTCCGTACATCTCTCTCTCTCTCTCTCTCTCTCTAAGTCCGTCTGTCTTTTAGTTTACGTAGTGCATAAATGACATTAATGCTAGTATTATATCTAGGTCATTACGCAGTGTGTCTATCTCAAGGTTTTCTAAGAAACACAGTACCGGTTTTATTTTTTTGAAACGCGTGTAGTTGATGCAGTAGGCTTTACTAGTAAACGTGAAAGCGCTACACTTATGCAGACGAAGTAGAAAAAGGGGTTTTTCTTGTTTAACTAGCATGACGTTCTATAACACAGGCATACGCTATTGTGACCGCACTGTTCTTCTACCATTCTTCTTTCCTTTTATTGAATTAATTCGGTAGGCTTTACATTTCCTTTTTAATTTATATATGTGGATTTAGAATGTCTCACGACAGGGTTGGGTCTTGTCTCTCTGCTCGCGCTCGTCTCTGATCAAGGTTGTCGGGGGTAGTTCGTTTCCCAGAAATGTCAAGGAGAATCTACCGCGTGGGTCCTTCGTCTTAAAGCTTAGGCCACGGTTCCCTTCTTGTTCCAGACATAGTACTTTCTGCTGGTACCACCAATAAGCCAATCCTGACTCACAGACGTTTTGCTCTGATGAATAAAAGAGACTTGAATCGGCCTCTTACACGCGTCTGGGAGGTCGTTAATTTAATAAGTTCCCACTCTGACTTTGTGTGTGGTCCTTCAGTTTCCTCAGTCCCGGTTTCCTTTTCTAATATGAAAGAGATTTCCTGGGCTATATTGTAAGTCCTGATAAATACTCCAATAAAAGGTGTCCGGTATAATAAGAAGGAAGTCTGAATTATAATTCTTCACTGTAGCAGTGGTGTTTTGGCGAGCGATTTCTCAAGTGAAATAGCTTGAGAAAATGATCAGATTATATTTCCTGCCTTCCCACGCCTTCGTTTGTTATGAGCTATAAAAAAACTCCAATCATATTCAAACAGGCGGGTTATGGGATAATTTCAAAATATTCCGACATCGAATAATTTAAACGTAAGGCAGGGGTAAACTCTCGCATATATGGTAATAAGATGTCCGATGCCCTTGTGTATAAACTTCCAAACACACCGGTAATCGCATATGACCATGTGTTCGAGATGTAACAATCTTACTTTTATCTAAAATAATCGTCATCCAAGTCTTATCGGTGATTAAGTCGATAGCGTTGGCCGATGTGCATGTTAATCTGCCGCGCCTATAGCCAACAAATCTGGGCAGCGCCGAGCAAATGTGATTGTTATCACCTACAGGGAGTGTCGAATGATTTGATAAAATCAAATATCTACTACTTAGCTGAAAAATAGCGAAGAAAGAAAGAAAGAAAAGTACGATAATTGAGAGCAAATAACAACAATCAGTACAACAAATGTACCGATACTGCCGGAGAGAAACAAAGATCGATAGGGGCCGTCCCGTTTTGTCACAGTGTCAGTACTCTGGACGTCTTTTCAGCTATGAAATTTTGAGAGTCAAGAATTGAATCTGAACAGGCTTATATACCCAACCTAGATCTACCCATTTCCTTCTCGCACCAGAGTTCACTTTTAGACTTTAACTTTCGTGGGATTTCAATGTTGTTGTGCGATTTTTCCGACACAGTCATGATTTCCTCGTCAATTACCGAAGAAAACGATCTTTAAAGAGATGATTAGCACCTTCTACAGAGACACTTTAGCACCTTCTACAGAGACAATCTATCACTCTCTAAAGAGATGATCTATCACCCTCTACAGAGACAATCCTATCACTCTCTAAAGAGATGATCTATCACCCTCTAAAGGGACGATCTATCACCCTCTAAAGAGATAATCTATCAACCTCTAAAGAGACAATCTATCCCCCTCTAAAGAAACAATCTATCACCCTTTAAAGAGGCAATCTATCACCCTTTAAAGAGACAATCTATCACGCTCTAAAGAGATGAACTATCACCCTCTAAAATGATAATCTGTTACCCTCTACAGACATGATCTAACATTGTCCAGTAATATAATCCAGCGATCTCTAAAGAAACGATCTAGCATTATCTAAAAGTGTGATCCAGTGATCTCTAAAAAGAAGAGCTACCACTATTAAAGAGGATAAATACTCTTTCTCTAAACACACAATGCACTCCCCTGAAATGATATTCTCTTCTTCTTCCGTCCTTAGCCAAAGACCGACCAAGCAGTCAGAGGCCATCACGCCTTGTGGCGTCTTAAGGGCAACAGCAGATTGATTTTCTCTGTTGTAGTTTCCCATCACGCCTAGCGGCGTCTTTAGGGCAACAGCAAATAGATCCATCTGCTGTTGTTTCCGTAATCGGTGTGACAAGCCAACGGGTGATCAGCCCATTGGGCCTGAAATGATATGCCGTACTTTAATTATGTAATGACTCTAACGCTTCCAGTTTAAATGGTTTTTTTTTGTTTTGTTTCCAAGGAAACGCTGTAAATCGATAAGAAACAAAACGACAATTAAACACAAAGAATACCGGTATCTAATCGCATATGTGGAACACGATGATTTAATTAGAAGTCGGAACATTAAATATTCAGATGCCGCACACGTAGAAAAAATAATCTAACACGGCAAAAATATTGATTAGTTCTAAAAAGAGAAGCAGGTGATAAGGAATGTAAGATTTTTGGATGTTATCCTAGAATGTCCGTTAAAACAGCCAGTGTATGAAGTAGGGTAAAAACTAGACAGCCATGAAAAGAATTGATTGTTAACACTAATAAGCATGACATGTGACTATTATAACTGTGAGTTCTAAAACGGTGACAGATAAAGGTAGTCTTATATCACATACTGCCGTAGAGGATTGAAATGTTAGAGACTTGACAATACAAGGGGTTCCTCTTTATGAAGTGGGGTGACCTGTTCCCTTCCTTCCTGCCCCGGCTTTCCCTAACTCACAGACAGAGTCGTGTATCCATTTACGTCCAGGCACACTGGGACATGACGCTACTAGGATTTGATCTCGGGACCTGGTAAGTTTGCCACCGACAGGCAAGCGCTCTAAACACTGGGCCAATTGGAATCTCGCTAAAAAGGTAGTGCTGAATAATACATACACAAATGTAAATTTTATTGATCGCCATTGAGTATGCCATTCGACAGTTTCCTTATGTATGTATTGTTATTCAGATAGGCTATCTCCCTCTCTCTATCTCTCTCTCTTTATTTCTCTCTATCTTTCTCTCTATCTCTCTCTCCTCTCTCTCCCAAATTAAAAATGGTTTAATTGGAAAACACTTTGACGATTATATTATTGCAGGGCAGAGATGTAAAATGACAGGAATCTCCGTTTCATTACTCTCTCTCTCTCTGTCTCTCTCTTTCTCTCTCTCAAGTTCTGTTCTTCTTCTTCTTCTTCTTCTTCTTCTTCTTCTTCTCTCTCTCAAGTTAAGATTGTTTTAATTGGAAAACACGTTGAGACTTGTGTTATTGCATGGCAGAAATACAAAACTGCAATTATGCCTATTTCTTTACACTGATTAAATAAAGATTTCGTTCGTTCTCTCTCTCTCTCTTTCTCTCTCCCTGTCGCTCTCACTTTATAACCACACGGCCATCTTAACGTTTACTTAGTGTTGAAAGCACAGTTCTACACTACTCCTGCTGTTAAATTACATTTTAATATATTTATTAACATTCCACTGTAATAATTCAGCTTCTCGGCGAACATTATTTGAACCAGGTTTGAGTGCATGCTTTTAAAATCTAACAATAAACTAAAATAAGATATCGACATGTAACACAAAATGAGTTTTATATGGCCGGACATAAAAATATTTCCTTACATTAAAAAACCATGTTGATTCTATACCATTCAACAGTCACTTGAACAGAATCCTACCACAACACTCTCCAGAGTGCCAGCTCTGTAACTACCCCTACGAAACTATTGACTACAGCCACTTTGAATGCCCAGCACTCGATGATGTTAGGAAAATGCTCCTTCCTCCGAAGCCAGATAAGTGGAACACCTTGTACAGAAAAACAAAACAACTTGCGAAAACATGCATATATCACTACAAGTCATTGGGCCGAAGGATCAGTAACAACAACAACTCATCGTTAAAAAGAAGCGGCTACAGAATTCAGGCGCAGAAAATTCGTTACAAAGGATGAGGAGGGGTATAATAAATAACCACCAAACACGAAACACAACATACAAACAAAGGAAGTACAGAGTAAAGGAAAAAACCAAAGGGAAAATTGTTTGGCCTTGTAGGTGGAATTTATTTGGGCAGCGTTGATACATGCTCACCATCATCATTTTCTTTGTACTCCTTAAGGAACATGGGATCACAGCTGTAGCTGGTCCTAGTGCCCTAGATTTCTATAGAGAGTTACGCCAACTAAAATTTGGCCGCCATTTTCGGCTGTACCCGTATAGAAATCTAGGGCACTAGCTGGTCCTTTTGCAGAAAGCCTGCACCAAGCATAAGGTTGCCAGCCCCATGCAAAAACTCGTATTAGTCACCTTTTACGATACGCATTGGAGAGGAGGGGGGAGGGTCAGAAGTTCTATTAATTAGAAGTATAATAATAGTAATAATAACAATAATAATAATAATAGACCCTTCAGTCATAACTGCCTGGATATGCGCACCTGATGTGACAGCTACAGCTGGTTTTCTCCTCTCTTCTGCTTGCCGTGAGACCTTCTTTTCGCCCAATCTGAGGTGGCGCCGTAGAGAGCATCGCCACTTAGTGCGATCGGCAGCTTCATCCTCCCAGGTTGCTGGACCTTTGTCCAGTGCTTTCATGTCTCTCTTGAAACCGGTAACTGCTGTTTCCCGTGTTGTGCCGAAACCTATAGAGTGACACTGGAGTGTCCTCTTCAGGGCGCGAGCTTGGGCAGTTATATTGGAGATCAAGCTGTTAGGAGTAGTACGCGTCTGTTATATCTGACTATGTGTGATTTCAATGTGATGTTTTCTTCCAAAATTGTTTCTTCGTCTGCTGCGTTCAGGTCATTAGTCGTGCTAAATCTGCAGACCTGTTGCCAGAATGAAATCTACAGACTTCTCCAGGTTCAGGCTGCTTTCTCACTCAGCTTTTCACCACCTGGCTAGGTATGACATCGTAGATCTTTGTGGACTGGACAGTTCTGAAGAATATCTTCAGGAGTCTAGATTCTAGTACCCCATTGACATTTATTAGTCTGAGTTGTCCTGAGGCAATAGCCACAGCCTAGTAACCTGCCGTGGTCAGCTGTCGGGCGCAAAAAGGGTGGACTCATGGTGTCTATGAAGCTTATGGACTGTGTCGGATCTTTGGGGGAGGGGGGGGGGTCCTGTTACACGCTCATTGAGGCATATTGGGAATATGGTGTTAGGCTCATATTTTCTCGACCATCGGCACATTAGGGGTGATGTGGTCAGCATCACGCCGGCCACCTTAACCTTCCAAGAAGTTGCTCTGGTACCCAATTGGGGCTGGGTCGACCCAGGAGCCGTTTGCGGCCTAAAAAAATCCCACCTCATCTGTGGATCGAACCATGGACCACTGAGCTAGGAAGCCAGTGCACTAACCACTATGCTTCCGAGAATCTGTTGTCCTCGTTCATTTCTTTGTTCTACTGAAAGCTTTTCTGGTTGTGGATGATAGATTTTAACCTCTGGATAAAGCAATGCGTGCCTAGATCCCCGTTTTGTCACCAGCTCTAGACAAAGCATCAGCTCTCTGCTTCCCGGTGATTCCACAGATAATACTGCCGGAGAAGAGTGAAGTCCCAAAAAAAAAAAGAACGATCGAATTTTGTGACAAGATGTATAAAAAAAGAGTCATACGGGTGCAGACATCAAATTCACTCAACTAATTGATTAAGTCGACTAATAATTTATATTTACATATAAAACACGATATTTAATTGTGAATTATTTGATTAACAAGATTAAAGGAATGAAATGGATTTTGTTTAAAAAAAAAAACACAGTTAAAGGTATCTTCGTCGGAAGATATTCAGGAATGGCGGTTTTGTAAAAATACAGTGTCCGTAAGTTGAGCTAGTATCGGGTATTTAACTGGTGGTGTTAGGACAGTTGAATTCTTGTTCAGTCATTGTTGGATCCACGTGGAGTTTTCACTGTTCCCTTTCTTCATGAGCCGAGTTGTTTTGACAGCAGCACGTCCGATGCAAAGCTGGGGTAACTGCTCAGGGTGCCTCGTCAAGTGTCCTCAAGACCCGTCTGTTGTAGGTGTCCAGCGTCGACTTATGGCAACTGGTACCTGTCACGGGATTTACTCCCAATGCTCTGCAGTGATAGTCAAAAAGTGGCCAGACTTCAGAGTATCTACTGAGGATCTTCAAAGGTATCTACCTTTAGCTCAAGATTACTCTTGGCAGAGATGGAAATTGAAGAATCGTGCTTCAATTCTAGGGAGCCTCACAGGAATTTAAGAAATCAAGTACTACGGCTGATAGGATCCAAGCCGCGTAAACTTTCTATCTTCCCTGACCGTCTATGAGGAGTAAGAATTTTGCTCGTTTTTATGAGCCCCCCCACTGATTTAAATCAGTAAAATATTATTTCAATAGCTCTGTTTAAAGGTATTTAAAATGACTGCGACATACGGGTGCAGTTCAATCAAAATGACTGAATAAACTATAAATTTGTATATACACAGATAACCAATTTAATAATAAATCGCAGTTAACAAATGTAAAATAAATAAGGGTGTGTTGAATTAGAAACATTCTTTAAACATTCATCACTGGTGATGATCTGGATATGGTTCCGAAAAATGTTCTTAAAGAAACGAGTTCACTTGGCAGCTCTGAATGTGTATTTAGCTGCCAGTAAGGTGTCGGTTGGGTTCTGCTCCAGCCGGTGCTTGCCCTTTGCAGGTTATGGACTGGTTCTTCTCGCCACTGGTCAAGTCTGGTGGCCGCAACACGTCCCTCGTAGTAACTTGGGGTAATTGCAAAGATGGTCCAGCGTCTTTTAAGACCCGTCTGCTGTTGGGTGTCTAGCTTTGACTGAAGGCAACTTATACCACACACTTGTTCCACAGACCAGTACTACCGATTGGTACCACCGACTAGTATTATGAAATAAGAGAGAAACAAATACCCTCCTGAGTATTGGGTTTCCTGACACGAAAAGAAGGTGTGTCCCCTTTCATTCCACCATCCCATCTGTCTCAGATCTTTACGCTATCTGTGCATTAATGTTAACCCCATTGAACAAAAAACACCCACTGCATTATATATAAAACATGTTTACATATACATTTGCACTGGTTGAAAAGGTTGAAAAGTATTTCCATCACTTCTGTCATCATTCTCTCTATCCCTCTCTCAATGTGCGTGAATGACTATGAGTAAATGCACTTGTGTATGCTCAATTTCTGATTGTGATAATAATATTAATTAATCTTGTTTGAAGTTGTTAATATTTTAATTTTTAATTTGGAAAACGCTGAAAATTGTATTGCAGGGCAGAAATGTAAAAAGGCAATTATGCCTATTTCTTTACCCTGATGAAATAAAGATTTCGTTCGTTCGTTCCCTGCTTAATAGGAAACTTGTGACTACCTCTGCTTTTGGTTCTCTATGAAGTACCCGCACGAAGCAGTCACCAGCTCTGGCAGTGGTGGTTCATGAAACCATCATTCTGTATGCTGAGGTTGCCAGCCTCGTATGACTTGGACATCCACAAGCAATTTTCACATGTTAATAATGCAAAATATAGAATTATAAAATGTACAACTTATACCAAAATAACTTTGGGCATGCAGACTTCTGGTTCAGCGGAATAGTTTCGACAACTTAGTTAAGATGCCTCTTACACACGGTCTAGGATATTATTTTGCAAATATAATCCCACAATGACTTAGTGTTTGGGTTCCTACTATTCCGGGCTTTTCGTATTAATAAAGGTAGATATTTCTTGCGGGGTAAGTCCACACGATGCTCAAACACGTTGTACGGTCATTTGAAGGGGAGTCCTGATCTTATTCATTATTCTGGCTTGTCTAACTGTCTTCCTGGCGAGTTGAATTTATCAGTGCCGTAGACTCAAAAGGCGCTAGATTATAAGGCAACGTTCAGCTCACGCATCCACTTTGCTACTGTACGACAAGGCTCCAATCAGAAATGTTGTATTTTAACATCTCAAATGCCAAACCAATAGCATGCATTTTGCATATATTGGTAGGGGTATATTCCCACTGCCCTCTCATGGAAAATGCTTTCGTGACACACAAAATGTGATTTTTACAAGTCACTTCCCAAATAAGGTATTTTGTCTTCCGTTGGTTATCGGTCATGTTTACAATCATGACTTCATAAACCATGTCACAAGATGTCACAGATAATCTCTTTCAAAATGGATAAATTATCGCAACCATCGCCGACAACATGTCTGCCCGAAAATGATGATATCATTTACCTGGTCCAGCAAACAACTTTCAAGCAACAATTCGGCCAGACAGACAACATTATCAGCGATAAGACAAATGACTGTGGCCATTTCAAGGTTGTTGACCTATTAATCAGGCTTTCCCATTCTTGTCTAATGGGAAGTGTGTTACGCATACGGAAACAACATCTCATTCTTTAGCTCCAGATATATCAATATGTATTCAAACGAAAGTGAGTGATTACAATAAACAGCAAGGATGGTCAATGAAGCCCCGACATGATAAGAATTGAAGGAAGGAAGTGTAAACAATGAATCGAAAATACCAAATACTGTCAGAGGTGGGAAAAGGAAAGGGAAAGCAAAGAATGAATTACAAGGTTTCACAGGAAAATGTGACGATCGAGGTTATTTTGTAACATTACCAAAAACTGAGACTAAACAAATGTCTCTGTTAAGTCTCACGTTTCCTCATGTAAACATCAGGCGACCTCTGCTTTTCTCCACAATTTCATTTTGCTCAGAATGTGGCCCGATGCCCCTGAGCATATAATCTCATTCCATTAAGTCGGACGAAAAGGTTTTAGGAGAGCGGAAGCCGACAAATGTATCCTTTTCAAATATACACACATCATGATATCCTCATCATCCACTCCCTGCTACATCTGGAGCCTGGGACTACCTCTACTATTGGTCCCTTGTGAGGAAACCTGCACGAAGCAGTCACCAGTTCTTGCAGTGATGGTTTATGGTTCAAGTATTTTATGAGATGATTTTGCCAGTCCCATGTGCGTCTGTACATAAATAAGTAATTCATACATTGCAAATGCAAATACAAATTAATAAAAGGTACACGTTACAACTTACCCCAGATGGGTTAAGAATTATATCCAGACTTTTATGCATAGAAAATCCGAAATATGTCGTGCAACTGTTAAGATGCAGTCGTCCTCAGGGGGCTGAAGTTCTGATTTAACATAAACTCCTAATTATTCACACTTGAGGAAGGTTCCTCGGCCTGTGGTTCTCAGTACTATATTTGAAGTTTTATATTTTCTAATTTTAGGAGATACTCCTAGTCATATGGCCTGTCCTATACTGAAATTCGTATTACTACTCCTTATTCTAGCTGTCTATGATTTCTCCTAGACGAGATTTAAAAATGCATCGAGGAAATCTGCGAATGTGCTAGGTTTTAAGGTTGAAGTTTTGCCCACGCACAAATAGTGCCTTGTGGGGTTTGTTAGGTGTCACCCAATCATAATTAAGTTTAGTTTAAAATTCTAATTCCAAACCAACCACAAGGCGTCTTATCTTTAGCAGAGACCCCCCCCCCCTTTCCGCCTCGCCACTCATCTGAACGTTATTGACATGACGATATAAGGTATTGCCCTTCAAGTGTTATTTTTACCAAAGTCATCATATCACGCAACCTGCCCTTAAATTATTACCTGTGATAAATCTTCTGTGGATACGTCAAGGCCTAAAAACCCAACCCCTGCAGACCCAAGTAGAACAGTTCCAACTGAGATGGTTTGGCCATGTCTGCAGAATGGGAGAAGATCGGCTACCACGGCAAGCATGGGAAACTAAGAGCCAGGGAACCAGACCTCCAGGACGACCCAAAGTCTGCTGGGAGGACAACATTAGACAATCTTTGAAGGACCGAGGACTAGAATGGAACCAAGCCAGGAGGAAGACAGCCGAAAGAATAGTATGGAGCTCTCTCTTAAAAACCTCTACACCTCACGGTAGAAGAGGAACGAATAAGTAAGTAAGTAAGATAAATCTTCTCAAAGGTTGTTACAATCTCATCTTGTTTATTACAACAGGATGTCTTGTCGGAAGTGGTTATATCATTTCCTTGTGTTAGAATACTCAAGACTGTTAATTCACGATAAACTTAAGGATGGGCCGTGTTTTGCACGTCGTACCCTACGTTATCTCTTAAATGACTATCTGCTTTTACCACTGTTGGACTCATCACCAGATGAGCGGAAGTATTTATGCAATGTTATGGGGATAGAAAGCTTAAGAGTCGTCTATTACTGGCATTAAGCAAACAAGTCAAGGTGGCATTGTTGCCTTCTTCGATAAGCGTCGACAGTCACAAAGAAAGATAAACAGGCCAGGGAGGTGGCGAGACGTTAAAAGTACCCAGGGTCAACCCGGCAAGGTGAAGATAACATCGATAGGTGCGGTGTTATCACGGATTGCCTCCCCTTAGCTCTGCAGAAGTAGTCCTCCAGTGGCCAATACTCAAGAGTATCTATTATTGTCTTCAAAGGTGTCTACCTTTGCGCAAGATTACTCTTGGCAGAGTTGTAGATAGAAGGATAATGAAGCTTCTATCAAGGGAGTATTCTCAAGATGTTTTCATAAGTCAAGAACAATGCTTCATAGGGCAGAGCCCTATTAACTTATATCTGATCCGTCGCCTTTTGTGAAGAATTAAAGAATGGTTTTTAACCCGTTCAAGACCACAGTTGATGTAAATCCAGCGAAATTCTTTTATAAGTATTTGCTCTATAAATGTAAAAATATGTCTAGATGTATAAATAAAAGAGTCTTGCTCATACGTTTGCTTTCATCCTATAATATACGAATTAACAATGATTGTTTTGTTTTAAAATAACATGTAACAAATTTAATAATCAGTTAGTCTTAACAGGTTAAAATAGCGATGGAATAATGGGGATTTTTAGATGTAAATACAATTGTCCACACTGAGACTTGGTTTGAGGATTAAAAAAAAAACAATTGTCCTTCTGCGGTTTCCTTAATAAACTTAGCTGGTCTAAGGGAGTCCTGCAGCCGTGGTTTCGTCAATTCTTTTGTGATGAGGGCACTTCTTCACACAACGTGACCAATTTTGGCGGTTAGTGCTGATCCCCTTCTTTTAACTCACAACTAGTGGCGTCGAAACTTTAGTCTTGCAGCTTCGTACCATGAACAGTCTGATAGCTTCGTGCCACGAACTGTAGAAAAAATAAAAAGAACAAATGCCTCTGCTAAGTACATTTGTGGTCTGTAAATTAACAGGCGCATTGTCTCGCTGTCCACCCACCAATGTTAGCCTCTCGGAATAATTATTCTCCCTGAGCATACACAGTATAACTCGGGGACTATGATTAGAAATCACCGTTATTCTTCTGGTTACTTTAATTGGGAAAGTGTGTCTGGACAGCGTGAGGGCAATGGCTTGCATGAATTACAATTAACAAGGTACATATATCTCACAAAATGATACTATACACTTTAGGCACACGTGATGTAATCATCACTCATCACTGCTCCATTCGGAGTTTGTGGTCACCTCTGCTGTCTGTTTTCTGTACGACTAGTAAGAAGCAGTCACCAGTGCTTGCTTTAGTGGTTTATGATTACACTATTTTCATATGTTGAGGTTGCCAGCCTCATATATAACCCCTTAGCAAGTACAGTCATGTTGCATTTGTAAAATAAATGTTTGCACTTACCCCAAAGTAACTTTTGATAAAACAATCTCCTGACACAGTTAGAATGGACATTGCAATTTAGGTTAGATGCTTTCGAATCACTTGGTCTGGAAAATTTTAGTATTCTTCTTATGACGGGTGATCTGATTCCTTTGCTCTCCAGTCTTTGTATTTAAAAATGCGGGTTTACTTTTTAAGTTTCAAAATTGCCCAAATACTATGTCCTGGTCCATTAAGTTTCCAGTCTTTGTATTTTAAAAATGCGGGTTTACTTTTAAGTTTCAAAGTTGCCCAAATACTTCGATCTGTCACTTATAATATTCTTAGTCCGATGTCTCTCTCGCTCCTGGAAGTTGCTAATGGGACGTTGCGAGGCAGTCTGATTTGTACTCCGATTTCGCTAGATTATATTTCCATATCTCAGATCAAGTCTCAGATTGTCTTCCGACGAATTTTCCAATGAACGTTAAAGTCTATTCCGGCTCTCAAATCAAGCCAATGGTAAACTCTTTAGAACTATATGGGTAGGGGTGTTAAAATCATAATCTCCCACGCGTGTTTTAAAATATCAAATTTTAAAATTCCAACGCGTGACCTCTTTCTAATAAGGCAGTAATACTTCCGATTGCTTCTTTATGCAAACTCACAAACAAATCTGTGAACCTATTTCCTGTCTACATGCTTTCCCACAATATTGTCTCCCCAGACAGATTATCTGTAATAATTACACAGAGATGGTTCAGTGGAAGCGATTACGTATCATCACCCGTGTTAGCGCAAATCCCCCAGACTTATTTCTCAGATAGACAATATGGCCCTCTGTAGCGTAGCAAATGTTGCGTAAGTATTATATGTGTTGATAAATGTTCTGTGGAGGATGTCACATTTGCCACACAACGTTGAGGGTGTTGTACTTCATCTGCTTCTCTAAGGGTATAACAATCCTGGCCTTTGCAGAGTAGTGTGCCACCCTCAGACACCAGGGATGATGAGGCGTAGTAGCATGGTGTCTTTTGTCTGGTTTAAGTGTGTAGGATGTAGATGTGTATTCAGACAGTGAGCATTACAAGCAAGGCAATCCACACAAGGACGTCACGTTAACTCACGACGTGAAAAGTCAATGATGCTTGCAACAGCTAGTGACGGTTTTGTATAATTTATTATAAACGCCACAATGACGAAGTGTGTAGACATAAACAAGCAGGTACATCATAGGTACGATCAAACAGTCATTATTACATATGTCGTCAATTCAACAGGCACAGCAGACAGCATCAAAATAATGTGCATTATATGCCTTTTAGGATATCATGACAAGCTGTACATGTAGTCAGGTAGTGAACTTCCCCTTTCCATAAGGGCTAGTAGATATCAACTAGGAGATTAAATATGGTCTCCTCTATTTGACCTCAACAAGACAGGCATGTCTTTTGAGCGTCACATTATCGTCCTCTATTGTCCAGCAAACAGCAAAGGTATCAAACCTAGATCCATCAACAAAGTTCAGGAAGCAAATAGTCCGTAGGACAGGCATCAATCGATGCGTGACAATCTAAGTGGATCGTGAGCTGAGCAAACTAGTCATATCGTAGACTTTAGAATTAGGCAGGCTAAGCAAAAGTCAACATCACAAGATGGCGATAAAGTTACTCAGCCAAAAAAGGGATTTAATTACCTGTTCATAAGGAATTAAATGAATAATCACATATGCCTCCAGGCATTAGGAATAACACAGAGATATATCATCTCAAGATAGGAACAACAATCATGAGGACTCCTTCCTGAATAAACTAAGCGAAGACTAGCACATAGCTACGTCTCGCCTTCACAGCTTCTCAACACAGACTGACCTGGGCGGAAATCGTTTTACCAACGCCACAAAAAGGGACATGCGCAGAAAACGCGAATCGAATACAAATCTCAGGCCAATTTACGAAACGCAGAATGTTCTACAATGTTCGACTTAAGACCTATTACCTTAAAAGGAAATGAATCTTGAAACATTGCGATTGCCAACTGTTTTCAAAGAACTGACGATCTGAGCGCTCCATATATGGTCGTGACTCAAAATCGTTCACACAGCTATCGGAAACCCTAGCTATCAAGATAAGACAACTTCTTAACGATAGCTATCAAGATTAGACGACTGTAGAAATAAACGTGACTACAATTTCATGAGTTCCCTCCCATGCATTAAAAAATGAATACAGTCAAAAACCATGGTCAGAATAAGTTGCCACACGTTTATAGCAGCAACATTACCGCCACCCCCCGAAAAAAAAAAATGTTGCACATTTTTTTTTTTTTTTTAAATATCAAAGAGTAAAACAAAAAAACGGTTTAAAAACGCATGAATTATGCGGGGAAAAATAATTGCACTGCCTAATATGAGGCTAAATTGACACATAAAGTGTCTGGTGAGAAGATTTCTCAACAGATAAAAAATCGTATTAAAAAAGTATATATCGGGGAGGTGCCACCAACACACACTACGCTTGCATGAAAATACAATATAAATATGCAAGTTCATATCATTATAATCAAATAGCAGTGTCATAATCTAATACCGCTTAGAATGGATGTACACATCTGATATTGAATGTTAAATATTACATTATCTAAATGTTTAATATTACCATTACACAATGAAATTAAATATAAATGAAGATCGAGGACACATCTCCTGTCGTTCCAAAGAAACTGTACAATGTGGAACTCTCCATGTTTGACAATAGAAAGGTTGCACTTCTCAGATCAACAATAACGTGCTGAGAAAAAACAAACAATTTAATTCTTTTTAATAGCCATTAAGTTTCAATACTATACAATACATTATTATTAATAATTGTGGCTGTTTAGTAAACTAACGGCCCTTATATTAACTACTCAGTCTTCTTCTATCATTTTAAAAAACGAACAGAAGAAGATGACAACAAAGCAAATATAGGACAGAAGTATTAGTTGGAGTCATGTGGGCATCTAGACAAAATGTCAGCCATCACATTATCCGCCCCACGGATAGCTCGTACCGTGAAGTGAAAAGGTTGAAGAGCTATAGCATATCGAGTGGATCTCGAACTCTTCAAATTCTTAGTCTGAATAGCTGTAAGAGCTTTCTGATCAGTCTCTAGAATGAAATGTGCGCCCAGGAGGAATCTTTGTAGTTTTAGAATTGACCAAACCATCGCTAACAACTCACGGTCTAAAACCGAGTAGTTCCTCTCTGCCGCATTTAGTTTTCTAGAAATGTACATAACAGGATGCAGAGTATTTGCATATTCTTGCATCAGTGCTGCTCCAATCCCAGTGGATGAAGCATCACTCCGAAGAACAAAAGTCCTATCAAGAGTAGGTAATCTTAAGATGGGAGGAGAAGAAAATATATTCTTGATTTGGTCTAGTGAAGATTGGCATTCTTCAGACCAACGGACCAGATTAGGCGAACCTTTCTTCAACAATGTTGATAGAGGTGCCATGATCGAAGATAAATTTGGAATAAATCTCCCATAAAATTGAATTAAACCTAAGAGACTCCTAACTTGTTTCTTCGTTTTAGGAACAGAGATGTTCAGTATTTTGGAAGTATTGTGGTCTTCTGTCTTCAAGAGACCATGACCAACACGATGACCCAGGAAAGAGATTTCACCAAAACCAACAAAAGCTTTAGAAGGTTTTGCTGTCAAATTATTCTCACGTAGAGTGGACAGTAAGTCATATAACCCTAAATAGTGATCTTCCCAGGTATCACTGAAGAGACAGATGTCATCTAAGTATGCGATGACATCCGAACGATGTGACAGAATTCGACGCATCATGCGAACGAAAGTGGCAGGGGCGTTCATGAGACCAAAAGGCATAACATTCCATTGAAATAGACCCCTAGGTGTAGAAAAAGCAGTAAGAGGTTTGGCATGCTCTGCTAAAGGCACTTGCCAATAACCTTTTGACAAGTCAAGTTTAGTGAAGAATCTAGAATTAGAAAGTCTAATCAGTAGATCTTCTAACAAAGGCATCGGTTCAGCGTCGAACTTTGTGACCTGATTCAATTTGCGATAATCAACGCAAATTCGTATGTTCTTATCCTTCTTCCGGACAATAACCATGGAAGAAGAATATGGTGAAGTCGATGGTTCAATTATATTTAATTGAATCATTTCATCCAATTCCTTTTCCACTTGCGACTGAAAGTGTATAGGAATAGGATACGGCCTAACCCTAATTGGATTATTGTCGGTAAGAATTATGTCATGTTCTATGACATCTGTGTGTCCAGTAATGTCAGTGAGAACATCCTGAAATGTTTGTAACATCGACGAGACTTGTCGATGTTCGTCACCAGAAAGATTAGGAGAAACAGAAACGTTTTTCCAAGATTCCGTGGAATGTAATGGAACCACTGGAAGGGGAAGGTTGACATCAGAGAAGGTAGCTTCCTCATCCTGTATGACAGACAGGGATGAATAATGACCGTGAGGTGCAGGAGCATCATCCGTTGCCTGGAAAATAGGCAGCAAATAGTCCGGACGTTCGTGAAATTCCGAAAGCATGTTTATGTGGAAAGTTTTATGCTTTCCATCAATATCGACCACATAGTCAACATCGGAAATCCGAGAGACTATTGCATACGGACCTTTCCATGCAATAAGAAGTCTATTTTCCCTACTGGGGAGTAGGACGAATGCTTTGTCACCTGGACAAAGTTGTCGTAGACATCTATTCTTGTTAGCAAACTGCCTTGCCTTCTCTTTAGCAATTTCTGATGAAGCAGTTGCTAGCTTACATGCCTCAATGATCTTTTGTCTAAGAGCAATGACATACTCATATGAGGATTGAGTTTCATCGCTAATATCATCGGCAGTGATGAGATCGTGTAATAAAGACATAGGGCCGCGTGGACGCGCGCCAAAGACAAGTTCGAAGGGAGAAAATCCTGTGTGTTCATTAGGGACTTCTCTATAGGCAAAGAGAGCCGCGGGTAAAACCCTGTCCCCAATCTTGAGGATGATCTTCAGTTATCTTACCAAGCAAAGTCTTGAGCGTTCTATTCAGACGCTCAACTAACCCATTAGACATAGGATGGTAGATACTACTGAGAGATCGTTCAATATGTAAGGTAGACATTACCTGTGACATAGTGTCAGATATGAGTTGAGTGCCATGGTCTGACAATATTTCTCTGGGGAACCCCAAGCGAGAAAATATCAACCAAAGAGCATCTGCGATATCTGTAGTAGATATGCTCTTAAGAGGAATAGCCTCTGGCCAACGTGTGCACATATCGACACATGTAAGGATAAAACTGATGTCCTCTGGCCGACTTGACCTTAAAAGGGCCAATAATATCTATGGCCATTTTCTGAAAAACGGGCCGAATAGGAATGTCAGCAGCCTTGATAGGCGCAGCATGTCGTGGTCCTCTAGATTTGACCTCCTGACATACCTTGCATGATCGGCAGTAAATACGAATGTCCTTATTGACAAAAGGCCAAAAGAAAGCCGCAAGGACTCTCGACTTCGTACGGGCAAAAACCCATATGTCCAGCACATTGCGAGTCATGAGCATGTTGTAATATTTGCACTCTCATGCTCTTGGGAACAAGAATTTGCGAATGTGCCGACGTAGTCGAATCTTGTACCATACGTACAAGTACGCCGTTTCTCATTGCAATCCAAGATTTTCTATTTGTATCCTGATTCGGATCACCTTTCTTCGCAAGAACGAAGAATTTTTTTAAAGAAGGATCTTCTTCTTGCAATTTTATGAAAGAGTCACGAGTGATTACTAAGTGACTATCTTGGCTATCAACTTCATTATCACTATTCAGTGAAGTTTCGGGTGTTTGTAGAGCTTGTGCTCTTGTAACTACTGCATTTGTAGCTTGCATGTTATTATCTTCCCAAGCAGCAATCTGCTGTGGGGTACACTCCCTAACTCCGTGAATACGACCAATAATAAGGTCCGCAATAGGATTAGGTAAGAGACAAGCATGCACATCTCCAGTAAAGAAAGGAGTGGCAATGCGAATTACAGCAGTAGGATATTTTTCTAGAGTGCCGCCAATGTGACACATTTAATAACCCTTCCTGTAGCACAAGATGGATCTACAAGCGATTGTCTAACACCAATAGTGGTGCATCCGGAATCGAAAAGTAGTGAGACCGGAGTATCATTAACAAGACCCTTATGTAGAATTAAAGAACCCCTCCCGTCATGCGCAACAGCAGCAGGAAGAGCGGGGAGTGGGTGACCACAACTCAAAGTAGTTATGGTACCCGGTTCGAATAAAGTACTGCATTGGGGGCATTTGTTTGCTCTCTCAAAGTCAAAAGCAGAACCAGTGACAGCGTCAAAGTTTTTACTATCAACAACATGATTACAGGCTCCCTCAGTTTCCTGTTGTACAGCATTAGCCTGCTGATATCTCTTTTTTTTTGTGTTGAGATCTACCCCGACTATTATTACCTCTGAAGTTATCAAAGTTATTATTATCTCTGCAGTTATTATTGTCTCTATTGTAATTGTTATCCTGGTTCGAATTCCAGTTTCCACGATTACTATCATGTTCACATTGATGCGAACATCTATTTGTTTGGTTTTGAGGTCTTCGGCAGGAATAACCTCTATTACCATATCCTCTTTTGAAATGCTTATAATTATTAGGGTGATAGTAACGAGTACTATCAGGTTGTCTCCAATTCTTCGAAGAAGAATCACCATGAAATTGGTTTCCATGATTTTGACAGAAATTACCGCTACTCTTTCTATCAAAATTTTGTTGGGATCTACGAGCAAAGTTTTGGCCATACGGAGCTGCCGAAGCAACTGGTAAACCTTCTTTCACCTTAGAGTTACCCATGGTTATGTGTGGGTGAGCAGTTACGTATTGGCAACAGAAATCTTCCATTTCTTTTATTGTTTTAGGTTTACGTTCATGAAGGAAAGCAAGGAAAGACTCATTGACAGACGACATGACTTTGTCTCTAAGTATTAAGTCCATAAGTCCTTCATAAGTTTTTTCTGTCTTAGACAGCTCCACCCAATCGTGAAAAAGTAAGACGTGTCTTTGAAATAAATTCGGAGAATTCAACTCCAGTTTCAGGTAACATGTTTTTAAATTGTAGACGATAGCCGTCTTCGTTAAGCTGATATTTCTTTAACAAAGCGGCCCTGACAACCTCATAATTGTTCTTGTCAGGTTCATCTACCATATTTAATATACTTAGAGCTTTACCTGTCAGTATCCCTGGACAAATGATAAACATGCAATGATTTTCTATGTTATGTACTTTACATGAATTTTCAAATCTGTCCAAATAGAATGTTATATTCATTATGTCATCACTGGAAGGACTAATGGTGGTAACTTTAATCTTGAAAGTGCATTATTAGTCTTATCTGAAGACCTTATTTGAATCATTTTTACCATTACCTATGTTCATCATTTCAATTTCTCAACTTCTAAAGCTAAGAGTTTTTCTTCATGCTCCATTTTTGCTTTTCTCTCTTCAGCCTCTTTTTCAAGTCTTTTATTTTCAGCCTCTATTTCAAGTCTTTTATTTTCAGCCTCTTTTTCAAGTCTTTTATTTTCAGCCTCTTTTTCAAGTCTTTTATTTTCAGCCTCTTTTTTCAAGTCTTTTATTTTCAGCCTCTTTTTCAAGTCTTTTATTCTCAGCCTCTTTTTGAAGTCTTTCAGCTTCTAGCTGTAGCTGGAGTTTTCTCTCCTCAGCTTCTGATTCCCTTTTTTGTTTTTCCATTTCCATTTGGAATCTTTTTTCATCCACCTGCATCTGCAGTTTCTTTTGTTCAGCTTCCATTGCTTTATCATATTGAGCAGTTGCAAATTCTTCTAACTTATCACCAGTCTTCCCAAGCAATTTACCCTGCTCAATAAAGTGCTCAAATGTAGCCATGATGAGTAATAATATGAGTCCACAACCTGAAATAATTAATTATCTTAGTTCAAATTTAATTATAACAAGTCTTAAATGAAGCACTTGTTTACTCACAACACTATATTATTATCCCAATCTCTGTGGGAAACAAGTCTTATATCAAAGAACTTGTGTATATACCTTTTTGAAATATCATCAATCAACTCTTGATCATTGTGCACTTCCCATTCAATAGTGCACAATACTATTCATCAATTTATTAATCATCGTGTAGTAGTAATGCATAAGCATAACCCACTATTAAATGTGAATTAAACTACTATAAGTGTAAAACCAATGACTATGTAAACACAATCACAATGTAAACAATAACAATGTAAACATTACACTGATAAACAAATACAATGTAAACAATACAATGTAAACAATACAAAGATTTAGCAACAATACGAATACATTCGTAGAAATCAACAAAAAATAAAGCGAAAATTAAAGAAATATCACAAAAAATGTGATGATATCTACGAGAAGATAACACAAATACAAGACACCACAGTGTATAAACAAAAATGTTGTATGAAACTAAACTATAGTAAAGATGAGGCTAGCAAGTACAAACAAATCAAAACAGAACGAAAGAATGCAGAAAAATAACGAAAAACAATACTAACACATGGCATCACAACTAACAAAAAATTAGCACAGAAGTCGCTTTGCAAATTCCACAGTATCGGAAATTGCACACCCTACAGAAAAACGCTCACAATAGATGACCTCTATGACGTGGTATAATCTAAGGGAGACTCCGCCAACCGAAAACCCGCAGAAGAAACATAAACATATAAATATAAATTATACAAATAACACATAAACATATAACATGTAAACAAAAGAATGAGATGAAACACAGAAGACTCAGTAGAAGTATAGGGCACAGTTCACAAACAAACAGGCCACTTAACTTATGGAACTCCAATCGTCAGTACAGCAAACAGGATGTAATCAGCATTCTGAGATTCAAAAAGATCCAACGTTGGATTGCCATCTGTACTTGCATCAAAACAGCTAACGACGATGGTTGAAGTCCTTGAGTTTTCAAACGGTACATTGCAGTTTGAGTGTACAAGAAGTGGTAGAACTCGTCAGCGATGGAACTTGGCCTTCTCAAAGCAGAACAGCAACAAATTGATTCTCTTCGTATGTAACAAAACTGGGAAATGTCACTTCTTGACTTGGAACAGCAATTGTTGAAAATTCCAAAAAAAAGTTTCCTGGGCAACGCCGAGTAATTTCGTAACTCTGCACTTCTGTTGTTGTCTTGTAGATGTTGTCTGTAGACTGTTGTAGATAGTGCTGAATGAAACGCGGGTAAGGGACCCCCCCCCCCGAATATGCTGCCCCATTGGTACCAGATCAAACCAGCTTATGGCCACCAAATGTAGCGTAGCAAATGTTGCGTATGTATTATATGTGTTGATAAATGTTCTGTGGAGGATGTCAATTTGCCACACAACGTTGAGGGTGTTGTACTTCATTGCTTCTCTAAGGTATAACAAATCCTGGCCTTTGCAGCAGAGTAGTGTGCCACCCCTCAGACACCAGGGAATGATGAGGCGTAGTAGCATGGTGTCTTTTGTCTGGTTTAAGTGTGTAGGATGTAGATGTGTATTAAGACAGTGAGCATTACAAGCAAGGCAATTCCACACAAGGACGTCACGTTAACTCTCAGACGTGAAAAGTCAATTCGATGCTTGCAACAAAAAGCTAGTGATGGTTTTGTATAATTTATTATAAACGCCACAATGACGAAGTGTGTAGACATAAACAAGCAGGTACATCATAGGTACGATCAAAACCAGTCATTACTACATATGTCGTCAATTCAAACAGGCACAGCAGGACAGCATCAAAATAATGTGCATTATATGCCTTTTGGATATCATGACAAGCTGTTACATGTAGTTCAGGTAGTGAACTTCCCCTTTCCATAAGGGCTAGTAGATATCAACTATGGAGATTAAATATGGTCTCTCCTCTATTTGACCTCAACAAGACAGGCATGTCTTTTTTTTGAAGCAGCGTCACATTATCGTCCTCTTATTGTCCAGCAAACAGCAATAAAAGGTATCAAACCTACTGATCCATAAACAAAGTTCAGGAAGCAAATAGAGTCCGTAGGACAGGCATCAATCGATGCGTGACAATCTAAGTGGATCGTGAGCTGAGCAAAACTAGTCATATCGTTAGACTTTAGAATAAGGAGGCTAAGCAAAAAGTCAACATCACAAGATGGCGATAAAAGTTACTCAGCCAAAAAAGGGATTTAAACATTTAATTACCTGTTCATAAGGAATTAAATGAATAATCACATATGCCTCCAGGCATTAGGAATAACACAGAGATATATCATCTCAAGATAGGAACAACAATCATGAGGACTCCTTCCTGAGTAAACTAAGCGAAGACTAGCACATAGCTACGTCTCGCCTTCACAGCTTCTCAACACAGACTGACCTGGGCGGAAATCGTTTTACCAACGCCACAAAAAGGGACATGCGCAGAAAACGCGAATCGAATACAACTCAGGCCAATTTACGAAACGCAGAATGTTCTACAATGTTCGACTTAAGACCTATTACCTTAAAAGGAAATGAATCTTGAAACATTGCGATTGCCAACTGTTTTCAAAGAACTGACGATCTGAGCGCTCCATATATGGTCGTGACTCAAAATCTTTCACACAGCTATCGGCAACCCTAGCTATCAAGATAAGACAACTTCTTAACGATAGCTATCAAGATTAGACGACTGTAGAAATAAAAGTGACTACCATTTCATGAGTTCCTTCCCATGCATTAAAAAATGAATCTAGTCAGAATGCATGGTCAGAATAAGTTGCTACAAGTTTTTAGCAGCAACACCCTCTTTTCAACGATCGTGCGCTACCATATTGCGTCCACACAGATCGACTCTATCAAAGGTAGCTAGACGGTTTACGTGATAGGCGTATTAACCGCTGACCTGTTCAATTAGCCTGGTATTATTACGATTCACCTGGCGAAACGTAAACAAGTCTGGGAGCGGCTGGGCAAAAATGTAGGGCATAAAATATTACAAATAATAGGGCGATCGGTGAGGAAAATGAAGAAAAGAAGTGATACTGCCGGAGAGGATGAAAGTTATAAAAGTGCACAACTGATTCGTCACAGGTGTAAACAAAAGATAATGAGCGGATGAGAAGGAAGAAGGGATGGTACAATGTAGAGGAAATGTAACGACTGAACTATTACTTGTCACACAAATAAAAATAAATGGGAAGATGCTAAATACCACAATATGGTAGATGTGAAACAAATATCACAATATGGTAGATGTGAAACAAATATCAATAATAGAATAAAAATGGACAAAGCTACATTCAACCAGAGCTGGGACACTGCACGAAGGATGGCCGTCGACCGAGCAAAGTGGAAGCAGTTTGTTGCGGCCCAACAAGACACCACCAGGCGTAATGGCTACTGATTCCTTTGACCGTCCGCGGCTAAGGATCAATGAAAAAGACAACATGAGGCAGATACTAACATGCAAACAAATTACTCACACATCAAAATGAGAGCCATCAAGTGTTGTATATACTGTTCATTACTGTATGGCGTAGAAACATGGACAATGAACACGCAGTTAGAAGAAAAAAATTGAGGCTCTTCAAATGTGGATAAATAGAAGAATGTTTCGCATCTCATGGAAAGAGAAGAAAACAAATAAAAAAATCCTAGAAAAGCTAGGAATGAAAAGATAAATATTGAATGATGTCAAAGTTACATAAAATATTTTGGTCACGTAAAAAGACAAATGATGAAAACCAAATTGGAAGAACAATTGGAAGGCAAACACGCAAGAAAAAGAAAGGGCTGTAAGCCGAATATAACATCAAGAGATTGAAAAGAAAGAGTTAATCAGAGAGTACCATTAAAATCACAGACAGAAGACACTGAAGATATACTGGAGATGACCTT
This sequence comes from Oreohelix idahoensis, assembly GCA_024509875.1. Taxonomy (NCBI): domain Eukaryota; kingdom Metazoa; phylum Mollusca; class Gastropoda; order Stylommatophora; family Oreohelicidae; genus Oreohelix; species Oreohelix idahoensis. Next base: position 170,993 of record JAMPIV010017702.1, on the reverse strand, counting down.
GCATTGTGAAAGTTGAAGGCTAACAGATCATGTGATACCAGAATTTTTTGTCTTGTTGTTAATTTTGTCTCTTATAGTGACTTAAACTAATTTTCTCAAGGTTGTCAGTGTTTTTTGTGATCTTCCTCTCTTTATAAACAGGGAGCGACAAAGTTGGCTCTTGCCACGGCTCAGTGTCCTGACACCTACTCCACAGCCATGGAAACAACTCAGTTCTCGCCCCTGAAAGGACACGATTGATATCGTCTATTTAACAATTAATTATTATCTTCGGGCGAAAAAGTCAACAGAAAATAACCTTTGCAACGATAACAGATAAATAATGCAAAGCGTTCCATTAAGAGAATTGCGACACAACGTCTAACCGGGTGAGGATTGCCCTCGACCCATCCCACATGTCTTTGGTGTTAGGTTAGGGTTCCCATAATGTTTTGTTTAAAAACCGGGACATTTCCAAATTTTTACCTAAAAAACCCGGGACATTTTGTAAAAAAACGGGACATGTTAAAAATTAAGGCTAAGCACAAATAAATCTATTATATATTATATGTTGCACTTAAAATAAGATACTGGTTTAAAAATACACACATTAACTAACACAACTTCCACTTTAAAAAAGAATTCTAAATTACAAACATACGAAATTAGAAAAATCGCACCTTTAAAAAATACACAATCGTCAAGTTTATATTTCAGATTCATCAGAATATTTATCAGATTTATAAGCCTGTTCAAGAAGTTTTTTTTCTTCTGATATTTGGACATAGAACTCAGCACAAGAGAAATCCTTAAAATGGGTCTTTATAATGGCTAAAGCTTTCACTGTCTCAATTTTAAGTCTGTTTTTTTTTTTCGTCTGTCCAAAGCGCATTTATTAATGAAAAAACACGTTCAACAGCTGCATTGGATCCTGGCAGTGCCAAACAAAAACTAACTAGGCATTTCAGGTTCTCAGCATTTATACCCTGCTTTGTAAAATGAGCGAACATATCACATCATTTTTCACTGACACTTTGATCCTTCAGTTCACTCCACACATCAAATTTGCTTTCACAATATTTTTTCACACATGCAAACTCATCAAATAAGTCCTCTTCATTCACAGTAAAATTTGGTGACACTGTCTTCATGAATATGTAGCTTTCTTGGATGTTCTTCCAAGTCACAGACTCCTTTCCCTTCAAATTGATCCAATCCATAGACTGAAGAGGCGTAAGAAATGGTGTACACCACTTCTGAATATATTCAATGCAGGTGTCATAGAAATCTACTGCATAGCTTTGAAACTTTTCAACTGCTATGTGTCCTTCTTTTTCTAATTCTTGCAACTGATTTCTCACAGTAGTGGTAAGAAACTTTTCTGCCTTCCTGTAGTTTAATTTTTCCACCAGTTTGTTTACTTCATCCTTCACTTCAATTACTGTTGTCTCTTGCTTTTTAACACATTTGATGGTATCAGAAAAGGTTTTTAACTGGCTGGCAATGAAATGCAGGAGTGTAAATGAAAGTGGATTTTCACAGAAATTTTTGAGACTAGTAGGACATTTGTGAATGGAAAGGAAATATGACTTCAATGCAGGGAAAATGTCAATAACTCTCTGGACTGCAGGTAAGAGAGAGAGCCATCTTGTCTTGCTGTTACCTAAAAGAGTTTTATATTCTGTATTGGTGAATTCGCAAAATGATTTGAGTTCCTCAACTCGTACACAATAAATGTGGAAATGCTGGTAAATCTTGTTAATTATTAACTGAAGGTCATAGGTAAGCAATCCGCAGCAATCTGCACAGCATTATGTATCACATGTGCAGGACAACCAATACCAATTAAATTGTTCACAGTGTTTTCTTGCATTTTGAAGTACAGATTATTCTGTCCCTTTCTCTTCTTTCCACCAAAGTCTGTATTTGTATTATCTGCTGATATAGCAATAACCTTTTTAAGAAGATCTGACTTCTGTAACACTCCCAACACCTTAGAAAATAACAGTTCTGAAGTTTCACCGCCTAAATTAACTAACTCCAACACCTTCACCTTCACACCTTTTGCTGCGTGATAATATCTCACGACCAGAGGCACTAACTTCTTGTCCAAGTGGTTTGATGAGTCGATTAATACTGATATGAAACGAGCTTCTTTTAGCTCTTCATCAATCTGCTTTGTCGCAAATGGCGCAATAACATTGGTGACTATTGCCTTGCACTTTGTTTGCGAACATCTGAATTTATCGTTGAAAAGTTTTTTTTCACGATGGCTGTTGTGCAGTCCATGGACTTAAAGCTGTGGTTATGCACCGCCGTGTGATAAGCGAAGGTTGCTTCCTGTGCTGCCAATGATAACTGTTTTTCCATTTCCTTTTCACTCTGGGTTTTCGCATTTAAGAAATAACTCTTCTGTTTACAATCGTATCGGCAATTGCTGGGCATAATCGGATAAAATCTGGCCACTAAGCTTGAAACGAACAAAATATTTTACTGCTAGCGAATACAGTAGAACTGATAAGTGATTTTACCAAAGCGAAAGTACACAAACATGGAATATGCCGTACCGGCGAACCATAAACATCTTGTGGAAAAAGAGCATGAAAATTCTTGTTTGAGTTGAATTTATTCAACTTGAATGATTCTGACAACTCTTTTTACTGAGATTCTGGTAATCTTTACCTTTAGTGCCGTCGAGTATGTTTAATATGTGTATTTTCGTACCATTTAGAGTTAAGGTTGAAGTTAGGTTTATTAAACATACTCGACGGCACTAAATGTAAAGATTACCCAGATTCAGGGTCAGAGTTTGTGTAGTCTGGTTCAGAATATACTTTTAATGGGTTTCCTTTTACGATAAACTGTTTACAGTCAAATTAAAAATATGAACCCAAAAATTACAATTATCCTGTCGTTCAGGGGAACGAACTAAGCTGAAAATGGTGTCGTCATGGGGAATGAAAAACCCGTCGTGGCGAAAGGGTAAATCATTTGGTAGATGCTCACTGAACACTGTTTTGGTCGACTTTCGAATTTTTGTTCGAGATTCAAACCGAGGGTCCACTGTAACCGGAAATTGATAAAGTAACACTACTAAAACACGGAATAAAATCCGTTACCCAAAGATTTTTTTTTCAGGAAGGACCCTAAAAAAGCGGGACATTTGGAATAAATTCGGGACACCAGGACATTTTATCAAAAAAAACGGGACTGTCCCGGGAAAAAACGGGACGTATGGGAACCCTATGTTAGGTTGACACTTTAAAAAAAGGTTTCTTGCATTTCGTAATTTTTTTTTTTTTTTTTTTTGGGGGGGGGGGGGGGGGGGTGGGGGGGAATCTAAACTTTGATGCATTTGCGCAGCCATTACAACTGTATACTGAATGATAACATGTTCAGAGACACATTTGTTGTTGTTGAGATTTATCATGATTTATGTCTTTCTTCAAAGATGATTTGAGCAATATTTATGTTTCCTTTTCCTTTTCTTCTAAAGCACAAAACACGTCGTTTTGTTAAAACTCTTTTCTCAAATCCTGCTCAGCCCAGCATAGTTTTCGGGGGGGGGGGGGGCCTCTAATGAGGCAGCGAAGCAATATGTTGACTGATTTATCATGCATATTGTAAAAAGAGATTAATATGAGGCTGTGCTTGAGGCTGACCCCTGAAATAACAACTGAAGGGGTACATGGATGCAGTGATGCAGGTTTCCCTGCAAGGGGGTCGCCTGCAGTGGTGGGTCCCATGCTCGATACGTGCGAAAAGAGAAATGAAGAAGACAAAACTTACTTTCTTAGATTGTCTTCATTCGTTTGTAATTCACATTCTGACCTACTCTTTACTATTGCCGTCAAACATGGTCCCTGACAAAGGCATAGGGGAGGTGAATCACATAATGTGAGATGAGATGTTTAAGATTAGCCATTCTTATTATCAGGAGAGGCAGAATGAGAAATGATGACATCAGAACTACATCCTGCATCAAGTGTATTGAGAGATAGAAAATTAAGTGGTTTGGCCATCTCGCGAGAATGGAACCGGTTAAATTACCCCTACGCTACTACAAGAAAAGAAAATCTGGTTTCAGAGCACGGGGAAGACCAAGGAGCAGATGAATAGACAACATCACAAACAATCTACAACAACGCGGGCTCACAGCGTCCAACCTGACACATATGGCTCAACAACGCAAACTTCAGCTTCCCATAATGCTTCACGGCAATGGTGGAAGGAAAAATGTAAGGTATAACTTATAATTCTCATGCATACCTTTTATCATCATTAATGTTAACATCATTGTTATTGTCCTTAATTGTACTTATATACTTGGAGAACCTACACACATGGTGTAAATAAATCTCCTTGTGTTTGTATGTTTGTTTGTTTGTTTTTTGGTTGCTCTCTGTTTCTTTCTCTACTTAGTATTTACTCTTTTATACCCGGAAACGGAAGCAGTTTTGTATATTAAATCATAGTGAATTTTTCCACCTGGGGATATAATTTTTCACACGAAGGATGGCCACCAACCGAGCAAACAGAGACACTTTATTGCTGCTCTACAAGACGCCACCAGGTGTGATGGTCACTGATTGCTTTGTCAGTCAATGGCCAAGGACCAAAGAAGAAGAAGATATACTTTTTAAATTTTGTTTTTATTTATTTTCTCGTGTTTTTGACTTAGCTATCGCCTTCCTTCCTTCCTTCCTTCCTTCCTTCCTTCCTTCCTTCCTTCCTTCCTTCCTTCCTTCCTTCCTTCCTTCCTTCCTTCCTTCCTTCCTTCTTCCTTCGGTCGCTCTTCCTTCCTTCCTTCTTCCTTCGGTCGCTCTTCCTTCCTTCCTTCTTCCTTCGGTCGCTCTTCCTTCCTTCCTTCTTCCTTCGGTCGCTCTTCCTTCCTTCCTTCCTTCCTTCCTTCCTTCCTTCCTTCCTTCCTTCCTTCCTTCCTTCCTTCCTTCCTTCCTTCCTTCCTTCCTTCCTTCCTTCCTTCCTTCCTTCCTTCTTTCCTTCCTTCCTTCCTTCCTTCCTTCCTTCCTTCCTTCCTTCCTTCCTTCCTTCCTTCCTTCCTTCCTTCCTTCCTTCCTTCCTTCCTTCCTTCCTTCCTTCCTTCCTTCCTTCCTTCCTTCCTTCCTCCCTCCCTCCCTCCCTCCCTCCCTCCCTCCCTCCCTCCCTCCCTCCCTCCCTTCCTTCCTTCCTCCCTCCCTCCCTTCCTCCCTCCCTTCCTCCTTCCTTCCTTCCTTCCTTCCTTCCTTCCTTCCTTCCTTCCCTGACAAAGTCCTTGTGGCAACACCGTAGGCAATTTTCTTTGTCTTTTGTCCTCGTAAGACGTATTATATTTCAATATTTTTTAAAAATAAAGACACCCATGTGCATATAAATACACGTACACATACACACCCACACACTTACACACGTGGACATGTATACATACATACAGTGCGATGGCGATTTACGCAATTTCCATTTACGCGAATTCACTATACCGTGAGCTGTGAATAATGCGAAAAATATCTTTATAGCTTTTAATGTTAATAATTACATGTTTTTATATTATTTTTCTTCTTCTTTATGTTGATCTTTCTATGCTTTTTATGGAAAATTTTGCTAACTTTAAATTTAGCATACAATGCAGAAGCATTTTACTAACGGGAACGTACAGAATTTCTGTGGAGAAAATGATCTAAATTTATGCGACTTTCAAATTACGCTCGTCTGTGGAACGGAACCCTTGCGTTTATGGCGATCACTCACATATATACATACATACATACATGCACGCACGCACGCGGCACGCACGGACACCCACAACACATACATACACACATAAAAACTAACACGCAGATTCACTTTTACATACGTACAGTAAAGTGCATTAGCGCAAAACTTCTACGCCCCACGACAATGCACTATTGACTAAGATTAGTGCACTGTTGATAGAAGAACGCAAAACACCGTCTATTTTAGAGCTGCCAGAACAAACAGAAAAGTGCTGTCTCTGTTTACAATGACGCTTCTATCTGTAAATGATCTGTGTTATTTTAATGCGTTTTTATTTCTCACTGACAGAAACTGTGCTGGGAAATTAAACTTGGTGTAACGAATTATTAACAGACCGCATTGATTTTTGTTTAGCCACTTTTGTTTAAGATCACCTGAGCTTTGTATATTTGTCGCGTCTCAAATTTTTGACGCTCAAAATCTATATGTTCAACTCATAATAGAGAGTTGATTCTTTATATTCAGCTTGCTTTCTTGGTACACTTTAATATGTCAAGTTGCGACTGTTATTGGTCTGGCCGATTTTATATAGTAACCAAAATAGTGTTAATTAAGGTGGAAATAACTCCATTAAAGTAAGACTTTTAACGTTCGGAAAATAATGAACTGCAAATACAGATTGAGAAAATGGCTCTGAAACGTGGAGAACAACAAAAAGAACAACCAATAAGCTATATACTTTCATTAATGGGTGCTGGCATAATACTGTATAAAAGGATGGAAATGGTATGACAAGATCACTAATATGGAACTGATGACAAGAGCAAGACACGTGCCAGTGGAACAAGAGACGAGAAGACGACGATGGAGTTGGATAGGACACACATTGAGGAAAAATGTTCAACGAATTTCCCGGCAGTCCTTGTTCTAGAATCTCCACGGTTACAGAGGTCGAGGAAGCCCAAGGAATACATGGAGAAATGATCTGGAAATAGACAGGAAGGGAATCAATAAGACCTGGAAAGACCTTAAGCTGATGGCATGGGCGTTTAAGGCCTGCCCCTGGGGGAGCTGAAGTGTGATGAATGAATAATTAGATACAGATTGTGTTTCGTATTTGAAGGGGCGCACGCAGGATGGTGAATGGTGATGTATCGAATAAACCAATGTGTTTCTTCGAAAAAAAAAAAAAAAAGTAGGTCAGCCAGTCCTTTGAGTCACACACAGATCTAGTAATAACCAACTGTCTTGTAAAATTTACATTAGCTGTTTACACTTCTCAAAGTATATTTTATTCAAAGATGGATTTCACTCTACGGAAAAATTAATTCCGTCTTGTCTTAAAATGTCCAAGAAATATAGAGCACACACACACACGCACACGCACACGCACACGCACACGCACACACACACACACACACACACACACACACACACACAAACAAAAATAAGTTTTACGAATGTTCTCTTTTTATTATTATTACCAAATGTACTAAAAACAGAAAACAAATATTCCATACATTCTACTGCATAGAGCAGGGGTCGGCAACAGTGGCGTATCCTGGTAATGCGAGCTAGGCGTGCTGCTACTTAAAATGAATTTGTACGCCTACTATTTAACTTCTTCCCCTCTTAAGTTAAAAACCAACTATATTCAATAACGCAACGATAGTTATTAGGGGTATGTGTCAATTATCTCCGAAATACTAATTAACTTACAACTTGAAACTCACTGTCACTAATAATCTGCATTCCCGGCAACTAACAAAAATTAATCACAAAAAAACATTGGACGGACACAGCCAATTTTTACAACTCGAGAGCTGGAAGACCACCGCACGCATGTTCGTATTGTATTGACGTATCTGGCCATGACCCCGATCCACACAAACCAATCTTCAGACGTGAATCCGAAAGGTGCAGCACGCATTGTGACGGAATTACCCGAGAAACTTCGGGCGATTGTAACCAACCAATAAAAACTGCACTATAAAACGCGTCTGGGAAACTGAAACTAGATATACTCGTAGATTCTATGCGGGAAAATCCGTTATCCTAATGCGTGCGGTCCGAAAGCAGAACTTTAGAAGAGAAATATTTTATAGAATAATAAATTAAATTTTTATTTTCCTTCGAGCATAGGTGTGCGCAGCACGCACAGCACACATAGAGAATACGCCACTGGTCGGCAACCGGTCGATCTTGATCAACTGGTGGGATCTCAAGGCATCATTTTATAGATATCTAGGTGACGGACAAGGCAAATGCTATTTAACCTAGGTTAATTTTGGACTAGCCCTGTCCCACCAGTACTTATTAAAAGCTCGGTGTTCCTCAGGTTTAAAGGTACTTTCACGGCAAAACCCACAAGTTAACTTTCTAAAATTTACTTTATTTGTGAACTCTATAAGATAGAAAGCCATCTTTTTGTCTTGGAATTGAAGTTAACATTCGGTGAAATATTTTGTTTTAATTTTCAACAGCTCTGTTGATGGGATTGCAGGAAGCAGATTATGCGGCAGAGATAGACGTAAGAAATAGATTGGACATTATAAATTCCAGATACTCTGAAACCTGAACAAATGCATGATTTTATCAATGCAGGTCATTAGAGAGCTCAGAGTTCCCAAAGTAGAACCCAACAGTTCCTGAGTTACCGACCCCTGTACAAGTGGAAAGCCGTTTATGATTTATCAGCAAATCTTCACATCTTTCACAGTGATAAAAGTGCATCAATAAAACGTGTTTCTTTATTTTTTCCATGTTATTACTGATAATATTTCACCGTTGCTATTTAACAAGGACAGTTTGTTTACAGAAGAACGAAAATTAAGCACAAAAAAATCGATGTGCGAATCTAAGAGCTGATGTTGTCAGTTATAGGTCATATCGCTTAGAAAACAAAGCCAAGTGATCAATATTATCTACGTACAACACTGTACGGTGACAAACAAGTATGAACAGTAAACAAAACGCTGGAGCTACAGGCAACACGATACGCTTTGTGCGAATGTCGCCCCCCCCCCCCCAAAAAAAAATAAATAAATAAATAAAGGTAATTAACAGGTACTCGTTGGACATAAAGGATGACACCAGACAACAGAAAAGAAGATATAAGACATAAGCTTACCGTGGGAAATGAAAGAAAAACAAACATACAACATAATGAAGGAAAAAACAATAAGAAAAACAATTTGGTTATGAGCGAAACGTGGAGAAGCAAAATAAACACAGAATCTTGAAAGATGAGAACATAATTAAAACAAACCACAACAATTTCGGCATCTATGTTATGTCTCTTTGTTTGTCGTTTGGTCTGAGCGCTTGCTTCTCCAGGTAACAATATCGGTGTCGAAACCAGGTAACTTCACGCTCCAATCTACCCAGCTGTAAAATGGCACCTGATTCTGCTCTTGAGTTAGGGAAGGCATTGTCAGTGAAGAAAGAAATCGGTCACCCAACCTCATGAAGCTAAGACCAAGAATATTATAGTCTCTAACACTTCACTTCCCCCACGGCAGCATCGGTTATGTGACGACCTTTGCCTTTTATACTTTGATGAGACGAAGAAAGAATGTAACCATTGTTCTCTGAAGTATGTCACAAGAGGCGACTACTTGATTTTGTGATTGGCGCTGGAAAACCTCGACATTTGAATGAAATAGCTACATTAACAACACCGGTGTTTTTTTTTTTTTTTTTTTTTTTTTTTTTTTTTTTTTTTTTTTTTTTTTTTTTTTTTTTTTTTTTTTTTTTTTTTTTTTTTTTTTTTTTTTTTTTTTTTTTTTTTTTTTTTTTTTTTTTTTTTTTGATACCTGAGCCCAAGGGAAGCAAACAATAGTAACTCTGTAATCTAACATGCATGTCGTAAAAAGCCACTAGAGTAAGTTGGGCATGGTACAGGCTGCTGCCTCATTGTGTAGAAATATTAAGCCACAAAAACTTCTACAAACAATAAGAACAAGTCATGCAAAGAAAATAATAGACTCGGAGGGACAGACAGCTATATAAAAATTAGGATATAGAAAGCATAAGAACAAGAGACATAGACAGCTTAAGGAGTTTTGTCCAAAATGCAAATTTATGGATATTATTTAAAAAAAAATCAAGTCCAACACAAATATCAGAATCTTAAACTAAACTATCAAATCATTCCTATTGTATGGCTGTGAAACATGGAGAACTACAAATGCAACAAGCAAGGAGTTATTGACTTTCATAAATGGGTCATTGCGTAGATTAGGATTAAAATTGTACGATATAGGCCAACTACAGTTTAGCCCCCATGTTAAAGAGAAAGTCATAACAGAATAATAATGATGATACGAACTTCGATTACGGAAACAACAGCAAATGGATTGATTTGCCGTTGCCCTAAAGACGCCAATAGGCGTGATGGGAAACAATGGCAAAGAAAACCTATCTGCTGTTGCCCTAAGACGCCACTAGGCATAATGGCCACTGACTGCTTTGACGGTCGGTGGCTAAGGACGGAAGAAGAAGAAGAATGATGATACGAAGGAACGAACAAACGAACGAACTTTATTTTCGAAAGGTTAAGAATTGGGCGCGCAGGCCCGTCTAGCATTCTCCCCTTCCACTCTCATTTATCTTGCAGACTATATCCTTTCGTTCTTAAAATGTTACATTAAGCATTAATTTAAAGGCACGCAACATTATAAAGGAAATTTAACAGCATACATTTACAGTATGCAATCATAATCAAAATTAAGTAATTTTTAAAAACAAACAAGAAAGTTAAAAAAAAAAAAAACAACTGGGGCATGAGGAAAGCGTAGAAAACTAGATGGAACTGGAAGGATCAAGAATATTTTAGACGAGAAGGGAATTGTAAATGCAGAGGGGTATCTACTTGTCGTGAAACATTCTAAATCCACATATATAAATTAAAAGGTAAATGTGAAGCTGATACTCCCCGAAGATGATACTATTAAATTGTTTGATGATACTGGTCACTTGTTACGACGTGTAGAATATTGCAAGTGTGTGTGTGATAGGGTAGACACTCACACCACAAGGCACGTACATAAGAATCATGGACTGTGGTAAACGCCTGGTGACATTTAATGACGATTTATTAAGTCACAGCACGATCACGTTTACATTGATATACACACAGTCACATTACAAGTCATTGCAATACAATACTCTTCAACATTCATCAGCAGATCTATATCAAGGCCTAAAGTCCTCACGACTCATCTCTGCGCTATAACACTGCGCTATAATACTGCACCCAGCAGTTCACATAAATTATGGCCTAAAGTCCTCATGACTCACTTATAATACTGCACCCAGCAGTTCACATAAATAATGGCCTAAAGTCCTCACGACTCATCTCTGCGCTAGACTTATAATACTGCACTATAATACTGCACCCAGCAGTTCACATAAATTATGGCCTAAAGTCCTCATGACTCACTTATAATGCTGCACCCAGCGGTTCACATAAATAATGGCCTAAAGTCCTCACGACTCACTTATAATACTGCACCCAGCAGTTCACATAAATTATGGCCTAAAGTCCTCATGACTCACTTATAATACTGCACTCAGCAGTTCACATAAATTATGGCCTAAAGTCCTCACGACTCATAATAGCTTCACAACAGCTTCATAAATCTCTATACTGCAGTTAATCAAATATGGCCTGTCCTACCTGGACTTATAATAGCTTTACAACAGCTTCACAAATCTCTATACTGCAGTTAATCAAATATGTTGTACACACACATTGAAATATAAGTCGACATTATTCAAAGCACTACGTAGGCATACATCATCAAAAACACACACACACAGCGTTGACCACTCCAGGTCCAACGCCCCGAATCCCTCTTGTCCTCTCCGGGATCACACACTCTAGTCCCGCCAAAAAAACCCAAACACGAGACTCCGCTGTTTTTGAACACAGCTCAAAAACAGTACAGAATAAATACATCTCAGCATTTGAGATAAAAGCGTTCGCACGCTTTCCTGTACTCTGTCACTCAAAATAAAAGGATATGTTTCTATTATAACGTTAAACAAACCTCAGCTTAATCAGGTATACAAGTATTTTAACTCATAATCTACTTTGCCCAAAAACATATTCAGAATTACTGCCCTTTTCATAGGATCAACTTGTTACAGAAGCCTAACACATAAATTCAATAAAAGGAAAGAGAAATGGTAAAAGTACAGTGCTGTCACAATGGCGTACAAAAAATCCCCCTTGTTTTCTACTTCGTCTGCAAATTGTAACGTTTCACGTTGATAGTAAAGCCTACTGCATCACTACACGCTTTCTACAATAAAACGTGTACTGCATTTCTAAGAAAACCTTGAGATACGCAAGCTGATTAATGACCTAAATTAATACTAGCATTAATTACACTACGTTAACATAAACGAAAGGACAGATGGACTTAGGATAGAAAGAGAGAGTGAGGGCTGAAAGCAGGAACGCATGCAACCCTAACACGCGTCTCGCGATATACAATTAATGCCACCCTCCCCAAGCGAAAGGCCAGAAGCAATACTTTTTTTTAGATGGACAGTAAAAAAAAAAAAAACACTACCCATACGAGAGTTAGGTTTAAAAACCTGAAAAATGCACATTTTGAACGCAGCCACCTAGCTCCCTTAAATTTATATAATTGGGTTCCTTAGGACTTGCTGACAAAGAATATGTTAAACGTTACGCAAATAGTCTAGGAATTAACAAGTTATAGCCAAAATAAAATGGTGGTGCTGTCAGACAACACCAAAATCAGAATTGCGCAGTGGCAGGTTTTGAAACCACCATTGTACGGGAAATAGGCCAACATGTTACCTCCTATTTGATTGGCGGGAAGTAAATGTAAGGCTAAACACGATTAGTCGGGCTATAAATACTAATTCTTTGTTGTTAGGGAAACGGTAGTAAGGGTACTTTTTTTGAAAAGCTGGGTAAACATGGCGCGATTGGTTAGACCCGCCAATATAGTCAATTAGGTGCGTCAGGTCAGTGCCACACTTTAAAATAAACTTACTAAGAAAAAGTGCGTTGAGAGCCAGATCATATTTTTCTAAATAAAAGTCTGGGACAGAGGCAGATCGGAATTTGTGCCATTATTCATCGCCAGTCAACGTATCTGTGTATTATTTCCATGAATTGTGGTAAGCTTGATATATTCAATATCTTTTTAATGAAAATTGAATGTAAATTGATAATTTATGTCTGTATATGTGTGTGGTTCAGTAGCGAACATGAGGCAAGGCCTATATAGTGCTCCAACCTGAACAGAACGTGTCGGAGAAAAGAAAACTGCATGGAATTGCCAAACAGTACACTGACACCTATCTTATTGACTAGAAGGAACTAATGCTGGAATTGCAGAGGCGTAGTAACCATTAGGGAGGAGTATACTGGTGTAAATTGTTTCAGATGAAGCTGGCAGTTGGCCTACCGCTCTGAACTCAGTGTTTGTTATGTATTGTGTTCAGTCTGGAAATAGATTATAAATTAGTTCTGAAATAGGAGGTACAACCTTCTTGTTTCAGGGACTGTGGTCCTAGTTATTGAAGCAGCACCTGGTCTGGGTTTTGCTGAATCCAGAGGCTGACAGCATACTCCTTGGTCCAGATAGCGACCAGTGAGGTGTCTCCAGAACACAGGAAGCACTCGAGCAGAGGAGTCTTTTCCTGCCGCCATCACGAAAGATAAGCTTCTGTGGCCAGGGTAGCTCAACATTATGTGCCCCCTCAAAAATTGACATTTTGTTAACCACTGCAATAAATTAAATTGTATCTGTTTGTTGTTGTTGTGAGGTTATCTATTCCAAAATAATTCTGTGAGGTATAAATACACAATACACAACACTTATTAGATACAGATACCTTCACAGCTGATCTCAGTCAGTACACCAAGTCCCCTATAAATATTTATAACATCCCATTTTACCACACTACTATGAAGCTACAGTAATAAAGCATGAGCTTCAGGGCCCTCAAGTCCAGTATTCACTATTATATGTTTCTTTCCCATCCCTCAACACGATTTTTTTTCATTGCAATAAAAGAGTTCAATCTTCAGGGCCCACAAAATGTAGATCCGCTACTGTAAATATGCAACGCAAGGCATAACATTTTGCACAACTCTTAACATCACCTTTGCAAGGATTGAGTATTTGAGGCGTAACTTAAATTTGAAAAATGGAAATAAGCAATATCAAATTATCATTATGCACGTTGCTCCCTTTCGATCACAATGCAGCGGTAGCTTACCAACTATTACGAGCTGGCCTTAGATTGTTCTAGTTGCAATTTCTTTAGCAGCTATATCCTTGTTCGCGTGTTAGGCCATAGGGAAATAAATCTCCTTAAAAAGATTTGCTTCTCAGAAGGTATTCTTTAACAGCTATGTCATTGTTCACGCTGTAGGTCATAGGGAATTAAATCTCGTAGATTAACTAGCTGAGCCACAAATGGATGAGGTCCTGTGTGGCTTCCGAGTAACTCGAAGTACTCAAGACCTAATCTTCACACTCAGACAGTTGAGTGAAAAGGCTCTTGAGTATAAGAGTGAGATCCATCTTTGCTTCTTGGATCGGGAAAAGGCATTTGACAAGGTTCCCTGGAACAAACTCTTGGACTGTTTGGCAAGGAAGAACATCCTATCACCTCTGATTCATGCTATACAGACCTTCTACAAGTCTGTCGTATCTTTTTGATAGGTAATTAAGATCTATTTTGGTCCCGTCTGAATAGAACTAACAAAGGTGAGAACTCAGTGAAAGATACGGTAAAGCAATTGATTTCCCGAGTGAAATGGTGAAAATAGAGTCTGTCCCTGGATTTGAGAAGGTACTCTAGTCCAGCCTATCTCTACAACAGCAATTTGTGGATCGGACAGTATATGATATATATATATATATATATATATATATATATATATATATATATATATATATATATATATATATATCAACCACTCACATACACACACCCAGATAAGTGACGACAATTAGACGCACAAACGTAAAAAAACTATATTAATGGATTTGGGATATTGGGACGTGCTGACCGACACTGGTAATAAGTTTTATTGTAATGTTTATTTATCATTAAAAAAACAACTTCACAACAGTTATTATAAGATATTTTAAAAAATACTAAAATCATAGATTACAGACTTAAATAAAAAGAAGTAGACCCACTAAGTGTCCCTCTCTATGTAGAGACAAAATCCCACAAGAAGAAGTTAATTAACCCCCAAAAGGTCAAAGAATAGCACTAGGGTCTAGGATTTTACTATACGGTAAAGAACAGAGTTTCTACGTTAATCTATTCTGAGATGAACAGTATTAGCAGAACATCATAAAAAATAAACAAAGTGAGTATAATGAGTATACAATGGAAGAATTATTCATCTCTTCTTTCTCTCGCTTCAGACAAACAGTGGCCACGTTTTCACTCTTACCTAATACGTGCTTTCACAACATCTGGAACATCTCCATGAAAAAAACAACCACAGATCCAAGGTTGGGTGTTGGCAAAACAAACCCCAGTTTCTCCAAGACTGATTAATCTATTTTTATTGGGAAACGTCTGCTTTATTATTCCTTCTTTAGGATTCTGTTTATGTCACATCAATTTGTCCAGGTAGGAAAATACTTAAGAGCTTAAATGTTCACTGAGTCAATAGCTGGTAAATTTGATAATTGCAGAGAATGTCATGTATTTAATTCTTTTTCTGGGTAAATCTTTCGCCACAACACAAGTGGTCGGTAGTCGAGCAATGTTAAGGTTTTGATATTTTTTATTTCTCTCTTACGCCACTGCGGGCTGTATATATATATATATGTATATATATGTATATATATATATATATATATATATATATATATATATATATATATATATATATATATATATATATATATATATATATATGTATATATATGTATATATGGAGAAACTGAAATCTGGATATATATATATATATATAGGTCCAGTTACACGTTATATTAAATGTCTTTGTATTTGCGTCTGTTAGACGTAGACTTAGACTCGGTTTAGTTTCTCCTCTGAGTTATGTGGAAGCCGCTGGTAGGTTTTTGGGTTTGACCCAGTGCTGTGTAAAGGGATAAAAACAACCGTATAACCACAATAACCACTACACCACGATTCTATCCTTAACTTAACTCGCGCAGAATTTTAATTTATTATTCCCTGGTTATTTAACTTTAATTAGAAACTACAAGCGTAGCGCTTTTCTTATCGGTTAAACACCCGTGAAATAAATTCAAGTCATTTACAGAATTAATCATTATGAATTAGAAATAAACATATATTTCGTCAGTACTCATAATGAATAGTGCATTTACTAGTCAATAAAAATATCACTTACTGGTTAAAAAGCAGTTAATTAAATCGTCACTACAGCCGGAACAATTTAGTTATAAATCATTTTAAGTCTGCTAGTAAATTAGCACAAAAATCCCAGTGAAATATAATTGACGGACCCAACCAGTAATCACTCTACACAGAAATCTTAGTGAAATAAAATGATTGACTTAACAATTAAATCACTCACACCTCTAGTATAATATTTACCGCAACACAGGAATTAAACAACTCCAACGAAAGTTAGTAATTCCAAATATTAAAATGGATCTAGAAATCGCAGCTAGATGTCTGAAATTTTGGTTGGGTACAGGATAAACTGAGTTTTAAAGCTGGACTACATATATTAAAATAGACAAAAATCGCTGACCAGTGTCAGACCTAACACCATTGGGGAATTCTCTGGTCACTTTTTGAATGAAAGGAAAAATTGACACTTATTGCCGCTTGCAGACTCTGGCAACGAGCGAACAGTCTTTGATCTCGCGGCTCTTCACCGTATCTACTCACGCTCGGAGCAAACGGAGGTAGGGGTGGATAATTGTGATTCGTCTCCCCTTCGGTTTCAGATTAATTCCCCCTTGCCAAAACTACGACTATTCTTTATTAGCTTATCTCCCCCTTTCTTTCAGATGGTCTCCCCCTGAGGCATGTAATTACCAACGTACGTCTTAGAATTATTCCCCCTGAGGCAAAAGTACGACTTTTTAAATAGTCACCCCTTTTCTCTACAAATCTACCACCCCGTCCCCTCTCTACGCGTTCCGTCTACCTGTAAGACAGTAGAGAAAGAAAATAATAAGGCGTGGCAAAAATTAAGAAAGAGACAGATATGTGGAGGTGAAGGGTTCTGCATTAACAAAACGTGCATAATTAATAAGGAATCCAATCTAAGGGGAAAAACAGATTTAAGCAAAATGTGCTGATATATATGTAATCTATATTTGCCATATTCTCTGTCACAAAGTCTTGCATAAATTATGTGAGGACGACAAACCATAAGTCAGAAGAATTCAGAACCACCACTGGTGTAAGACAAGGTGATATCCTGTCACCTTATCTTTTCATACTCCTCATGGACGATGTCATCAAGGCATGTAAGGAGAGGAAAGGAAAGTGTTCAGTTGGGTACTGGAAGATGAGACAGGTCAGTATTTCAGAGCTGGCATTTGCTGATGATGTTGCCCTGATTGCTAAATCAGAGGCACATCTTCAATTCAACCTGCAAGTCTGGAAGGAAGAGCTGGAGAAGAGAGGAATGATCATAAGCAGCTCGAAAACAAAAACAATAGTGACATCACGAGAGGAAAGAAGACATGAGATTAAGCCGGGAGAACAGGTCCGGGGACAGATCGACCACTTTAAATACCTTGGAGCTGTCACAGACCGGAAGGGAGGCATCAAAGAATAGTTGGCTACCCGAAGAGCAGCAGCTGGGAGACTTTTTCATGCCATAAATCGAGGATTCCTCAGCAAAAGAGACGTAGGTAAGAAGACGAAAATGGCTGTATACCGCTCCACATATGTCCCAGCCTTGACGTATGGATGCGAGTCATGGGCCATGACTACAACCCACAAAAGCCAGATCCAAACCTCAGAAATGAGTTATCTGAGGAAGGTGTTTGAAGTAACAAAAAGAGACATGGTCTGCAACCAAACGATACGTCAAGGCCTACAAACCCAACCCCTGCAGACCCAAGTAGAACAGTTCCAACGGAGATGGTTTGGCCATGTCTGCAGAATGGGAGAAGATCGGCTACCACGGCAAGCATGAGAAACTAAGAGCCAGGGATCCAGACCTCCAGGACGACCCAAAGTCCGCTGGGAGGTCACCATTAGGCAATCTTTGAAGGACCGAAGACTAGAATCGAACCGAGCCAGGAGGAAGACAGCCGATAGAATAGTATGGCGCTCTCTCTTACAAACCTCTACACCTCACGGTAGAAGAGGAACGACTAAGTAAGTAGTAAGTAAATACTAGTAGATTAACTTCTAGGAAGGTATCCTTTAGCAGCTATGCCAATTTTCGCGTTGTAGGTTAAAGGGAAATAAATCCTCTAAACAGATTTACTTCTCAGAAAGTAATCTTTAACATTTATGCCCTTGTTCGCGTTGTAAGTCAAAGGGAGATAAATCTCTTTACACAGATTTACTTTTCAGAAGGTATTCTTTAACAACTCTTTCCTTTTTCGCGTTGTCGGTCAAAGGGAGATAAATTTTCTTAAACATATTTACTTATAAAAAGGACTGGACAAAATAGTAAAACCATAAACAACTTTCCAAAATATAAGCAACTAGTGTAAAATCCCATCATAAGACGGAAATTAAATTCAAAAGCACCAATACCTAACAGAAATTTTACTTGTACAAAAGTATTAAAAAGGTCGTATAACGAAATTGTACATAACCACACTGTGGCTGTCTCAGGAGACGCCGAGGCGGAAACATTCCATTTTAAAAATGCTATGGACAAGTGGGTCCTGCTTTGCAAACCCAAAGATCCCCTTCCCCATTACGTGGATTTAGAAATCAAAATGCAGGGGGAAAAGACGCACAAAATTTTCGTCACCATACCAGGACGGAAGACGTTTATTACACATAAGGGAGGGAAACCCGAGGCCTGTAAACAGTAAATTAATATGAAACAAATATAAAGGTATGTTATCAGGCACTCGCAGGAAATAAAGAAGTAGAACACCAGACACTTTATATTTGTTTCATATTAATTTACTGTTTACAGGCCTCGGGTTTCCCTCCCTTATGTGTAATAAATGTTTATACAATACCAAACCTACCCACTATCCTGTTCTCACTGTTCTAGTCTATTATCATTTACTGGACACAGTATTAAGGTCCTTGTCTTGTTGGATTCGGCCTATACTGCTTGATAGAAATACAACAGAGGTGATTGCGTCATTAATAGGCTGAACTGGGCATGGCGGACTTCTGGTGTCGTGTATTGTGGTTCGCACTATTGACCTGCCATTGAAACATCATTTTTTGATGATGCGTAGATGGCAGAGCGGATAGTGTGATTCGCTTGCATGGCTAGGCGGGGTTGTCGCACGGAAGGTCCAGTGTTCAAATCCTGGGTAAGCCACTCATGTCTGTTGTTTTTCTGTGGTCTGGTGTTCTACTTCTTTATTTCCTGCGAGTGCCTGATAACATACCTTTATATTTGTTTCATATTAATTTACTGTTTACAGCCCTCGGGTTTCCTTCCCTTATGTGTAATAAATGTTTATACAATACCAAACCTACCCACTATCCTGTTCTCACTGTTCTAGTCTACTATCATTTACTGGACACAGTATTAAGGTCCTTGTCTTGTTGGATTCGGCCTATACTGCTTGATAGAAATACAACAGAGGTGATTGCGTCATTAATAGGCTGAACTGGGCATGGCGGACTTCTGGTGTCGTGTATTGTGGTTCGCACTATTGACCTGCCATTGAAACATCATTTTTTGATGATGCGTAGATGGCAGAGCGGATAGTGTGATTCGCTTGCATGGCTAGGCGGGGTTGTTGCACGGAAGGTCCAGTGTTCAAATCCTGGGTAAGCCACTCATGTCTGTTGTTTTTCTGTGGTCTGGTGTTCTACTTCTTTATTTCCTGCGAGTGCCTGATAACATACCTTTATATTTGTTTCATATTAATTTACAGGACGGAAGACGGCGTGCCCCTTTTGCATGCAAGAAGACCACTGGGCAAATAGGTGCCCCCAAAAAGGTAAAGGACAAGAAGTACGTACACAACCAGATAAACAAGCACAACAAAAACTACCTCCCCGCCAGCCTGCAGACAAAGAGAAGTTCCAAATAATCACGAGGAAAAATAAACAAAGAAGACCCCACTCTGAGGACAACGTCACTACACAAGACACACCGAACTTTACGATGATAGACACCAAGCATTTTCCTACTCAAGCGCAAGCTTATAAAAACAATAGCCCAACAAGTCCAAACAAAGAAAAGACACACAAGAAACATATGGAAACACCACCCAGACGTAGAACACTGTCAGACACCAGCCCAAGGCTCGTCATTGTGCTGGATAGCCCCGGAAACACAGAGTAAAGACGGTTTCCCCTGAACTCAAACATCCATTTGTATGTAATTACACTATTAGCAAATACCACATTTCAGGAATGGCGGCAGAAATTAGAATAATTAGTGTTAATATTCGTGGCCTTCACACAAAATTACAACATTTCATAACACTCATACACAAATACTATCCAGATTTTATACTGGTTCAAGAAACCAACATACACACATGTCGTAGATTTGTGATTGGTGAATTAAGACTTGGTTTGGTCCCTTCTGAATAGCAATAGAAACAAGTAATAGCTCAGTGGGAGATGATAAAATAGAAATAGATTTCACGAGTGAGATGGAGGAAATATATTAGAGTCGGTCTCTGACCCTCGAGATGATTTCTCTCAGTCAGCCTATCATCTACAACAGATTAAGATTTGTCAGACCGTCTAGTATAATATATATATATATATATATATATATATATATATATATATATATATATAGATATATATATATATATATATATATATATATGTATATGTATATGTATATGTATATGTATATATGTATATGTATATGTATATGTATATATATATATATAAATATATATATATATATATATATATATATATATATATATATATATATATATATATATATATATATCCTTCATATACACACACACCTAAGTGACTACAATAGACACACAGACGTGAAACTATGACAATGGAAATATAGATAATTGGGAACGAACTGACCGACACACTGGAATAAGTTCAAGTGAATTTAAATTATCATAATAAATTTCCATCACAACACATAAAATTACATCAAAAATATACAAATAGTCATAAGTCAATGAATTGCTACAAGAATGATAGACCCATAGGTATAAACTTTTCCCTCGATGTATAGCCCACAGTCCTGTTAGAAGAAAAGTGATAGCCCAAAGAGTCCCGGATGCATACGCTATAGTCTAAGATTTCCCTTTAAAAAGGTAGGAACAGACTTTGATACTCTAATCTATCCTAAGGAAAATATTGTTAGCAACAAAAAAAAAACTTGCATAAAGAAATTTAAGACAGCAAAATGGGTGCCAAAAATACAACAATAAAGGAATCACTCAGTCCTGCATTCACTCTATTCAGTCAGCCGTGATCACTAGCTTGCATTCGTACTTACATCTTTGGTAGCAACTTCTGGAAAAACAATTTTTAGGACATGCACATACAGAATCTCCAGTGGTAGTCTTGGCCAAGGAAACCCCAGTTCCGCAAAGTCAGGTTGAGTTCACTACTTCAGGGAACGTTTCCTTGGTTATTATTATTTTTTTGGATATCTGTTTATGTCACATTAAAATTGTCCAGGCACGAACGTTAACAGCGAGCACAGTGTCAATAGCTTAGGTTTCTAGTAACGAGGAATGTCAGGTCGGTGCCTTCTCTCAGTATAGGACTTTATTTGGTCACACCACAACTAGTCAGAACTCCGTCGGAATGTTACTGATAGTAATATTTTACTTGCCACAAGGGCTGAACTGTACTTGAGGTTTTTCTCAGGAAGAATTAAATCTGGCTCGATGGGCCCGTTACTTCATTTAATCTTAACGTTCATGTAAAGGATACTCTGTCGTTCTGGATGCCAGCGCAATGCCAGACAGGTTTTACTTTATACACCCAAGTCTTTAAGAAAAAAAATGTTTTTGTTCTTCACCGATGTTTCTCAGTACTAAAACCGTTGGTAAAGTTGGGCTACCCTAGTTTCACTGAATAAAGAAAAAACAACATATAAAATACTTATACATACTATTTACTTCGGTTATAACTTACATTATAAACTGCAAGCGGAGAGCTTGACTTATCGTTTCAAACTCCCGTGAAATAAGTTATACTCATAAAATCAATCATCGTGAATTAGAAATACATACGTATTTCTTCAATACTCAATGATGAATCAGTGCAGTTATAAGTTAGTTTAAAATATTCTCGACTAATTACTAGCAATTTAATTAAATTTATTTATAGCTGCATGAGTTTAAGCTAGAAATTATAATTTATTTTGCTATCCATTGAAACACGTCAACTAGAGAATATAACAGACTTATAAATTTAATTTCTTCTTCACAGAAATCTAACTAGTAAAATGAAATAAGCGATTATCACTGAATCACTCAATACTACTAGATATATATAATATTTACCTCCAAGCAGAACTACAAGCTATATCACGAACTAGAATTTATTCACTCATATAGTTAGTCTAGAAGCTCGGCAAAATGTCGAGTCAAACTAAGAATCTTCGCTATGCAAGCTTATTTCCTTAGCACGAGCAACCTGTCTACTGCAAAATGTGGAGAACTGAATGAATAGTCTAAGCTACTCGTGTAGATATATGAAAACGGACAAAGGATCCCACGCTATTACGAACACCCGAAATAGCGCCGGTCTCTCCCCCCCCTCTCTCTCTCTCTTATTACTTCACATTTACTTAGACACTGGCCATAACTGCCAAAACGCGTCTTCACACCTACTACGACATGTCTCATTTCTGAGCGATGCAGATTGGCGCCTTCCACACCTCACGCCGAGAATCTAGCCAAAGAAAAACTCGTGTCAGATGAAAATGTAGACACATGTATGCTCTCTATGTCTGACGAGACGAATTCTCACACTATTTCGTTCACATCCAGGGACTGACATATTACGCAATAAAATGCGTTACTAGTATGAGAAAAGAAACGGCAAAAGTCAGAATGGGAAAGTTATATTTTGTCGCAAACGAACGAATGCGAAAACCAGGAAAAGAATAAAAGAGCGATAATAAAGTAGAGGACACGGGTAGAAAAGAAAAGAATATAGAAAATTTATTGATCATAAATCTCTATGCGACAACACAGACGAACACGCAGCCCATATCACGACAAAATTAGGACTTAGACATTCATGTTTTAGCCTTAGTGTTCAGAATATAGGTTCAGGGGTAGCTATCGTACAGACATCGGATAGGTGGGAAATTATCAGGAAAAACAGAGATAGTAAGGGTAGAATAGCCATAGTTCAGGTAAGGAACAACACACAAACATACACCACAGTAAACATACATGCACCACCAGATTACAGAATCCAACCCTTGTTTTATGATAGTCTAGAAAGCCTACTCACGCATTCATACAGGGGGCAGAACATCATATTAGGGGGAGATTTTAATTGCATAATAACAAAAATGGATGTTATAGGCGGGGATGTCAAAACACAAATTCGGTTGGCAAACAGGGAGGGCACTCACCAGCTAGATATGCTACAAACCATAGTAGACATGCACAGCTTAAAGGACACCTACAGAGAGACACATCCAAAGTGCACTGACACCACACACACAAATAACGCACATGGCAGAACAGCACGATTCGATAGAATTTATTCACCATCAACGCACTGTACAATCGAGTCAAAACACTTACCAGAAACACTCAAATTCACAGGCCACAAAGCGGTTTTGGCAACTGTAAACACCACACAAACAAATATCACATCCAAACGCTCACCTCACTGGAAGTTCAACAACACACTGCTGCAAAATAAAACATATGTTGAGCAAATGACGCAACTCATTCTAACATACACAACAGATTTACCCACTGAAAACGCACAACAACACTTGGAGCTATTAAAGAATACTATACGCGAGAGAACACAAATACTAGCAACCAGGATTCATAGAGACAAAATACGACAGGAAAAGATAATAGAACAAGCTATCAAACTCGCAACTCTAATTGATAAAACAGCACCTCATATCATTAAATTGCAGGAAGAACTAGAACAATATCAACACCATAGATTAAGAGGTGCCCTGTTACGGACAAAATTGAACACAGTCACACAAGAGATACCCAGCAAACAACACATGGCAATAGAACAAAACATACAGCGAGGCAAGCAAATAGGCCAAATAGTTGACTCACATGGAGACACAAACGCAGGCACAACATATAACAAAAGCCTTTGAGGACTACTATAGAAACATTTACACAGAAGAAGGAGAACAAACACATATACAAGACACTTTTATGCAATACACTAAAAAACTGAGCAACAAAGAAAAACAATCTCTTGATGCAGAACTGACCCTAGAAAACATAACATACGCAGTAAACGAAATGCAAAAAGGCAAGTCACCAGGACCAGATGGACTCACAGCTGAATTCTACCAACATTTCTTCCCGATGTTAGGCCCTCTCCTACTAATAGTATATTCAGAATCTTTCGAGAAAAAGGAATTTCTATCTAGTTTCAACCTGTCATACATCACTCTAATCCCCAAGGACGATCCGGACAAAACAAAGCTTAAAAACTACAGACCAATATCACTCCTCAACACCGACTATAAAATTTTAGCCAAAACCCTAACAAACAAACTCAAACCGTTCATGGCTACACTCATACACAAAGACCAACAGTGTAGTGTCCAGCACAGAAACATTCATCAGCACGCACACTTCATAAGAGACATCATCACCTACACACATCAGCAGGATTGCCAGTCGTCAATCCTATCGCTAGACCAGGAAAAAGCCTTTTGACAGAATATCCCACTCATACCTCCATAAAACTTTACTACACTGCATCATTGGTGAATACTTTAGAAAGTGGATTGAAATTATATACACAAAACCTGAAAGCAAGGTTTTGGTAAATCATTCATTTACTAGGGCCTTTGGGCTGACAAGATCTGTTAGGCAAGGATGTCCCCTTTCTCCTCTACTCTATGTACTCGCTCTAGAACCACTGCTAGAGAAAATTAGACAAGACAGTAACATCAGAGGCACTTTTATTCAAGGTAAATCGGAACAAAAGTTGCTTGCCTACGCAGACGATACTATAGTGCGTTTCAAAAAGATCGGTCGACGATTGACTTCAAATATCTCCATATTCCTTGCACTGATAAACATGATTTTTTGCATGTGGTCTTATATTTTCAATGTCACAAAGTTTTTATTGAATTCAATGTTGCAGATAGTGTTCTTTTCTTGCAACGGCTAATTCCTTTGATCTTTTTTAACGAAGTAATTATTTTGTCCTGGAAGAAAATAATTTACCGTAAATGAAGGAAGTTGCATATTTTCGGCATAGGCGTCTATACAATTCGAATGTTAGAGGGGTTTGTTAACTGATTACTACGTGAGGTCCTTTTTTATTTCTTCCAATTATTTGAGAGAATAATAACGCCTATTCGTTATAAATGTTACTTTTTATACTAAAACGTGAATGGATGCATAAAGAGGTGAAAGTACTGTGTATGTTAAAAATAGTAGTGAAATTGCGGAGATAAAAAGGAAATGAATTGGTTTACATATACACATAGATGGAGGTGAACTCATATAAAACATATAAGGTATTTACACACTTATTCTGAGTCAGACGAGTCTAACATATTTGTAGTGGTTTTGTTGGTATTGTATGTTTGTTATGTTACCTAGGGTACTGTATGAGGTCAGTTGTGAAGGCTCCTGAGATAAAAGTTTATGTGAATTACAGAAGGCCCTTCTTACTACCACTACGACCTCAAACAGACCTATTCTACTATCATGAATGTGGCTACGTTAAAAGTCTAGGGTACTGAAATGTAATGTGGTGTAATAGAATATACAAACACACACAGGTAATTAATAAATCTAATAATGTTAATAAAATCTATAACACACTGAACTAACTCAGGCTGTTGAAGTTTTGAATTTTAACAATTTTCTCTTAAATTTATTTGTTCTGAACCAATGTTTTATTTGGTCAGAACATATGAAATGTTATGGAGTTATAAATTGAATGCATAAATATATGGCATAATAAAAAGGAAATTGTGTACATAAATATTTTATAAGACTGGTTAATATTTCTAATCTCTCTACTGTCTCTGGGAGAACTATTACTGGATATGCTGTTGGGGTGGTGTCATCACTCCCACTCTGTGTTTACAATAAACTTTGTCCATTAATTTATAGACTGTAGAAATGTTATGTTTCACAAGAATTCAGTCAATTTTTTTAATATAGGGGAAATATTTGTGGTGGTTTTGTAAAATGGTGAATCTTCAGCAGGCCACGTAGTCACTCATCTTGTCTGACTTGATCCGATGCTGGATTTCCGTGGCCCACTCCTCTCTGTAGCTGGAATACGATGCTAGACTGCACCGACACAAACGTTAGGCGGCACACACATCTGCCTGTATATTCTTGATAAGGTATGTAGCACTACCTCTAGTGCCACAACAGAAACTCACAATTCAGAATTAAGAACACAGTTAAGGCTAGCAAAACTCAGCTGAGCTGCTGGCTATATTAGGGCGTCCCACTAAATGTATAGAATATCTTCTGGGAAAAACACCACTGTAAATTACTACTGTGTCTTCTGGACAGACTTATGTCAAATGGTAAAAAATGCGCGTCTCCACCCCGCTAATATGATTACATTTGTTCAATCACAGACTTCCCCTCTAACTTTTCAAATCTACAACCAAAAGTCAAATTTCAGTCAGATCTCAGTCAAGTATGTATTATTGTCTGTTGGTCCGTCTGTCTCTACTTGGTTTTTCACAAAAACACACTTGTTTCTTGGACCAATTATACGCAAAACCCCTACACAAACCTGCCTCTAAGTTATTTTTAGCCACAATTCTCCACCTTCCCCCTCTCGTACATTACAGCTAGATTTTGCATTTCTGTGCCTCAAGGACGAAGATTTGAAGCTTTTTGTGAAAGTTTGCACAACAGTACTGTCGCTGGTCTGATGTGAACAATACAGTCTTTTGTCAATATCTTCCATGTTATCTGTCCGTCTGTATAAATGAAAGTATATTATTTCCCTGCTTAAGATGGGCTATCATACTAGCTAGGTTTTATATTCATAACTTTATTATTAAGAAAAACATATTTTTTCTCAAGGGTTGTTTTTTGAAATTGGTTCTCGAACCTTCTACACGGCGTTTGCCGCTGAATTCAAATAAAACAACCAAGCATCGTAAAACGTCCAAGAAATGACTGTTTCGAATAAGTCAAGGTCTTTTCTGTCCATTTCCTTACATTGTGTTAACTAGTGGCATGACTTTTTTTCTCTTTTATTACCAATTGAGTCTTTTTGCCCTTTAGGTTCTAACACGTGTTCAGTCATATTTTTCCTTTTTTATATCTCCGTTTTGTCTGCATGTTTAACTAGTTAGTTTAAATGGCGGTGGGATATGCGGGCATAGGCGAGCATGTCTCCTAGTATCTTACGCATTATTTTTATCCCTACAATGTAATCTTTATAATTGGAGATATTTTAACGTTGTATCATGGTAAATTCATCACAATATTGATGACTATTCTCGGCTGAACGAACGACAGTCCAACTTTTTTCCAATAGTCATTTTCCTCTTTTAAGACATGGTCTTCACATTTACACCAATAATCTTTGTCTATCTGTGAGAGGGCGGTATATGTTAGTTCTTTCATATTGCATAGTTTGAAAGTTTATTTTCAGCTGCCACCTGTCCTTTAACTTTTGCCCAAACGAGTTCAATTGGGTTTAAATGTGAATGATAAGGTGGCAGTCTCAAACACATATGACCATGCTGTTGAATCAACTTGTCTATATGGAATATCTTGGTCTTTTGTGATTTCTTAACAAGGGACAGTAATTCAGGTTTCAGAAACCCCTCGTTAAATGGAATGTCTTCTTTTCTGAGCCAAGTCTTTATAACATCTTTTGTACTCGAAGATGTCGGGATTTTGTCTTCTTCTGCCACACCGTTGTGGTATGATGCGTTGTCCATTATCAGACAGGATATTCTGTCTAGGGATGGAAGAAGAGTATTTTCAATCCACTCTCTAAAAATGTTACCGTTCATCTCGGCATGATAGTCCCGGTTGTCCGTATAATTGGAAGTGAAAATAAGTTCAGCATTTTTCACTAGCCCATTATGTCTGCTGCCTGCATGTGCCATTATCAGACGTTGTCCTTTTCCACTGGGTACACATCTTTTAATCGTTCCATCTGATAACTGCCATTCCTTTTCACTTGTGTGGTGAGCATTGATCCAAGTTTCATCCACATACACAATATCATAATCTTGATTACGCATTTCCCGTACTTCACGTAAATATTTACTTCTCATAGATACTAAGTGCGGCTTCTCGCAGATGACGTTTCTTCCACTAGCGTACTTCCTAACAGTTCTCCATAATGACAGGGATGTGATTAGAAGAGAGATTTGTAGAATGTTCAATTCCAAAGAAACTGTGACACTAAGAAAACTGAAAATTCGGCTGAGAACACACAATGACATTGATGTGTCGAAATCAACATTATGGAGAACTGTTAGAAGCATTGGCTTTACGTTTAGGAAGTACGCTCGGGACATAGCGATCATTAGGTCATATGCAAAGTTGCAACAATTACGATCAAGTGGTTGCAGAGAAATTGAATATTAAACAGCGGCAAACATTGTGAAACGCACTTTACCTTCTTTCCTCCCAATGAGAGGTCTACACAAATTATTCTATAGCACGTTTCACTAGCTTTGCCCTCAAACAAATGTAATTATCTGATTAACCGTCCAACGTATTAATGCCATTTTTTTTGCATACGATGTTATATTGGGTTAGACCCAACAAATATATACTTTATATCTGTGCATCTTGTCTAGTTCCAATAAACGAATGAAATCCTTTGATCTTTGTCGGCATACTAATTATTGTGTATCGAGAAAAGAAATTTTACCCCTTCAGTCACAGATTCTGTGAATTGATTAGGCATAGGCGTGTCTGCTATTACAATAATGTGGCCATCACGTTTGCATATGAATACCTGTTGAAGATGATTTCTTAAATGATCTGCATGCGAGATACTCGTGACATTGTTTGTCATTGACATTTAGTGCGCTACCAAACTGGACCTTCATTGATCTAATTATTTCAATAGGTATCACCACTTTGCGGTTCATAAATATCATAATGGAACGTTGCTCTTCTACTGTGCTTGTAAATAAAGCTAAGGTCATCTTTAAAGAAATTAAGCTTCATCCTAATCATAATCAGATGTCTCTGAGAAATTAATAATCAATCTCGGCTGAATGAAGGACAAACCATTATCCTCCAATATTCCTCTTCCTCTTGTAACACATGGTTCTCACATTTCTTCCAATAATCCCTGGCTATATTGAAGATGGCGGCTTTTGTAAGTATTTCAACATCTTTTAATTTGAACGTTCTATTTTCTGTTGCTACCTGTTCCTTAATTTTAGCCCAGATTAATTCTATTGGGCTTAAGTGAGAATGGTAAGGAGGCAATCTTAAACATCTGTGACCATGTTCATGGATTGTCTTGTCTATGTGAAATATCTTTGTATGCTGTGTCTTTTTTACAATTCCAAGTAATTCAGGCTTCAGGGACATTTCGTTGAATGGAATATTGTTTTTGGTCAGCCAAATCTTTATTACATCTTTAGTACTTGATGAATTAGGAACTTTATCTTCTGGTGCCACAACGTTGTGATATGAAGCATTGTCCATTATCAAACACGACGGTCTATCCAATGAAGGAAGTACATGATTCTCAATCCAATCTTAAAATATCTTGCCATTCATCTCTGTATGATAATCTCTATTATCTGTGGATTTTGAAACAAATATGAGTTCAGTATTATTTAGAAGTCCATGATGGCTGCTTCCTGCATGTGCAATTATTAGGCGCTGTCCTTTGCTGCTTGGTACTAGTCTCTTAGTTGTCCCATCAGATGATTGCCATTCTCGTTCATTACTGTGGTGCGCATTGATCAAAGTTTCATCTAAATACACCAAATCATAACAATCTCTTCTCATTTCTCTGACTTCGCGTAAATATTTACTTCTCATTGCAACTATATGATGCTTCTCACAAATAAGGTTTCTACCACCAACATATTTTCTAAAAGTGAATCTCAAACTCCTAAAAGTCCTCCATAGAGTAGATTTGGAAATATCAATGTCATTATTCTTTCTTAACCAAATTTTCAATTTCCTTAAAGTCACTGCCTCATTATTGTGAAACATATTGCAAATGTCTCTGCGGATCAATTCTCTGTCAAAATTATCCACCACTCTTGGCCTAATTTTCGTGTGTAAAACACTGGAATTAGAAATTTGAGATGTCGCTATCCAGCGGTGCAATGATCGTTTGCTTATCCCCAAGGCATGAATAGTCCTCTTTTGTGGGTTTTAAATAGAATGATATAGTTTTCCTCGAGTAGCTTCATTGCAGAAATACTTAAAAATCCTATTTGTGATTTGCTGTAATGTCATAAAATGTACTCGCAGACTCATTTTTCCTACTTAACCACACAATACTTTTTGTAGACACACCACTGATTGACAATGTGTGCATAACACAGGATATAAACTGTTTTATGTTCAAGAAGTGCAATTTCACGCTAAAATCATGCCAAATGTTTGATAAACCAATCATGTGCACATGAGGTCGTATAATTTACTGTAGACATTTCAATATGTGTGTGTGTGTGATGTGTGTTGGCAAGTAGGATTTTGATATTATATCGCAAAGAAACGAAAATTGAAACCAATGGCCGCATTTTAATGAAAAATTTAATTCATAAGTTCTATACCATTTCAAATTCACACATAACATTTCACTTATATGCGTTATATATTCGCTGAGATATAGCATTTTGACGTTGAGCAAAGCTAGTGAAACGTGCTATAGACACTTTCACGCTTTTTGGTAAAGGTAGTGGGTCAAAATTAAACGTCCAAAAGTCTACAATTATGGGTATAGGCAGATGGAAAAACAAAGCAGATTTTCCCTTTGATTTAACGTCAACAACAAACATGAAACTGTATGGTATATACTTCCCATCTCACCCGAACCGCACACACAGTCACATGGCAGAACTTAGTCGCATATACCACAGACACGCTTCACTGCTACAAATACAAAAATACAACTATTTTTTCCAGAAGGGAAATAGTGAACTGTTTTATTATTCCAAAAATAATTTACATTGCTACAGTTTTTGACCCTCCACAACATACGGTGACAGAGATAAACTAGGAGATAGGCGTTTTGTTTTTGGGCACACTTTATTTAACATCAAACACTCATGCAAGAGAAAAGATTCGGGGGAGTTGCCCTCCAGCTTTTCCGGGCACGCCAATCGGTTTGCGGGAAGTTTCCTTCAGGGAAGTACCTAGATGTTTAATTTTTATATTTTTAAATATTTATTTAGGTTCTTATGTTTCCTATCTAGCCTTCACTTTCTTTCCTTTCCCTGACGAAGGCCTTGTGGTCGTAACGTTGGCTATTTTCTTTGTCTTTTGTCCTCGTAAGACGAATGACCTTTTTTCGATTTTTTTTCACACCCATCCATTTTACTCCACGTCTTACAGCAGTTCCCCTCAACTTCCTCCAGGATATAGGGACAAAAATAAAGGCACTTCGAATCATACATGTAGGAAATATAGTAAGAGACCC
Source organism: Oreohelix idahoensis (assembly GCA_024509875.1). Taxonomy (NCBI): domain Eukaryota; kingdom Metazoa; phylum Mollusca; class Gastropoda; order Stylommatophora; family Oreohelicidae; genus Oreohelix; species Oreohelix idahoensis. The sequence goes on along the minus strand of JAMPIV010017702.1, from coordinate 139,373 downwards.
AGAACAACACCCATTAGCCCATTACTAAGTAGGGCTTAGACTTGCTAGACTGAGACCACTAAAGAACAACGTCCCACACCATTACGGCACACTACCACATTTTTACAGGACATGCATACAAGCCATAAGAGGACACGAAATTTTAATTAACCAGAAAACAAACAAAATTTACAAACACTTAGTCAGGTTAGAAGCACCACCTTTACACCTATGAATTAAAAGAGGTTACAATTACTTTATAACAAATTACACTGAGATTTTCAACGATCTTCACAACAAAAGCATCGCACCAAAAGCCAGAGAAGTCACATATCGACTTTTATATAACATGACACCAACCACAGAAAGAGCAGCACACAGATTAAAACGGAAATCACGATGCAAGATGTGCCAGGCAAATGCACAAGAAAGTGAGGAACACATTTTCTATAAATGTAGTACAATTATACCAGCACAGAGAATCTTACAAGACATACTGGACACACATACGACCAAAAAAAAAAAAACCCAGACATTTTCAAAGCCATTATGCTTAATTCAATTCCCAAGACACTGCCAGACATCCATTTTAAATTAAATGTTTACTCTCGGAATTCCGTTTTTTAATTTGGAAATGTCGCATTCAATCAGTATTTGAGTACAAAGTTATCCGCCCAGCCTTTCTCCTAAATTTGTTCCTCCAGCGAGTGACGCTTATTTTAAAACCTGTCCACTATGCCCAGCTACCTGTACCTCGACCTGCCAAATATTCTTAAATCCAAGCCTTTAGTTTATACGAAGGTCACTTTCCTATAACCTCCCCCTTCCCCCCACCCCCCACCTCACTGCCAATTACGTGGCACTCCATCACCTGTGTTTCTTCCTACCTTCCCCACTCCCTTTAACACACATCCTCATCCTCCCCCTCCTCCCCTACACACACAAAGTTAAAGGTGAGGGACTCCATCACCCAATATTTTTATCTTAAGTATATATGGGAGAGTGTGTGAAAGTTAAAAAAAAAATTTTCATCCTCCTTTTTGTCATGTCCGCAGAGAAAAGCCTGCCTTTAAATTATTATTATTTTCTATGTATCTATTATCATTATTATTATTGTTATTGTCATTATTTTGTTTAACATTTTAATCCAAATGTACATGTGTAGTCTATTTATTTTAATTTTTTAATTTATTAATTATTATTATTATGTTGGTTAAGACGGATGATGCAGAAGTAAGAGTTTTTAATAGGACAATTTTTGCTCAAGTCAGCAGCAGCCCGTGTGGTCTTCGGTGGGAAAAAAAATGTGTACAGAAATTTTAATGCTGACGCTGGGCTTTTCACGCCAGTTTTCTAAATCTATGGAGCGCTGTGACACGTTGAAGATTTACGACCAACGGTATCCAACATTGGTAATTATGGGGACCCGAACAGTCACGAATGTCAGCATTGGAAGTTGTCAATAGCAGTTGTTGAAATAGCGGCAAGTGTGTATGTGAGTGTGTGTTTGGAGATCGATTGTATTTTATTTTCCATTGAGAATATTTTACAAACTGGGACAATCCTATTCTTTAACATTATTGAGGCCAAATTTAAATTTGCTCTATTTCATCTTCAGAAATGGAATAACAAGCCTAAGAAGCAATGAATGAACAAGATCGTTAATAACCAAAACTATCCACTAAGAAGTGTCTCTTTTCGGATCCCATTTATTTCCCCTGTTGCGCTATGCACTGGATGAACCAAGACTCTTTCTTTTGTCCCAGGGGACATCCTTTCAGATTACATTTCACGGTCCAGCACGAACATTTTTTAGCCAAGCTGGACCTGAGGTCTTGGCATCATAAATCAGCGAAATCGGACACCTGCTTTTCTCTTCTTCTTCGATCCTTAACCATCGACCGTCAAAGCAGTCAGGGGCCATCACGCCTAGTGGCGTCTTGTAGGGCAACAACAAATTGATTCCACTTTGCACGGTCGGTGGCCATCCTTCGTACAGTGCCCCAACTCTGGTTCATTCTTTGCATCTCAGCCTCCACAGTCCTCCGCCAAGTTGTTTTTGGTCGGCCTCTCTTCGCTTTCCTTCAGGGGTCCAAAGCATAGCTGTTCTTGTGATGGCATCGGGGTCTCTTCTGAGGACATGGCCAACCCAGCTCCAGCGTCTGCCAGCTATGATGGTGTACCTGCTTTTAGCTGAAGTAAATTTAAGTACCCTTTGGTTTGATTATTTTCCGACAAGACGGAAGTCTTTCGCGACGGACTCTAAATCTAGGAGGTCTTTGACACTCCTGCAATTTTACGACCCACGGTATTTATGGGATTGCGAAGGTCCGAGATCCGTTGTTGTCAACTTCATTTTAAAACCGAAATGCCTACCGAGATATAATCACCATCACTCGAAATCGTAAATAGTAGCAGTAGAAAAACTGTTTGTGGATGTGTGTGTTTGTGTGTGTAATGGACTTTATTTTCGCCTACTGCGAACAATTTTACAGGCTGGAAAAAAAAAACGCCTTTAACCACTAGTAGAAGGCAAATTTTAATTTTGCTCTGTTGATCAAGAGAAATTGAACAAGTATAACATATGTTGGAAAAGTACGAATGTGTATGTGAAAAGAATTGTTTTTGTCTATTCGGGGAGGGTTTTTTTTTCTTTCGCATTTGTTGTTTTTTTGTCGTTCCCCCCCCCCCCCCCCCCCCCCCCCTCCCCCCCCCTCCCCTTTCCCGTTATCACTAAAAGAATAAAGCGTACGCTCTATATTTCCAATAAGTGGGTGTAAGGTCTTTTTCTTTCTTTCTTTCTTTTTCTCTTCCTTCTCTTTTTAATCAACACTATCATTACCAAAAAATGTAAAATGTGTAACCTTGGAGTACTAGAAAGAGTGTGTAAATGAGTGTGTGCAAGGGGTGAAAGTAATTTTTTATATTTTTTTACAGCTGCACGGTGTATTTTCATTGTTACTATGTAATAGTAAAACGTACATCAGACCATGTTGTTTTTATTTCTTTAAAATGATGAAGACTATATGTAAAATAGACCACATCTGTATTCACATTTTTTTCTCTTGATTTTCAAATTTTTGATCATATCTAAACAGTATGTCGTTTTTGCAAAATGTATTGCTGCATATCCGTGAGTGTGTGTATTCATGTATTCATATCAGTATATATGCTCGAATGCAAGGGTACTACACTGGTTTTACGAATATAAGTGAATATTGATTCTGATACCTTGAGAATGTACTTATAGATTTATATGAAAAAAGATTAGGTGGGGGAAAAAAGATCTGTTCTATGTACACAATCAAATTTTACATAAACATACATAAGTTTCAATTTTGGAAAAATTTTTCCACCTTGTACTTAATGGTTTATGAATGTAAAAAATCAAATTTTACATGAATGTACAGGAATGTCCAACTTTGATATTTACTTTTCCCACATTGTAGGCCTACCTACGGTTTATGAATGTAATTTATTGTATGTTGTAAAATGAACATGTTTTGGAATTTCCAAATGGATATGCTTTAAGGAGCATGATTACAAACTACCCCTTGGATCTTTCTCGAAGTACCGGTGTGCCTAGGCGCCCTTATGACTGACTGCTGAAGGCGTAGTACGGGGCCTGTAGCATATGTTAAGAAAGGGCACATTTAAAAAAAAAACATAAAACAACACAAATATATTTTGAAAACAACATTTTTATTGTTTTAATTATCAAAAGTAACAACACAGTTTATTGTTTATGTTTCTACATTTAGCATGAGCAAATTTGTTGATGATATAGGATGTATCAATTTCAAGCAGAAGTTTATGTTCAGTGCTCATTAGTGTGAGATTGTTCAATCTCTTTTGACCCATGGTGCTCCTTCGTTCATTTTTAATAAGTTTCAGTTTTGAAAATGATCGTTCTCCACTGCAGTTGGTTACCATTAGTGACAAATAGATGCGCAAGGCGATTTCTACATTTGGAAAACAAGACTCCAAAGAATTGTCAATTATCAAACGGTAAAACTGTAACTCTACAAGGTCTAGAGTAGTGCCAATATGAGAAGCAAGATCAGTTTTCAACAGTTCTGTAAACTGCACAAGTTCTTCACAAAGACTTTCTTCCAGATCCCCCGGATATGATTTAAAAAGATTCGATGATCTCGTTACCACCTCTTCAGGTGTAAACGACTGTAACTGACGAAGGAATCCAAATACATCATTCAACTTTTGATTAGCTTTCTGGCGTTTTGAAAAGGCAGAGAGCAAGCTATCAATAAGGACAAGAAATGCTCGGCTTTTAAACTGCTGAGAAGGCGTTTGAGATTCAACAAGTGGATCAAGTGTGCTGGAACCACTGAAATCATCATACTCTCGATTTCGTTTGTGTTTTCTTCGAGTTTGTTCTTGATAATGTTCACACTCAGTCAGATCCTTGGCCTTTTGCTCTATGTCTGCAAAAGTAGACCGCATAGCTTGAATATACCCCCGCAGGGATTCATAGTGTGCACAAGCTGTATTCAAATCTTGGTCAGAAGATTGCAAAGAAGCACTGGTCATTTGAAAACGCTGTAATACTTGATCCCACAGTATGATCATTATTCCTGTTTCTAACTTCATCATGGTTGAAAGTAGACCACGAGCCTGTTGACGACACTCTGCCTTCTGATCATTGTTATCTGAAATATCATCCAAGACTTGTTTTATTGCAGAAAAGCTGTATAAAAGGGCTTTTGTTGCATCTGCCCGAGCGGACCACCTGGTATCTGACAGTCTTTTCACAAAGGGCAAATGGGACTTATTATGAGTACCGCCAGCACATAATGCAGTAGAAAGGAGACCCCACCGGTAGGTGGAAGCAGAAAAGAAGGTGTACAAGCTTTCAACAAATCCAAAGAAAATGACTGCTTCTTGACAACCTTCAGCAGCACATTTTCCTACCAAATTTAGTGAATGTGCAAAACACGGAATGTAATGCGCAAACTTATTCATCTCTTCAATTCGTGCTTGTAATCCTATAAACTTGCCACTCATGTTGCTGGCGTTGTCATAACTTTGACCACGGCAGTCTTTAATATCAATGTCATTTGCCTTTAAAAAATTAAGTAGACTTTTAGTAAGCTGTTCAGCACTATGACCTTCCATATCCAAAAATGTCACAAATCTTTCAACTGGTCCAGATGGCAAAACATAGCGCAGAGTCAAAGTCAGCTGGTCCATATTAGATATATCTGGAGTAGAATCCAATGAAACGGAATAATACTTGTATTTCTTCACTTCACAGATAATGTGATCCAGTATGCTGGATCCAATCAGATTGATGAATTTCTCACACGTTGTTTTAGATTTGAGATATGATGTATGTTCAAATCCTTTGTTTGCATGAGTACTTATATGCTCTGCCAGAAAAGGGTCAAACTTGGCCAGTATTTCTAACAACCCTAAGTAATTCCCGTTATAAGGGAACCCAACAATTACATCACTGCCACGAAATGAAAGGCCTCGTTCTGCTAAAAACTTCACAACTTCAATTATTCGCTCTAGAAGTTTGTGCCAATACTTTTCTTGAATGTCCATTTGTTTCACAAGTTGAGAAACGACACGTTCACCTTTGTTTTTACGCATCAACAGTGAAATTAAAGCTTGTCTATGTGAGGAGCTTTCTTCATGTCGACGCAATAGATTGCTTGCATTTTTCCAGTCATTAAACCCTTCCACAGTAAACTTTGATGAACATTCTGAACTCATAAGCTTGCATGGGAAACAGAATAGGCGCCCTTTACTTTCTGAATAGCATAACCATTTTCTTGCATGTTGCTTGTTTGTAAGTTTATGAATATGTGTAAAATAAGACTTCTGACAGTATCGAGTTTTCTTTTCAGTGTCATATAATCGCACGGATGAAGAGAAGGCACTATCAACATGTTGACATTTTTCACTTCCCTTGGATATCCAATAATCACGCTCACAGTCATCTATATTGTTTGGCCAGTCACCAATATCATTAGAGTACTTCTTCGTTTCACTTATTCTTTCACATTCAGACTCAGTATATACTGGGTTTTGCTGTATGTTTTCTGCTGCACAGCCTGCACTAGTACTAGTTGTTCCTGTACTTCCAGCTTCAGCGGTTAGAGTACCACCACCATGAACATCAAAATATTCTGTCAGCTTACGTGTTTTTTATATCACAAGTTGATCTCTTCTTTCTTTTTGTTCCTTCGCTTTACGTTTTTCACTTCCAGAAGCATAATTACGTCCAATATCTCTGTGTCTACTGCTCATTTTTTGAGTTTTCTAACCTTACAGATCAATAAATTTTAATCAAGATCAAAAGAGAGTGCGAGCACGCCGTATACCTCAATTAAAACAGGAAGTTTCCGTTTCCTAAATTCTAGTTTTTATTGTTAATGCAAATTCATTTCACAAAGAACGAAACAAAATTAGAGGGGCAGTCGCCTAGAGCCAAAAAAGTGGCTTCCGTCCAAACGTGACCACATTTTCAACGCCACTTAAATGGCTTCCGTCCGCAAACAGTTAAGATAAAAATAATGAAGAGTCACACTAAGTCACCCTCTTATGCTCTTTCTCTCACAATTTCGTGACACCAAATGAAAAGGCGCTAAAGATGGCGTAAATCACAAGATCACTGGTTTAACGCTCGTATTAGAAGATGACAAAAATTTATGTACATATTTATTGGCGCGGGGCCCCTAAAAGCGCGGGGCCCGTAGCATATGCTACTTTTGCTACTACGTTAATCCGGCTCTGTATGCTCTATATTTCCAAACAAGTGGTTGTAAGATTTATTTATTTATTTATTTTTCTTTTTCCCTTCCTTCTCTTTTTAATCAACACTATCATTACCAAAAAAAAATATGTATAATGTGAAACTTTGGAGTTTCGAGAAAGAGTGTGTAAATGAGTGTGTACAAGGAGTGAAAGTAAATTTTTATTTTTTTTATTTTTTACAGCTGCACATTGTATTTTCATTGTTATACTTATATTCATGCTATTATTGTCAATGTTTCAATGCACATGTCTTTGTAAATTTCAACGGAATGTGAATAAAGACGTGAAAAAAAAAATCGCCATAGTTCACATTCTTTTTCGTGCCTGTTGATCGTCATCGCTTTTGAGCCCCAAAGGGGGTAATTAAAAAAAAAAAAAATCACCACAGTACACGAACTATAACTTTTATTGCTTCTCGGCCTTTTGGCTAAGATCAATTGTTTTGGTGCAATGATAGGAAACTCTTTACAGAGCGATACAACAGGAGGTAATCTGATCATCAGAAGTAGCCCCCCCCAGTCCGACAAGTGTTTCGGCCCATTATACTCCTTTACACTCTAAGGGGGGCGGGCCCACTTGGGTCATGACTCCCAAGAGTCTCAGCCTCCTGTCGTCTTGTATCGAAAATGAACCCATTTCACTCGGGTAGCAACTTTAAAATCCACAACTCCGCCAGCCGTGGAGGCAATTGTGAAAGTCGACAGTGCAGATATATTATGTCGCCGAAGATTTCCAGCTTCTTCTCCAAAGTTATCTACTTCAGGTTGTTATCCAACTCTTTTGCCAAGGCTTCATCCAGCTGTTCGCAAAGCCCTTTTGCATCTCTCTTCCTGTCTAAGAGGTGTGTGAGATCATCATCAGGCAGATCACCTTGAATGTACTCAGCACTGTGGATTGACTCCTGGCTGCGTTCTTCTAACGTCTTACCCGTCGAGACAGAGCGCTGTTGATCTCCCCCTGGTGAACTCCCACACCCCTTTTTCGTTGTGTGGATTTTCATTCCTCTCTGAGTAGAGAATTTCCTACCACAGGCACATGGAAATTCCGGCCGTTGTTCAGAGCTCGAAGTCCGTGTAACGGGTCTGGTCGATTCCAATGAGGCGCCTGTGGATTCATCATTCTTCCCCCCCCCCCCTTTCAGTGAATCCTGGTGGCATCTAATATGTTTGGGTCCTGTAGCAATTATAATACAGCTTACGGGGTGCTAACCCGGTCAGCCGGTGCTGATCTAAGCCAGGTCCGAGATCAAACAAATTTTACACAATAAAGTCAATAGACCTCATTTTGAGCCCCAGAAGGGGTATAATTTAAAAAAAAAAAAAATCTACGTAGCAGTAGCGAGGATCCAAATGTGTGTATACGGAATCACACATTCCATAGATATATTTTTGTGCACACCGTCATTTGCGCTTTCTTCTTTGGTAAGTGTTACTATTTTCGGGAGAGTACATATAAGGGACACAACACAATTAATGTCTAACTTTCAACCAAAGTTGCATCCCTTAGCGTTACTGACAGACAAAGCTGGGATTTTATATATATTGATAATTATCATCAATTGCCTTGTGGTTTCTCATAGAGCACGGAGCCACTATTGTGGCTGTTCCCCTTGCAAGAAGCATGCACCTAGTATTCACATGCTCTTAAAGCGGTGGTTTTGAAAGCAGTTTTTTTTACGTGATGTTTGGGCCAGCATCATGCACAACCTCATATTAGTCGGCACGTACGACATGCATGAGGAAACAGTAGTCCTATTCTTTATTTGTCTCATCAGAGACTCTCGAGATCTGCACGTGGCAACATGAGCAACTTTCTTTGAAAAAACAATCTTTCCCTATCGATAAAATGCAACGAGGCATAAATGAAGTCAGTTAAGCAAAATGCTACAATATACAGATGTGGAAGTGAACCTCTGTGAGGCTAATTATACCCTCACTGACTCTTGAAATCCTCCACACACTTCCAGGAATTCCCCATGTGGTGAAACGTGTTAAGAACCCAGCATTGCACTCAGAGCGCGTAGGAACCACTCGAGCCCCAGACGTAACACTGGCCTTTACCTGGTTGGCTGCATGCAGACGGATCTCACTGTGGACCCATAATAGGCAAGATGAGCTGAGAAGTGGCTGTTGTTAGATGTGACAATTGTTTTAGAGAGACAGAACAAGTGCACAGTGTTTTAGCCCCCTTGTATGGCGGGAATGCACAGTATGCCACCTGCTTCTTCCCCCTAGTTTGTAATTAGATGTAATGATCTATTAAATGCAATCCAAGCTGGAGAAACTGGGGCTCATGACTTCAACTTAACATGTGTCGGGATGGCGGAAACGCCACAGGAAAAGCCTAGATCTACAGTGTAGAAATATCAAGGCTTCTTCAACTTTGTATTGGCTGCAAAAGAGTGGGAAACTCGGCAGCTCTAGCTAAACAACAAATTTATCGATATAAGACTGATCTCCAATGTTAACTAGTGTATGGTTCCCTTGGGTCTCTGAAGAAACACAACGATGAGACTGCTGATCCTATAATGCATGTAGTAAAATGCCACTCAGAGGACTCTATGCAAGGCTCCAACAGTTTTATGATGTTAAAAGCGTTGCTACAGAAACCAATCAACAAAGAGAAAGAATTGCTTTTGCGTAGATTTCGTACGTGACTGCCATGTAGTCTATGTACTGTGTAAACAGTACACGAAACTGCCATTTAGTCTATGTACTGTGTAAACAGTACACGAAACTGCCATTTAGTCTATGTACTGTGTAAACAGTACACGAAACTGCCATTTAGTCTATGTACTGTGTAAACAGTTTGCCATTTAGTCTATGTACTGTGTAAACAGTACACGAAACTGCCATTTAGTCATGTACTGTGTAAACTGTACAAAACTGCCATTTAGTCTATGTACTGTGTAAACTGTACACGAAAACTATGTACACGAAACTGCCATTTAGTCTATGTACTGTGTAAACTATGTACTGTGTAAACAGTACACGAAACTGCCATTTAGTCTATGTACTGTGTAAACAGTACACGAAACTGCCATTTAAAACAGTACACGAAACTGCCATTTAGTCTATGTACTGTGTAAACAGTACACGAAACTGCCATTTAGTCTATGTACTGTGTAAACAGTACACGAAACTGCCATTTAGTCTGTGTACTGTGTAAACAGTACACGAAACTGCCATTTAGTCTATGTACTGTGTAAACAGTACACGAAACTGCCATTTAGTCTATGTACTGTGTAAACAGTACACGAAACTGCCATTTAGTCTATGTACTGTGTAAACAGTACACGAAACTGCCATTTAGTCTGTGTACTGTGTAAACAGTACACGAAACTGCCATTTAGTCTATGTACTGTGTAAACAGTACACGAAACTGCCATTTAGTCTGTGTACTGTGTAAACAGTACACGAAACTGCCATTTAGTCTATGTACTGTGTAAACAGTACACGAAACTGCCATTTAGTCTATGTACTGTGTAAACAGTACACGAAACTGCCAAACTGCTGTTGCTATCAATATGAATAGCCGCTCAGAATTATTTCTTCTTGTTTTAACCACTATGAAAAGTCACTAATACTTTTTTACTGTTTTGGTTGCTCTTTAAAGTCAGTTATATTTTTTTCATATTTCGGTTACAATGAGAAGAAACTCGTTATATATTCCAATTTTGGTTACTATAAAAAGTCACTCAACAGTTCTTCATATTTCATTTACTACGAGAAGTCACTCAGAATGTCTTCCTGTTTAGGTTACTACGAGGTGTCCCTCAGAATGTCTTCCTATTTCGGTATCATGAGAAGTCACACAGAACGTCTTCCTTTTTCGTTTACTCTGAGAAAATAGATATGATCTTCCTATTTCGGTAATTATGAGAAGTCACCCATAATTTATTTCAATTTAGATTATTCTGAGCAACCACCAAAAATTAGTTCATCAAGGTTTTACAAAGTACACAAAAACATGAAGAATTATGTTTTGATGTGTGGTTGCGAAACACGCGTCTATAGCAACCTACACAAAACGAAATGCATACTCTAATAAACAAAAGTTAAAATCGATCCCGAGAAAAATTGTCGTGTCAGGAGACAGCGTCGGTAATGGAGACTCCAGGGACGGAACAACAACATATGAGACATAGGAAATGGAGATGGAACAAACATATTTATGAATCCGACCTTTGACGGAAGCTTTCCTTCATAACATTTGCAAAGAAAAATGTTGAATACAAGTTCTAAGAAATAAAATAAAAACAGACGGTAACATTAAACTCTCAGAAGGCGTAATCGATTATTGTAATTTTGTTAAACATTGTCTTAAGAGAAACAAGCGACTGATTTCATCCTTCTATGATTGTGAGTCTGACGAGCGAAGCAAAGTGAACTTTATACTGCGCTTGCTGTGAGTTCCCTGGAAACTGAACATCTCGTCTATCTCAGGGGTCGGCAACCGGTCGATTTGGATCCACTTGTAGATCCCAAGGCATCATTTGGTAGATCTTTAAGTGATGAAGGGGGTAAAAATAATGCTTACCTATGTAACTTTCGGCCTAGCTCTCTCAAACCCAGCACTTAAAAGTGTGGTGTCCCCGCGTTAAAAATATACTTCACCTTATTCCCAGTGAAAACCCGCAAGTTAGCTGACTAAAATTCACTTTATTCGTGAACTGTGTAAGATAGAAAGCAATCTTTACTTTGAAGTTAAGTTAACATCCGGTAAAGTATTTAATGTTACTTCTCCACCACACTGTTGATGGGGTTACAGAAAGCAGATCTTGCGGCAGAAATAAAAGTTACAATAAAGCTGCCCTTATTTCAAAACCCACATATTCTGAAACATGACAACAGACATGATTTATCAAGGCAGATCTTTAGACAGCTTAGTGTTTCTAAGTTAGATCCACACAAATACTGGATTGCCAAGCCCTGGTGTATCTGTTAATATAAATTATCACGTGGTTTAAGAACCTGCCCCGATAGTTCCCGGAGTTCTCCGATGAGACAAAGAAATAATATAATTACTGCTATCTCAGGTTTGTCAAAAGAGGCGACGTAATAAGAGGCTGGCAACCTCATCAGTAAAAGAAACTGGTACTCTAACTATCACTGCAAAAGCACATGGATGTTTTAATGCAGGCTTCCTATAATGGGACTAACTTCAATGGTGGCTGACTGCTCCTGAAGGAGAGACAAAGGAACTGATGATTCAAAGGAAAGTGCTGGTGAATAAAACAAGTGGCGACGGATAAGGTATGCTCTCAGTAAACAACTGACTCGTTTAACCGCATATCCATTGGGTGGGTACCTACAAGAGAACAGCTGAATGGGAGAGACCCTAAACAACAAGGAGAAAGATAGATGTGGAAGCCAAAGTATTCAGAACGTCATCTGACAGGCGGCTCTAAACAAGACATTGATGACGAACAGCAGCTTTAACTCTAAGCTCCAGAGAGATTGAAACTGAGTAGTCGTGGCTAAAGAGGACAATTTAAAAGTAATTCCTTAGCACATACTGCCACAGGGGTGTAAAGTGTTATAGACTTCACTGTACTAAGTCTCACTTTTAAGATTTGGGGTGACCGGTTCCCTTCCATGTTGCCATTGCCTGCCTTAGCTTAAGAGTAGAGTCAGGTACCTATTTACAGCTAGATGGATGGAAACGTGATGTTACCGGGCTTCGAATTCCCGGTGATCTGCTTTGAGAAGCATAATTTCTAACCAATCTGCCATTCGAGCCTCGTCTATGAGAATATGAAGTTTATCTCTTTTTGGAATAGCTATTGATTGGGTTATGAGAAACTATACCCACAATGAACAATTGGGTATAAAATGGACAAATGGAAAATTCCTGGGGGACCTGGATTTCGCAGATGATGTAGCATTCTTAAGTTCAACACCAAGACAATCCCAAGAAGTAATAAATAATTTGTGTCATCTCTCGGTTAAAATTGGTCTCCAAATAAATGCCTCTAAAACTAAAGCTATGAACTTTTCTAACGAGACCTTTGATATCATCTTGAACGGAGAAAAACTACAGAAAGTTGAAAGTTTCAATTATTTAGGCAGTAAAATGACTCAGGATGGTGACACAACAAGAGAAATCCATACTAGAATTGCTTTGGCAGCTAGCGCCTTCAATAGATTATCTAACATTTGGAAATTACGATCATTGAATATACATACCAAGCTGCGTCTGTTTAATTCAAATGTTATCTCAGTGTTAACATACGGCTGTGAGAGTTGGAAAATAACAAAATCATTGGAGAACAAGCTGAATACATTCGAGAACAAATGTCTTAGAAAACTCATGAACATCAGTTGGAAAGAATTCAAGACTAATCGACAAATAAGAGAAGACTCTAGGCAGAAATATGTCTCCGACTATATAAGGAAAAGACGATGGTCATATATCGGTCATGTCCTACGAATGCAAAACAACAGAATACCACTACAGGCGCTCACTTGGGTTCCTGAGGGTAAGAGGAAAAAAGGAAGACCAAAAGAAACACTCAGAAGAACAATAATAAGAGAAGGAAGAACGTTGGGCCTAAATAATGTGCAAGAGCTAAGAGGAGTGGCGTCACAACGAACAACCTGGAGAGCACTGGTTTCTGCCTTATGCGCCGTGTTTGGCGCTTAAAGAATTTATTATTATTATTTATAATGTCACAAGATCTTCTATATTTGAACAAGCGCCCTATTATAGCCGACGGAGCTAGGTTGAACGTTGCGCGCCCCGCCAAAAAGAGGCAAATCTTCGATTTGAAAAATAAATTATTTCTGTGTTTTTCTAATTATTTTTTTAAAATATATTATATGATTGCCGTATTAGATTACTAGAGTCGAAAACTTTTGAGAACAGTAACAACTGCATCATTTGACGTTCAAATGTTAAGCAAAAAAGTTTGTGAAAATCAGCCAAACAAATGACAAATAAACATGACAAAACAAATGACAAATATACATGAGCGCAGATGGAGTCACACTAGAAGAAGTGGTGCGTTTCCTATCTTAGGTAAATATTAACTGTGGATGGCATACGGGTGGCCTAACTAGAAAACCTAAGGAGTAGGACATTTTTTTTGTTTCTTAAAGAGATGCAGAAAGTAGAGATATGGACTCTGAACAAAACACTAGTGCCCAGATACATGGATTTGCAGAAGAATAAGATCAGCAGAAACATATAAGAACAGAGAGATAAATAGACAGAAGAGCAGATGAAGAGTTGGGCGGACCTATGGACGAACTGGCGGGCAGATCAGGTAAAGACAGAGACGGTCAGACAGGCGACAAGTCTGACAGACGGTTGGACGGATAGATGGATGAATGGTGGATGGATGTATAAGGGGCCGGACAGACAGACAGAGGGACGGATGGACGGACGGATGGACGGACGGATGGACAGACAGACATGCAGACATACGGATAGGCGGATAGATAGATAGATAAATAGATAGATAGACAGACAGACAGGCAGACAGATAGATAGATAGATAGATAGATAGATAGATAGATAGATAGATAGATAGATAGACAAACATGTAGAGATAGATAGATAGATAGATAGATAGATAGATAGATAGATAGATAGATAGATAGATAGATAGATAGATAGATAGATAGATAGATAGATAGATAGATAGATAGATAGATAGATAGATAGATAGATAGATAGATAGACATGCAGACAAGCAAGGAGGCAGACATACAGGCGGATAGACTGATAGATAGATAGATTGATAGATAGATAGTCAAATAAGCTATATGCGCTTTTAAAAATAAAGAAATGATTAGAAACAAACATTCACCCAAAAAATAAATAAATAAAAGACAAATAAAAAGAAAGCTAGAACTTTGAAGGTTTGTTCAAATCTGATGTGACCACCTGACGAACTAACATCCTGTGTAAACGTTACCTTGCCTGTACAATTAATTCCCCTGATGCCAATCTAACGAGCGAGTTTGGCCACAGACCTGTCCCTTAATCTGCAAAAATATGAGACAAGATTTGACGAGCTGGCAATGAGATAAGAATTAATAAATAACGTTAGAACCCGAGCTGGCAATAGGATTTTCAGTCAGGCCACAGGTTTGGCCAATATCATGATTCATTTAGTAGGCCTATAATGTCAGTCATTTTGGTTTGAAAATGAAAAACGGAAACACGAGCAGCGGTGCAGTCACAATTTTCAGTGCTCCGGCTCCGCTCCAGCTCCGGGTAAAAACCTGCTGCTCCACTGCTCCGAGCTCTGGCTCCGGGCTCCGTTTCAAAGCCCTGCTATAATCTATTCCCCGCTGGTAACAAAGAAACGGGCCCTTGTAGCAGTCGAACCAGACTGGAAGAAGCCGATGTGAAAAAAATTTATGATATCTCATTTTCACGAGTTGAGAAGAGAGTCTCTGATACAAGACAAAAGTCTGAGTGAGGAGTAAGAAATAGAAGAAGTCTGAAATAGCGAATGTGAATGTGGAGTGGAAGTGTAACAGTCAGGCGTACAAAGATGATAAACACTCTTTTACCCTGCCACCCGGACTTACTTAGATGTCAACTCCACTCACCCTCTCTTTCTCATCTATCAACTAATGAATAGATATATGAAGTAAAGGACTGATATACCAAGTGGTTTTCACATTCAACAATCACAGATGTGCAGGTAAGAAATCAATTCTGATCCTCGGCTAATTAGTTTTCAATGTTTATTATTAAAAAAAATAAAAAATAAAAAAATACACACACACATATATATATATATATATATATATATATATATATATATATATATATATATATATATATATATATATATATATATATATATATATATATATATATATATATATATATATATATATATATATATATATATATATATATATATATATATATATATATATATATATATATAAGATTTATGTATCTGCGCGATGACAGGGATTAGAAAATCAATCAAAACAAAAGTATGATTCACTATCAATGAACACAATAATAACAATAGACAACACCAACCGATTTAGTAAAAAAAAAAAAAATCCAAAATGGCAACCACAGGGGTACACAAAGAAACACAAAAAAAAAAAAAAAAAAAAACAACTAGGAAAATCCACAATGGGTACTTTAAGGTCTAAACCAAATTCCAATCTGTGTCTCCGTCCTACAGTCCCCAGCCTCAAATAGAGGCGACTCTCATCCAGGGTTACAACAAAAAACAAACACCCCACAGCAAAAGAACACACCACCCAAAACACACACACACAAAAACTCCCAACAATAATGTAGAGAGGAAGACACCCTCTCACAAGCACCACCAAGGACTTCTGAAGATTAACTAATTTCTGCCAAACGTCTATAAGATAAAATCCCTGTATGTCCGTGAGGTAATATCCTGGACTAAAACCAATTATCTGGTCAGTTCTATGCCTTTCCGTCGAGGTGAGAATTCAGATAAATCCAAGGGTGACGAGGACCGTGGGAAATATATAAACTCAGGTTTGCGCAAGCGGTGCGGTTTATTATACCCGAGAGACGTGGCCAGTTCAATTGTGACTGGGCGTTTAAGGAACAGGGCCCACCGGTCTGCAAACAGAGACGGAATAGGCGCTCTATTCTGAAGTTTGGTGAGCTTAAATGTTGATGGTTTCAGGGGTCTAGCTGCTACAGGAGCATAGGGTACCAGCAGTTGGGTACTCAATTCTGCTGTCTTGGTAATGGGTTTTTAGGATTTACCCAAACGGTCCAACTTCGAGAACTCGATCAAGACTGTGATAGTATTGATACCAGACCTTGGACTTAATGCTGGTTCCAGGTTCTCTGGTAGCGTGTTTAAGTTTGCCTTCTCTGCGAGATTGCAATGAAATCCACTAACAACACAGTAGCTGGTCGAATCTGCCAAATAAAGATGACAACGTCAACTCTACTAGAATTTCTGGAGCATTAAGTGCCAGATAACTAAAGAGTTCAGATTATATAGTAACTCTCAGGCCACAGGTGTTCGGCCTCCTGGGATTCCGAGTGACTTTTTCGCCTGGGTTGCACATAACGTGATGCAACCGCTACGGAACCCAGGAGAACTAGTTCATTGCTATATATATATATATATATATATATATATATATATATATATATATATATATATATATATATATATATATATATAGAGAGAGAGAGAGAGAGAGAGAGAGAGAGAGAGAGATAGGAGCCAGGGAAGGTTTGCCACTCTACTCCGAGAAACCTAGTGCCACGTTTTAACTCGTGGTCAAAGAAAGATACCGCCTCCCGCGACAGAGAGTCCTGGACGCGTCAAAGATTTCTCCTACCAACATTACAGAAAAGGAGACCAAAATGAAATGAAATGGGCGGGCCAAAAATAAAAAAAGAATTTAGGGGGTTGCCTAAGCTCCACCCCACCCTAGTGCCCAAAATTTATAACCCATCGTCACACTCATTAAAAAAAAAGAAATATCGCTCTACATCAGGGATAGGCAACCAGTCGATACCGGTCTGCCGTTAGATCACACTGGATGATTTGGTAGATCGTTTGGCGACTGCGCAAAAAAAAAATCATTTTTTAACTAGGTACTTTTCGGACTAGACCTTTCCCTCCGGTATTTAAAATCGTAGTGTCCCCGGGATCAAAGGTACTTTTTCCGCCGTCCCAATGAAAACTCTATATATGAATTTCAAACTAGCTACTAAAACATGTATTCGTGAACTGTACGAGATAGGGACGGGATCTTTTCTTTATAAGGTTCAGCTTCCTCACTATCCCCTCCCTTAAAATTACCATACACATGAACGCACACGCGCACACACACACACACACTCACTCACTCACTATTCCGTCCCTTAAAATTACCACACGCAACACACACACAATCACTCACTATCCCCTCCCTTAAAATTACCACACATAACAAACACACACACACCCACCCACCCACATATCCACCCACACACACACTCAAAAACATACACATACACACACACACACACACACACATATATATATATATATATATATATATATATATATATATATATATATATATATATATATATATATATATATATATATATATATATATATATATATATATATATATATATATATATATATACAGTAGAACTCCATTTATCCGAACCCCATGGGACCGAGCATCGTTCGGATAATCAAATGTTCGGATAATTGGATTACATAATGTATCGAGTACATGTACACATATTTCTAAAAATAATTAACCGTCACAAGGAAAATACACTATAAAACATATTTACTTGTATTGTAATAATAATACCTACACTGTATTAGATCGCTGTATCACCAAAACCTTTCATTACACTGCAGTGCATGTACTACTTGTACAGTATTAATTATTTTTTTTTTTAAGAAAGAGAAATATTTTCAAAATAACATTACAAACGATTCAAAACCAGGCGCAACTTGCGTATACATGTACTTGCATAGATGTAGCCCACTACTTAAAATAATGAGGAATCCTCTTTTGCATCAAACTGGATAGTCTCCTTTTGGCTGCTAAGTCCCGCATTCTCTTCAACAGCAGAAGCTGTGTAGGACAGCTGTCATCTTCTTGCTCGTACCAAGCCATCGCTGTTTCTAGTGCTATAAAGGCCTCTTCAGGACTTGGTCGACGTTTTGGGTTTCTTCATAATTTACAAGTACATCATGTACTTCTGAGGAGTCTTCATCATCGGTCACTACATGTATTTGGTTTTCTTCTTGCACAAAAGACAACATTTCTTCGTCATTCAAAAACTGAAAACCAGAATCATTATCATCTTCTAGCCACATGTGTGCATCATCTTTGTCACAGTCCGAAAATCCGGGCATTGCTTGAAACAGTTCCACAACTTCATTAAACAATCATCATTTGTGTCCACTGCAGTAGTTTCATTGCCTCCTTTTTTCCCAAGCAATCTATTCCAAGCCTTGTTGAGATTACATTGTGACAGGGTGGTCCAAGCATCAGCTAACATATAGCAGCAGTCTTTGAGATTACGCTTTTTGGAAAACGCCACCACACTTTCTTCATCTTCAGCCAACAATAAACGACGCAGGACTTCCTTCTTGTACATCTTTTTAAAGCTTTGCTATAACACCCTGATCCATTGGTTGAATCAGTGCTGTTACATTGGGAGGCAGAAAAATTACTTTAAAAATTGCATCAACTGCATTCAATGTATATCCGTCTCTGGATGAGATGGTGCATTGTCCAGTAGAAGAATTACTTTTCCAGTTTTCATTTCTTGTTCTCTCAACCTCTTCACATTTGGGATGAACGGATTTGTATACCAATCAAGAAATATTTCACTATTCATCCAAGCACTCTTCTGTGCTTTGTAATTGTAGCACAATGGGAGACATGTCACATTCTTTAAACAACGTGGATTTTTTGGCTTTGCCGATCATTAGCACCGGTAAACGATGACTTCCACTGCAATTCGCATCTACCAAAATTATTACTCTATCTTTGCTTTTTTTAATCCAAGGGGCCAAGAATGTTTCTTTAAAATTTTCAGCGGCAGTTGCATCGCTAGATAAAGATTCCCCTTGAATCTCCAATTCTCGTATGCCATGACGAGATTTAAAGTTTCTTAACCATCCCTGGCTAGCCTCAAAGTCAGGAGGAATGTCAAGTTGATTGTTGAACTGAAGTGACTTTTCACACAATAGAGAGCCAGAGATAAGTTCCCCTTTGCTTCTTCTTTGCACAAACCATATATACAAAGCCTCTTCCAATTTCAAATCTTTCGCATTTCTCATGGTTTTACGTTTCTTCGACCCATTTTCACTATCCAATTTCGATGCAAAACTTATAATTTTATCCTTGTTACTTTTGATGTCAGAGACGGTAGCTTTCCCAACATTGAAAATCCTCGCAAGTGAAGACACAGTTTCACCTTTTCCTAATCTCTTGATAATTTCTGTTTTCGTTTCAATTGACAAAACATTGCGGTTCCTTTTATATGCTTTAGGCCTACTGGAAGTTGCCATATCGCACAGAGAAATACTTGTACACCAAAATTATTCTGCTGTAGTAGCAGACATAATTATTTTAAGTTGAACTGTCTGTTTAGCCAGTGTTCTGCCTAGAACGCACACGTACACTGGATTGGTAAACCAGATATTAACTGATTTTATGATCTAACTGACTTCCTGTACGTAAGCGACCGACCATTAGCCCATCCCATCCTCTACAAATTGTTCGCACACATTTGAAGCTTGCCGCATCAAAATATTCAGACATGTAGTCTAACGTGACTGGTGGCGCCTGATTTTTTTTTTCTGGAAAAAGTGTTCGGATAATTGGGTGTTCGGATAATTGGGGTTCGGATAAATGGAGTTCTACTGTATACAGTATATATATATATATATATCATCTTTTCTTTGTAAGGTTCAGCTTCCTCACTATCCCTTCCCTTAAAATTACCACACACACACACACATATATATATATATATATATATATATATATATATATATATATATATATATATATATATATATATATATATATATATATATATATATATACTATTACTGGTTTAAGGCGGCCGGCGTGATGCTGATTACATCATCCCTAGTGTGCCGATGGTAAAGAAAATATGGGCCTAACACCATATTCCCAATATGCCTCAATGGGCGTGTAACGGGATCCTTTACCTTATATATATATATATATATATATATATATATATATATATATATATATATATATATATATATATATATATATATATATATATATATATATATTTATATATATATATATATATATATATATATATATATATATATATATATATATATATATACTGAAGCACATTAAAAACGCACCACCTGTATAACCCAGGAACAGAGTGTGAAATGTAAATATAAGTGTTTACAAGTTTACATACAGTACACATTCAAATATCCGGCAACCTCCGGACCTGAGGAGTGCCGGATTGTTGAAAATGCCGGATTTTTTATGGTTATATATGCTGTATATATTTAACAGAAAATGACTACATGTACAGTCCTTTAAAGAAAGAAAATTAAAAACTAAATGAAAAGCAAATGAAATTTTAATATTCATCAACTAAATAAAACATAATGGGGCTATACAGCAGCAAATAAATGATAAAATGAGAAGGAATGAGCAGGAATGCCTGTTAACACGTGCAAGCAAGACCTTACAGCTGCATCAAAACATAAACTGCTCCAAAAAACAGTGGCGCGCCAACGCGGTAAATTAAAAAATGCGCTCCGAAATCCATGCCGGAAATCTGAAGGAACCCTCTATCTGTATCGATGGCCGGATTTTCGAATGTCAACTGTATTTGGAATCTATATTCATTTTCCTATGAATCCATGCTGGTCATTAATTTGTACATTTGATTGTTATGAAATTCATTGCATTATGTGTAGGCAAGGGAGAAAACCAAAGATGCAACCAATAAAAAAATTCATTCACACTATCCTCAGTATCTGGTATGTCCACCGTGTGCTTGCAAACAAGCTTGGCAGCGGCTCCGCATGGAACGCACAAGTCTCTGAAGGAAATTCCGGGGAATCAAGTCTCATTCACGTGTAAGAGCAGCTTCGAGCTGTTGCAGAGTAGCTGGAGAACCTTGCCTGAAGACTCTGCGTCCAAGCTCGTCCCACAGATTTTCTATCGGGGACATGTCTGGTGATAGGGCAGGCCAATCAATCGTCACAATGTTCTGCTGCTGTAGATATTGCTGCGTAATGCATGCGGTGTGCGCACGTGCGTTATCCTGCTGGAGAAGCTGCAAGTCTGGATAATTTGTGAACGCAGGAGCAACCAATGCATCGAGAACCTCATCTCGATATATCACAGCATTAACATTTCCACGGAAGACGTGAAGAGGCAAGCGATGATGAAAACTGAATCCTCCCCAAATGTGAATACTGCCACCTCCAAATCGGTTGTGCTGACGAACACAGCAATCTGCAAAGCGCTCTCCACACCATCGCCAAATCCGCATACGTCCATCAGCAAAGGATATGTTGAATCTGCTCTCGTCTGTGAACAGGACAGCATTCCACTGCAGTCTAGTCCATCTGACATGTTGCTCTGCCCATTGCAGGAGCTGCTGAAGATGTCTGTGAGTCAAGTTTGGCCCAACATAAGGTCGTCTTCCAGTAAGGCCTGTATCTCTGAGTCGTCGTATGACTATCATTCGAGAGACTTGCCCACGTCTACCCACTATTGCTCTTGCTGTTTGACTTGCCTGGAGAGAACGATTCCTTAGGTGACTCAGCACAATATGACGATCTTGCGCAAGGGTAGTAACTCGTGGTTGTCCACTCCGAAGTCTATCCCGGGCACTGCCAGTGGTTCCGTAACGTTCATTGAGACGTACAATAGTGCTGTGGTGGCAATTCATCCTTCTGGCAATGGCCCGCGAGCTCATTCCGGTCTCCAACATACCAATGGCTCGTTGGCGGTCGTTTTCAGATAGTCGTGGCATTTCAAGCACATGTACTTGGTGTTTTGTCTCAACGCCTTTTTAAACCGAGTACACTGCCACAACTCATACACATATTCAGGGTCATAGCTGTTGGGAATCGTGTTGCACGTGTAACTTTAATTGTTTTCAAGTAGTCTGTACACAAACACGTGGGTTGAATCATGCACTTTCCATTCCAGCAGCCATTCGCTCTCTACTTCATGACAAACACGGGGAAAATCCATTCCCACACTTTTTTTTCCAGCTTCTCGGCATCAGTATATATAATAGTGGTGCGTATTTAATGTGCTTCAGTATATATATATATATATATATATATATATATATATATATATATATATATATATATATATATATATATATATATATATATATATATATATACAGTAGAACTCCATTTATCCGAACCCCAATTATCCGAATACCCAATTATCCGAACACTTTTTCCAGAAAAAAAAAATCAGGCGCCACCAGTCACGTTAGACTACATGTCTGAATATTTTGATGCGGCAAGCTTCAAATGTGTGCGAACGGCTAATGGTCGGTCGCTTACGTACAGGAAGTCAGTTAGATCATAAAATCAGTTAATATCTGGTTTACCAATCCAGTGTACGTGTGCGTTCTAGGCAGAACACTGGCTAAACAGACAGTTCAACTTAAAATAATTATGTCTGCTACTACAGCAGAATAATTTTGGTGTACAAGTATTTCTCTGTGCGATATGGCATCTTCCAGTAGGCCTAAAGCATATAAAAGGAACCGCAATGTTTTGTCAATTGAAACGAAAACAGAAATTATCAAGAGATTAGGAAAAGGTGAAACTGTGTCTTCACTTGCGAGGATTTTCAATGATGGGAAAGCTACCGTCTCTGACATCAAAAGTAACAAGGATAAAATTATGAGTTTTGCATCGAAATTGGATAGTGAAAATGGGTCGAAGAAACGTAAAACCATGAGAAATGCGAAAGATTTGAAATTGGAAGAGGCTTTGTATATATGGTTTGTGCAAAGAAGAAGCAAAGGGGAACTTATCTCTGGCTCTCTATTGTGTGAAAAGGCACTTCAGTTCAACAATCAACTTGACGGTCCTCCTGACTTTGAGGCTAGCCAGGGATGGTTAAGAAACTTTAAATCTCGTCATGGCATACGAGAATTGGAGATTCAAGGGGAATCTTTATCTAGCGATGCAACTGCCGCTGAAAATTTTAAAGAAACATTCTTGGCCCCTTGGATTAAAAAAAGCAAAGATAGAGTAATAATTTTGGTAGACGCGAATTGCAGTGGAAGTCATCGTTTACCGGTGCTAATGATCGGCAAAGCCAAAAAATCCACGTTGTTTAAAGAATGTGACATGTCTCCCATTGTGCTACAATTACAAAGCACAGAAGAGTGCTTGGATGAATAGTGAAATATTTCTTGATTGGTATACAAATCCGTTCATCCCAAATGTGAAGAGGTTGAGAGAACAAGAAATGAAAACTGGAAAAGTAATTCTTCTACTGGACAATGCACCATCTCATCCAGAGACGGATATACATTGAATGCAGTTGATGCAATTTTTAAAGTAATTTTTCTGCCTCCCAATGTAACAGCACTGATTCAACCAATGGATCAGGGTGTTATAGCAAAGCTTTAAAAAGATGTACAAGAAGGAAGTCCTTCGTCGTTTATTGTTGGCCGAAGATGAAGAAAGTGTGGTGGCGTTTTCCAAAAAGGGTAATCTCAAAGACTGCTGCTATATGTTAGCTGATGCTTGGACCACCCTGTCACAATGTAATCTCAACAAGGCTTGGAATAGATTGCTTGGGAAAAAAGGAGGCAATGAAACTACTGCAGTGGACACAAATGATGATTGTTTAATGAAGTTGTGGAACTGTTTCAAGCAATGCCCGGATTTTCGGACTGTGACAAAGATGATGCACACATGTGGCTAGAAGATGATAATGATTCTGGTTTTCAGTTTTTGAATGACGAAGAAATGTTGTCTTTTGTGCAAGAAGAAAACCAAATACATGTAGTGACCGATGATGAAGACTCCTCAGAAGTACATGATGTACTTGTAAATTATGAAGAAACCCAAAACGTCGACCAAGTCCTGAAGAGGCCTTTATAGCACTAGAAACAGCGATGGCTTGGTACGAGCAAGAAGATGACAGCTGTCCTACACAGCTTCTGCTGTTGAAGAGAATTCGGGACTTAGCAGCCAAAAGGAGACTATCCAGTTTGATGCAAAAGAGGATTCCTCATTATTTTAAATAGTGGGCTACATCTATGCAAGTACATGTATACGTAAGTTGCGCCTGGTTTTGAATCGTTTGTAATGTTATTTTGAAAATATTTCTCTTTCTTAAAAAAAAAAATAATTAATACTGTACAAGTAGTACATGCACTGCAGTGTAATGAAAGGTTTTGGTGATACAGCGATCTAATACAGTGTAGGTATTATTATTACAATACAAGTAAATATGTTTTATAGTGTATTTTCCTTGTGACGGTTAATTATTTTTAGAAATATGTGTACATGTACTCGATACATTATGTAATCCAATTATCCGAACATTTGATTATCCGAACGATGCTCGGTCCCATGGGGTTCGGATAAATGGAGTTCTACTGTATATATATATATATATATATATATATATATATATATATATATATATATATATATATATATATATATATATATATATATATATATATATATATATATATATATATATATGGGGGTCTTTAGAGGGTTCAGTGTTACTAAAGTAGATCCTTAAAGCTTCATGGTTGCCGACCCCTGCTCTACATTGTCAATAGCTGGATGAGTCTT
This sequence comes from Oreohelix idahoensis, assembly GCA_024509875.1. NCBI lineage: Eukaryota > Metazoa > Mollusca > Gastropoda > Stylommatophora > Oreohelicidae > Oreohelix > Oreohelix idahoensis. The sequence continues at coordinate 114,295 of JAMPIV010017702.1, read as the reverse complement.
CTTCTTCTTCTTCGTTCGCCCTCAGATGTCAACTTGAATAAGTTCAAAGAAAGCCGTGGTCAGCCTGAGGCTGTTGATATCTCCGTAGATTTTCTCCATAAATGGTACTGGTGATGGCCATACGCGTTTTCTCTGTTCCTCATATGTTGGGCATCTTTGAAGCAAATATTCGGCAGTCATTTTATCAGTGCCCAGTCACACTCATCGGTAGTTCCTATCTTTAATTTGTTGAGTAGATGGTATCTCAATCTGTTATGACCTGTGCGAAGTCTAAAAATTACCACTTGTTCACCTCTGCTGAGCTGGTAATACGGATCATTTTGTGTGTGGCCTGGATGCTCTTCTACCCACTTGTGCCTGTATCTGCGCTTGATAAAACTCTTGGCCTCCTCATAAGTTATATTTGTGTCAAGTTGAGGAAGCTTTCCTCCTTCCTCTGCCAATCTGTCAGCCTCTTCATTTCCAATGATGTTGCAGTGAGAAGGGATTCACTGTATCACGACTCTTTTGTATTGCTGACATAGTCTGTGAAGTGTTACTCTTATGTCATCCAGTTCAGCATTGTGGCAAAGTGTAACAATACCGGAGGCATTATTTACGTTGGCAAGATGGTAGGGAGAAAAATCTGTGTTAGGACCGCGCAGTAAAAAATTCATTAAAAATCAACGGACTGACCGATGGCAATTCTACTACACTGAGTCATAGAGGGAGAGTAGACCCAGGTGTGGATATAGCCAGGAAGACAATGTCTTTTATAATTATGGGGATATGATCACCCAAGTGGGTCAAACAGTTCGGAAAATGATGAAAAGTGCGGTTTAAAAATTCATAGAAAAAGGAAGGACAGACGGATTTCGGAAAGATTGATATGGAAGGAAAGCCACATGTTGTCCGATTAAAACGAGATATTTCAAGAGGCAATAGCTTTTGTAAGTAATGAGAACGACTAAAGTATCTGTTTAGAAACTAACACAGATCACCTACCCGAAGTGAAATACGAGAAATATTTTCGACCGAAGTTGCTTGAAGGAATAGCCAATCAGCGCAAAGTCACGGATTCACGCAAGATGGCCGATCAAGCGCATAAATACGCAGGTAGTTGGAAATGAAGGGATAAAGTAAAAACAATATAAAAGCAGGACTGGGAAGGTCAGAGATCAAGAGCCAAGTGAAGGAAACTATAAACGAGGAATGGAAGACAACATGGAAGGAAAGTAGAAAAGGCAGACACGCGTTCAAACTGCTGAAAGAACCAACGAGGACATGCCAGGTCAGAGAAGAATTAAAGATACCATCGAACAAAAAACTGTGGCGTCTCCGACTCGGTGCAGCATACTTCATGGTAGAAGAACCACACTGCCAAGAATGTCAGGAAGAGAATGACATAGACCACTACCTGATCCACTGTAAAAAGTATAAACAACAAAGGCTTGAATTAAAAACTTACTATAGAAATCACAATATAGACTTAACAGGTGATAAGGTTTTAAGTATAGATGCCCCAAGAGATGCCCAATCAATACTTAAAAGATATATACATAAAACAAAGGAAAAAATATAAGGTTAGAACTTCAGAAAAATCGTCCAACTAAATAGAAATTAAGCAGCAAGAACTAACAAAGCATTAACAAAAAAAAAAAAAATAATAACTACTCATAGGACAAGGAAAGACAAGGTATTAAGAAAAAAGGGACAACAACTCAAAAAGAACAAATACTAATACAAATTAAAACCAAGTGTAAAGGACAATAGTTATCTAGAAACAATACAAAAGAGAAAATAAAATTGACAAATACTAATATAAATAAAAATCAGCACCTGCAAAAGACAACAGTTATTTAAATTGAATACAAAATTAGTAAATAAAATGACACTAAATACCCCAATTATAACCAACTTTCAGGTTGAACAGGGTAGACCAAGATGGAACGAGAAGAGGCAACAATGATCAGAGGCTGAGTGCCCGATCTCCACCCATCATTTCATCAAAACAACAACAACAACATGAAGGGATACACACGAACTGAAAGAACGCAGAGGACAAAAGGAGAGAGCTAGGCACGTATTCCTTCACCATTGAGTATTTGTGCTGGCCTGCCTTTGCCAGAAGTAGTCCTGTTAGTATTTCCGAAAAAGACCAGAGGGTGAGTAGGGCTACTGTACCTATTTTGTTGATGCATAAAAAATGTAAATATGTCACTTCATTGAACACTCATGCTGTGAAACGATCCTGAACTATCCTTGTCCTGTTTTAATAATGTGTTTATATGAATGTATCCTGCTCTATGATTATCCTATCAGGTTATATCATTGCTTATAACTTCAACATAGCACTATGTAACGATGGGCAACAGTTCAGTAGCCATTGTTATGAACGTAATAATCTGACTGACAGCCAATGGTTCTCAAGGTTGAGACCAGGAACACACTCATATAGAAGAAATGTTCAAGTAGCAACCATGTAAATAAGTGGTTCTTAAGCCCTGGCCGCGAGGACACCCCTACAGGTTTATGGCAGCATGGGAGACTATATCCCAGTGGTTCTCAACCCATTGGTACCAATGACCCCCAAATTTATTTGACTGCTCTATGGGCACAAATTAGGCCAGGGGTTCTCAAACTTTGATAACCATAAGCAATATATGTCAGAATAATTCTGCTTGGATGGAAAGATAGCAGATGGAAGAATGGACTATGTAACATAATGTGATGTAAATGAATGATGTAATATAATGTACTGTAATCATATCATTTGAATTTGTTGTTGGCAAGTAGACATCTGTACAACTAACAATGTAACCAGAAACACATGTGCGCATTCATACACATGCATTACTGATGACACGGAACAACAATACATTAGGCTAGGGGAACTCTTGGAAAGAGGCTAGCCACAGTCTTTGTGTTGTTTTCAGGTTTCGGTCGTACATATAGACATAAGCCAGAAGTGAGAACCCAAGTGTTATCCTGCATAGCGTCACGGAGCACTACCGCTGGTCTACCTGGTTGTGCTGGTATCCCTACTACATGGGAAGATCAGCCGAGTCTATACAGTCGTGTGGAGCTCACCAACAGTGCCAACCATCATTTAAGGAGCACTCAGTTAAGTGCAGAAACAGATGACCATTCGATCAATTTATATGTGAAGAGTCGAGTCATATGAAGAAAAAGACTGGTTAACGTTTTTTTGTCAGAAAAGCAGAGACACTGTAATTCAGTAAAGTAAAATAATATCACTGTGATTTCTCTGGATATTGTGTAAATATAAAATTCCTATTCATATAGCATTTCTATCTATTTCAAGAACAGAAGATAAGAGAATCATTATAAATAAATTGATTTTAATTGTAACTTGAATTTTGTTAATTTCATAAAGTTACTATTGAGTTCAATTAGAATTTCATTGTTATTTAAAGCATAAGATAGTTATTACGAGAAGACACTCTAGGCTCTTGATCTTCGTATTACCACCGGACCAGGGGTCTTTACTGTCTGACTATCCTTTGTGCTAGTATCATACACCAGTGCTCATTTCTGAGACTGGGGTATATCGGGGAGTTCATTATTCTTTATTGAACTATCATCAACTGTCATCAAGACAATAACCACTATAATACCATCTTGTTACAAGCATTACTTTGACTTTTCAGCGTTGTAATCACTGACAGCGCATCTGAGAAGATAGCTACTGGTCTCTCTGAGCTTTCCTCTGTCATCAGGATTTCTGCTGCAGTTTTTAAGGCCTCTGCTCTGAAGTTACTTGACAATTTTCCTGTTGCGATTGCTATCTTTTTTTGTGTGCCATTGCTTAAGCTCAGGAAGACTCCTCCACCCCCATCTTCTGTTGCATTAGTTGTTGGTCCATCTGTGTATGCATGGATCCAGGTGTTGCTTGGGTAATGTTTCTCTATATATTTTGTGGTTAGGACTCTCCTTTCTGTTTCATTTTGGCTGTTCTTTCAATACCAGGAACGTGTTCTATTATTTCAGGGACGCACTGTTGTTTCCAAATTGATAGCTTGTGTGCAATACATATTGGCGTAGCTGTTGATATTGCGTTTATGGGGTCTGCTCTCATCTTTGTTTTGACTGTCTCTACAAAGTTGCTTCGCTTCAGTCTTCCCCTTCCAAGTCCATTTACTCTCTGGTGCATTGGGTGGTCTATCAGCCTCCTGAATTTCACGGCTTGTTGCTGGGCTCTGCTTTCTCGTCTATCCTCCATAGGCTGGAGGTGAGTAATCTTTTCCAACTCTTCAATGGGTGTTTACCTCATGCCCCCTGTTATGATTCTCAATGCTTGGTTTTGGGTTCTGTTTATTTTCTCAAAATTCGACTTAGCTGCCGTTGACCATGCTTCAATGCCATATTCTAAGACTGGTCTCACTCGCCCAGTATATAGCTTTTTTAGTACTCTCTCGTCTGCTCCCCAACCCGTGCCAGCAAGTTTTTTTCATGATTGCCATTCTCTGCCTTGCTCTTGTCCGGTTTTTCTCAATCTGGGTTTTCTAAGTCAAGCGGCGATCAAAGGTAATGCCTAGGTAGTTTGGGTTTTCAGCCAGATGTAGATTTTTCCCATTTAGCACCAATCTAAAGAGCTGTGGTTTGTTTGAGAGAGAAAACACTGTGTATGATGTTTTCCCTTCATTTTTCTTTACTAGCAATGCCTTGGCCCACTCATCCAATGATGTCAGGGCTTGGTGCATCCGAATGCTTGCCATAGTGATATATTCCTCTGAGATCCACAGGGCTAAGTCGTCTGCAAAGGAGGCACCGTGAGTTCTTCTTGGAATATTCTGATATGTCATTAATATATGCGAGGAAAAATGTGGGTGACAGGACTCCCCCTTGGGGAACACCCTGCTCCAATACCATCTTCCTACTGGTCTGTCCTTGTAGTTGGACTCTGGCAGATCTATTCTTAAAATAGTGGCTGATCCATTTGAACATTCTCCCACACACGTCACTTCTTTGCAGCTTGACTTTCAGTCCATCTTTCCATACTTTGTCAAATGGTTTTTCTAAGTCCACCCAAACCACCAGTGTGTGCTTTTTTTCTTGGAAAGTGTCCTCAATTTTCTGAGTTATATAAGTGGTCCGATCTTCAGTGGATCTGTGTTTTCTGAATCCTGCTTGCTGTGACATGTTATGTAAATAGACTACATGAATCCGTCCACTTGCTTCCCAACTTTGCTCCTCATTAGTATGCATGTTTTGTTACCCAAAATCCATGCCTTTTTGCTATCTGTTTAACTCATAGTTTAGCAACGCCTATTTTTCTTCTTTCACGCGCTGATGAGCACCTACCTAGATTCGTAACTGTCATTCCTTTCAAGGGGACGAACCAAGTGCGTTTGCCTGAAGCTCCCATGCAAGCAGAGCTGTCAGTATTACGACAACTGACAGAATGCACAAGCCCAAAACACGTGGTAGGTAAAACTGCTTTGTAGTTCTCTACAAGCTCGAGCGAATCCTGTGATATTGTACATAACAGGGATAGAATCGCCGAGATCAGAGGCCTTTGTTGTCGATTTAACGGCGAACAGAGCGAACGGATGAAATTCTTTATTTCGGAAGAAAACCTCGCTGATTCCTCCTGATTGTCCAAGGCGTGACTTTCGTCATCTATCAGCGAAACAACGCTATTCTTGTATAAATAATCCATTTCCTAAAATTAGTTATCTAGTCGCCTCAGAAAATTTTGGAAAATCTAGCTCGCGATTCTAAAGCCATTGTGAAAGTGTAATATTAGAATTTCGTGGAGATTGTTTCATTTCTGTTTGCGGTAAATAGATATTAGCATTTTTGTGATTTCTTGTGTTAAGTTTATCAGTATAATTCACTGAGATTTCTAGGCGCTAAAAATGGTGTACTAAATAACGCATAGCTATTTTTTTTAAAAATTCCAGATGGGTTTTAATTAACTAATAAATACGCTAGGCGATCGATAATTGACAGAATACAATTTACTTCTATCCATTATGTGTAATTTTGTAAATGACTAGTGTTTATATCACGTGTTAAAAGCGATAAGATAAGCTAGACACTTGTGGTTTCTAATCTAATTTAATAACGGAGTGGATAAGAGGTCTTACCTTAACGCGTGTTAGGATAGGATATTGATATTATGATTAAATGTTTGTATTTCTTCCTAAATCTAGGCTTGATAAAAAAAACAGCGAACTAGCGGTCTTATAAGCTATCCAGAGATATTATTGTATTGTTGAGTCTACCTGTGCAGTCCCGCTGTGGCAATAAATATATATTATGGACCTGAACATTACCAGATTTTTTATATTTTATAGCCCGCTATATATATATATATATTACTGGACAAAAGTTAAGTGCCACCATTCATTTTAGACAAGGTTTATATAATTGATTGGCAAACTTTAAAGACAAGTGAAAATGTCATTAAAACTGAGCTCAGAGAAATGTGTATACATTTCTGAGTGCACTAGGTTAATTTTTTTTTAAATGTCCAAAAACTTGGTCACTTTAACCCGCACGTGAAAATTGCCATTGTTGCTGCAAAAACTCGTGGTTTTTGCAACACGCCCCACTAGTTCAAAAGGTGAAAAAGCGAGTTGAATTTGAATGCCCGTGGAAAATGATCACCGGTAAAGAGTGTTCACCGTTGGTATGCAATAAATCAGTATGAAAAATGGTCGAAATGATCACTGCATTAGCATGCCACCAAGGAGAAGTCTCAGCACTGTAGACCGTGGTCGAGCCATGGCATGGATTCAGGATGGTCAATCTGTTCGTCATGTTGCAAGACGTTTAGCAGTGTCCCACTCTACCATTCAGAGACTTCTTGAGAGATTTCAAGCTACCGGACATTTGGAAAATCGACCCTGCTCACGAAGAATTATATAAACCTTGTCTAAACTGAATGGCGGCCCTTAACTTTTGTCCAGTAGTATATATATAAATTTACCTGACTGTAGCGAAATTTGGTTCCTCTTGCTTTGTTGTGGAAAAAAATGTGTAGCGCGACTCCCACACACACACACACCAGCGCAAGGTCAGCGCGGCGGTCTTTCTTTGAAGTTTGTAGTAGACGGGAAATGTGAATTACGGTTAAAAGCCATACAGTATTACTGAAGAATGGGGAAATAGCTAATAGGAATGAATGGCGGACTTTCAAAGTTTGCATTTACTGGACATTAAATTATTCACTACAGGAGAACGCCTGGTTGGAATAATATTAAATAAAAATAATTCAACAAAGGAGATAGACTAGGAATTATATCCAAAAGGATAATATTCAAATATAAATAGTTTTAAAGATAATTAATATTTTTCACCTTCATCACATCGGCTAAAAGTTAGCTAATAATCTTTAAAAATTTATTACACTAACAAGCCTCAACGGATTTGTATAAAACTTATATGTAATGAAAGCCTCATATGGGGAAAAGGAAATGATACATAGAAAGGAAGGAAGAATATAAGTGTGTAGTAAACAGAAGAAAAAAACAAGTACAGGAAAAACACAGATTGCTTCAAATAGCCTCAAACCAGGAGATGAAACGAAAATCTTTTGGGACTTTTAGAGGTGCTTTCTCGTACGCGCGAGAGACTGAAATATAAGGACAGAGGGACGCGTTGAAAATCACACACACCAAATCCAGAAGCCAAAAGTGAGAAACTGGAAGACAGTATCTGCAAGAAAAGTTATTTTTTTCACGTTGCATGCAGGGCAGATTAACTTCAACCAAAATAATCTCACCGTGAGCTTATAGATCCTAAGAGGGTATGTAAGTTTATTAAAGATATATATATGAATAATATCATTTTATTTCAGATTTCATTCTGATTGATTGTATCAGATATAATAAAAAAGAGAATGACGCTAACCAGAGATAACCTTCACCGGCATTGTCAGGAAGCATAACCATTAATTGGTTAGCCACATATATCATGGCTAGTTCTTGCCTGGAAGCTTACGACATACCAGCAAGTACATAAGTGACTTGACATCCATAAGTGGAAGACAAAGGTTATATCGTACCCATGTATCATAACCTATGATTTATTCATGTAATTTGTTAATTCTGCACAGTATACATTATCTTATCATGCTATCTCTGTAACATACTACCATGATTCATTCATTTATATACAAACACTGAAGACATGGTCGCATCATGAACAGTAGTTGGTGGTGAGATTGTTGGAACAACATGGCCACCTATTACTTCTTGTTCCAGGTTTTTATGATCAATGTTTATGATCATTCCTGATCGAGAAACTAAAGACTTGAAGAAGTTGATCCAGCTCACTGAAGCCTAGAGGTCAACCAAACTTCAACACCTTAGTCCCCCGTAGTTATAGGGCGGGCTGAAGGAAAGTCTTCCGTACTCCAGTGTGTCGGAGGAACCTCGAGCAGACGTGGCTAAAGTTGAGTTTCTTTGTATCCATCCAACAAATCCTGTGAGCAGTTTCTAAAACGACTGTCTAATGATGACAACTAGAATTATATTATCACATAAGGTTACAATAGCGAAAGTAGCAACTTATACTTCTGAAGCCTAAATCTATTGTCCAGCTCAGAGTATTCACAGCTGTAACTCACTTGTGATACCAGTGTACTTCTCGGGCACTGGAACTTCATACTTTCTGGAGAGAGATTCTACTTCTGCTCTACCACTATTATCATAATAGGAAAGCCTTTCGCTACACTGGGGGCTCGTCCGGGATATTATTTTTTTTATCCTGAGCCACTATCTATGTATTCTTCTATCTTGAGCCACAAATAGTTTGTAAAAATAAATTTTTTTGAAAAAATTATAAAACTTAGAAATTTTTTTCGTAATAGTAGTACCATTGAGTACGAAGGAAATAGGAAACGCTCACACGGTTTTAAGGATTTGTCTTGTTCAAAGTAATTAATTGATTTTAATTAAGTTAGTTGGTTAGTGAAGATAAAATTATATACCCTCTGGTAAGTAAGCATCATGGCTGAATTGGTGAAGTTTAGAGCTGCGATTATGCAGGAAGGAAAAGACTTGGGTATGACAGGAGATGCTCTAATTCGACATATCACAACTGAAGTGGATAAATATTTAGATAGAGAGACTAAAAGAATGGAAGCTGAAGCTGAAAGAGAGACTAAAAGAATGGAAGTTGAGGCTGAAGCTAAGAAATTAGAGGCAGAAAGAGAAGCCAAAAGAATGGAAGCAGAGAGAGAAGCCAAAAGGTTAGAAGCAGAAAGAGAAGCCAAAAGATTTGAAGTTGAGACTGAAGCTGAAGAAAGAAGGTTATGAAGAACTCATGAGTTAAGTTTAAAGAAACTTGAACTCCAGGGAGCAGCTAGCAATCATGGTGCTAGCTCACCTCACTCTGAGAGCTCCAACCACAGCACAGCAAATGGAGCCATGAGTTTCCACCTGGATCTATTTATTGAGAAGGAGGACGCCATTGAGTCATACCTGAATAGATATGAGAGACTGGCCTCTACCTATGGATTGGAAAGGAAAAATGGAGCCTTAAGCTATCTCAGGGGTTGAGGGGAGTTTCATACGATGTTTATTTAAAACTCTCAAAAGAAGACCAGGAAGATTATGAAATCTTAAGACAAGCTTTACTGGTCAGGTACGAAAAGAATTCTGAATCTTATAGAAAGAGATTCCGAACTGCTAAGCTACTTCCAGGAGAAAACTATCACCAGTTTTCTGCCAGATTGGAAACTTATCTGACAAAATGGATTAGCTTAGGAAAGTGTCAAGATATAAAAGAAATGGTCATGATGGAACAACTGAGAGAATCCATGCCTCATGAAATGAGAAAATTTCTTATGGAGCAAGGAGCTGAGAGATTGGACGATATTTTAACCATGGCTGAAAGATATCAAGCAGCTCAGTCAGAAATGTCAGGAAATAAGAAGAAGCAGGGTGAGAACTTCAAACCTTCACAAAACTTTACCAACTATGAACACGGGGACAATTCCAACAAGAACAAACACAGAACTGATTATAAAGACAAAAACCCTCTAGGATCAGAAAAGAAACCTCCAAGAAAGGAAGGAAAGTGGTGTAAATCTTGCCAAGTGAGTAACCACAATACTGCGGAATGCAGACGGAAAAACCCTCCTCATCACGCTGCATGCCTTACAACAGAGAACAAGGGAAGGAAGGACCTGGCAGATAGTCAGAAGGACCTCCATCATCCCCCTGTCTGTGAGGAAGTGACCTTGAATGGCACCCAAGTCCTGTGCTTATATGATACAGGCTTGGACTTTGACTTAGTAGTGTGCTCTTCTCTGTTGAGTCCGGAACAGATGACCACAGAAACAGTGGAAATCAGAGAACCAGTCAAGGGAGCAGGAACCATGACACTGCCCATAGCCCGTATCAACATAAGATCTCGCTATGTGGAAGGAGAGATCAAAGCAGCAGTGATGGACAACCCTATCTACCCATTAATACTGGGATGTAAATATGTCTTTCTAGGAGAACCTATAAGACCCATAGTGATGGCAACAGTCCAGACCAGGGCAAGCTCTAAGAAAGAGGAGGACACTATCATCAATACTCATCCAGAAGAGATGAGAAAGGCTCAAACTGCTGACAGTACATTGAAGCCTTGCTTTGGCAAATTACCTAAAAGCCATAACCCTCCAGAGAAAGGAGACTTATATATGAAAAATGGCCTACTATATAGAAAAGCTGTAACAGGACCTAAAGGACATGGACAGCTTGTAGTGCCAAAATCATACAGGGAGCAGGTTATGAAGCTAGGACATGCTATACCCTTCAGTGGACATATGGGAATAGGGGCCACTGGACAACAGATATCCTGTCACTACTTTTGGCCAGGGATCACAGAGGACATAAAGAGGTATGTGAGATTCTGTCCAGAATGCCAAAGAGTAGCTCCTAAACATAGGACTGCACCAGCAACACTGGGAGAAATGCCCATCATGGGAACGCCCTTCGAACGTGTTGCCGTGGATATTGTTGGACCCCTCAGTAGGTCCAAGAAGAAAATGCATATATCTTAACCTTGATCGATACTTGCTCTATGTGGGGAGAGGCAGTAGCAATGTCATCGATAGATTCAAAACATGTGGCAGAGGCACTGTTAACAATATTCACCCGATTAGGTTTCCCACATCAAATATTGACTGACAATGGTTCTCAGTTTAGGGGAAAGCTAACACAAGAAGTATTCAGGTTATTTCAAGCTAGACATTATCACTGTAGCCCGTACCACGCCCAAGGGAATGGTCAAGTAGAGCGGTTCAATGGCACGCTCATTTCAATCCTTAGAAAGTTGGCTAATGATAAACCTGAAACTTGGGACACATACTTACCCTCAGCACTATTTGCCTATAGGGAAGTCCCACATAACTCCACAGGATTGGCTCCAGCTACATTGTTGTTTGGACGACCAATCAAAGGTCCACTGGAAGCATTGTTGCGGACATGGACTGATGAAAAAGCAGAAGAAACCGTGACTTCTTCATACCAATACGTCAACGAGTTGACATCTCGATTGAAAACAAGTTGGAAACTGGCAAATGATAACTTGAGACAGGCCAGGAGGAAGCGGGCTGCTTACTACAATAAAACAGCAAAAGATAGGGAACTTGAGGTGGGAGAAAAGGTTCTGTTACTGTTGCCCAGCAGCAATAATAAATTGCAAATTGGATGGCAGGGACCCTACGTCATATTGGAAAAACTTTCCCGGACCAACTATAAGATTGACAAGAAAGGAAAGGAGAAGGTGTATCATGCCAACCTTCTTAAAAAGTATTATGACAGGGAAGCATCAGAAGTTGCCCATATCATGACCCTGGCCATTGCAACAGAAATGCAGGATGAACCAATTTCCTTCACGGAATACCCCCTAACAACTACGGAAAGCTATGCTCAGGTTAATGTGAGTGAACATTTAACTCTTGAGCAGAGGAAAAAGATTCAGGAGGTGTTAGAAATCCATGCTGATGTACTCACAGATAAGCCGGGGTGTACTAATCTTTTAGAGTATGGCATGACGATTACTGACCCTACACCAGTTTGTATGCGGACATACCCTATACCTTATGCTAAAGGACAGGCACTCAAGGATGAGATTGACTATCTCTTAAGAGAGAAAATTATTTCAAAGTCTGAATCTCCCTACAGCTCAAGTGTGGTGCTATTAAGGAAACCTAGTGGTGAACACAGGTTATGCATTGCTTATAGGAAACTAAATGCTATCACTGAATCTCAGGTAGACCCATTACCTGACACCAATCAGTTGTTTGCTACATTGAGTAAGGCTCGGTATTTTTTCAAAAGTAGATCTAAGCAAGGGATACTACCAAATACCAGTGAAACCAGAAGTTAGGAAACTGTTAGCCTTTAGTACACCGGATGGACATTACGAGTTCAATGTACTCCCATTTGGTTTAAAGAATGCTCCAAGTATCTTCACTAGAATGATGAGGAAATTGTTGGAACCATTACAAAATCCTCATATCACCAACTTCATGGATGATATTCTGATTGCTACCACTACCTTCGAGGAACACGTAGTAGCACTCTCCATGTTGTTGGATAGACTGAGAGAAACTGGATTGACAGCACGTCCAACTAAGTGTCATATTGGATGTGAGACATTGGAATTTTTAGGTCACACTATCTCTACAGGGCAAATGTCTCCCGACCCAAAGAATGTAGAGAAAATGAGAAAAGCACCAAGACCACAAACTAAGAAGGATGTAAGATCCTTTGTGTCATTGTGCGGGTTTTATCAGAAATATATACCCCATTTCAACTCATTGTGCGTGCCATTAACCGACTTAACCAAAAAAGGTCAGCCGGATAAAATACAATGGACTGCGGAGTGTGAACAGGCTTATACAGAGTTGAAAAATAAGCTGACAAATAAACCTATCCTTGCCCTTCCCGATCTCACACAAGAATTCGTACTAAGAACGGATGCTAGCAATGTAGGCATCGGAGCAACATTACTACAGCGGGCAGACACACCGCCACATATGCTTCTACCAGTAGCGTTTGCCAGTAGAAAGTTAAATACAGCTGAAAGAAATTATTCTACCGTTGAACGTGAATGCCTCGCTTTGGTCTGGTCAATCAACAAATTCGCCCCTTTTCTTTACGGGAAACACTTCATTGTGGAAAGTGATCACCAGCCTTTGATGTTTTTAGCAGTGTCTAAAAAAATTAAATTCACGACTTTTAAGGTGGAGTTTACTGTTATCTCCATATTCGTTCAATGTGAGATACATTCCAGGACGGGACAATCTTGGACCCGATTTTCTAAGTCGTCATCCTATCAAAGGAGATATAGAAAAACAGAAAAGTAAGGAGAAACTGCAGCATGAGTTACCAAAAAGTTAACTGTGCATGCACTGTTTTAAAGAAGAGGGCTCTGTAGCGAAATTTGGTTCCTCTTGCTTTGTTGTGGAAAAAAAAATGTGTAGCGCGACTCCCACACACACACACACACCAGCGCAGGTCAGCGCTGCGGTCTTTCTTTGAAGCAGCGGTCTTTCTTTGAAGTTTGTAGTAGACGGGAAATGTGAATTACGGTTAAAAGCCATACAGTATTACTGAAGAATGGGGAAATAGCTAATAGGAATAAATGGCGGACTTTCAAAGTTTGCATTTACTGGACATTAAATTATTCACTACAGGAGAACGCCTGGTTGGAATAATATTAAATAAAAATAATTCAACAAAGGAGATAGACTAGGAATTATATCCAAAAGGATATTATTCAAATATAAATAGTTTTAAAGATAATTAATATTTTTCACCTTCATCACATCGGCTAAAAGTTAGCTAATAATCTTTAAAAATTTATTACACTAACAAGCCTCAACGGATTTGTATAAAACTTATATGTAATGAAAGCCTCATATGGGGAAAAGGAAATGATACATAGAAAGGACGGAAGAATATAAGTGTGTAGTAAACAGAAGAAAAAAACAAGTACAGGAAAAACACAGATTGCTTCAAATAGCCTCAAACCAGGAGATGAAACGAAAATCTTTTGGGACTTTTAGAGGTGCTTTCTCGTACGCGCGAGAGACTGAAATATAAGGACAGAGGGACGCGTTGAAAATCACACACACCAAATCCAGAAGCCAAAAGTGAGAAACTGGAAGACAGTATCTGCAAGAAAAGTTATTTTTTTCACGCTGCATGCAGGACAGATTAACTTCAATCAAAATAATCTCACCATGAGCTTATAGATCCTAAGAGGGTATGTAAGTTTATTAAAGATATATGTATGAATAATATAATTTTATTTCAGATTTTATTTCTGATTGATTGTATCAGATATAATAAAAAAGAGAATGACGCTAACCAGAGATAACCTTCACCGGCATTGTCAGGAAGCATAACCATTAATTGGTTAGCCACATATATCATGGCTAGTTCTTGCCTGGAAGCTTACGACATACCAGCAAGTACATAAGTGACTTGACATCCATAAGTGGAAGGCAAAGGTTATATCGTACCCATGTATCATAACCTATGATTTATTCATGTAATTTGTTAATTCTGCACAGTATACATTATCTTATCATGCTATCTCTGTAACATACTACCATGATTCATTCATTTATATACAAACACTGAAGACATGGTCGCATCATGAACAGTAGTTGGTGGTGAGATTGTTGGAACAACATGGCCACCTATTACTTCTTGTTCCAGGTTTTTATGATCAATGTTTATGATCATTCCTGATCGAGAAACTAAAGACTTGAAGAAGTTGATCCAGCTCACTGAAGCCTAGAGGTCAACCAAACTTCAACACCTTATTCCCCCGTAGTTATAGGGCGGGCTGAAGGAAAGTCTTCCGTACTCCAGTGTGTCGGAGGAACCTCGAGCAGACGTGGCTAAAGTTGAGTTTCTTTGTATCCATCCAACAAATCCTGTGAGCAGTTTCTAAAACGACTGTCTAATGATGACAACTAGATGGCAAGAGATAATGTGACAATCCTTTTGTTGTAAATTCAGTGGAAGATAAATCCAAGACTTTTTCTATTAGTTATTTTAATTTGTAACTGTAAATAATCATACATTTTACCATCTTCCAACACCCATTTATCATTACAAGAATATATAGATGTACATAATAAATTGGATAATTGTACTCATTTGACTTGTTAAATTTTTAACTGTTAAATTTTGAGTTACCTTTTCAAATTTAATTATATTATCACATAAGGTTACAATAGCGAAAGTAGCAACTTATACTTCTGAAGCCTAAATCTATTGTCCAGCTCAGAGTATTCACAGCTGTAACGCACTTGTGATACCAGTGTACTTCTCGGGCACTGGAACTTCATACTTTCTGGAGAGAGATTCTACTTCTGCTCTACCACTATTATCATAATAGGAAAACCTTTCGCTACACTGACCTATGACAGTAGTTTTCCACGGGGATTATACTCAAGAGAATTCACTGTTCAGAATCGACCATCAACTCAGAGAACAGCCGATAATTATTATCATTAACATTTGCATAATATAACAGAGTGTCTCAGCCACTAGAGGCTGGACCGCACCGGACCAATATATTTTTCTTTCTATGACGGTGCCCATTACGAATACGTCTTATTCCAATCAACTGAATGCAGTGATACAGGAATTATCCAGGAAAACAATTAACGCACCAACTTTGGCGACTACCTTGACATTAGCAGTAAGCACCAAGGATAGTCTGGGGCCGGATTTGGCAACGAACATGACACTGTAGGGTCATATTACTTGTTAGTGTTTTTTTCAAGGGATACCTGCAACAACTTTTGGGTAAGCGAGTATGCGAGTGGCCACAGAATGACTGAGTGAAAGAATAAAAAGAGAGAAACATATTTTCCTTCGTTACCACCAGTATACTAATCTTCTTTTTTTTCTCATTAACCTGAGTATTTACGGGATAGCTTAATTAGGAACTTGTTCTTTTCCCTTACTGACTATTCCATACCCTTAGTGTTAACTTTTGATCTTTTGGGCTAATTCACCTCTGTTGGAATCTTATTTTTTTTCCTTTACAAGAGGGGAGGACCTATTGGGTTATTTTCATTTGTCTGTAAACCATGCTTTATTGATGTATACGCTTGATGTTGTGAAGTTCAAAGTGATAATAAACCTAATAAACTTAAGTTATCGTGTTGGTCAAACCCCTACCCATATCTGTTATCCATAGTTTGTTTTCACGTTTGTGCGTATTTGTCACAGAATTGTGTGTATGTGGGTGCAGTGTAACTTGTATTTGGTATAAGGAGAGAAAGTTCGTCTGATTAAAATATAGTCGTAAAGATAGGCTGGATTAGAGAAACTACTTACTCCAGAGACTGATCATCCTCTTACACTATCACCCTCGTGAGAAAAACTATTTCTTACACCCTATTCTCACATAGATACCACTATCACCTCTGCTCGGACAGGACAATAAATATCTCAGACCTATCTTGTAAAAATTACGACACTTGCTGTGGGGCTAAGAGATGTTTTCCCTCAAGATGCCACATTAGTCGGGTATTAATATCCGCTCCATCAATTTTCCAACACAGCTAAGTAGACTGATAGGTCTGTTGCCATTTGGTTCTGTCTGAACTTTGTCTTTCTTAGGTATTGGAATCAGTATGGCGTCTTTCCAAGGCTGTGGTACTATTTCTCTTCTCCAGCTGCAGTATAGGATGGCCAAAAGCTTCTTTTTTGCTTTTGTTCCTAGGCCTGTTAGCATTTCATTGGTTATCCCATCTTTTCCAGGTGACTTCTTTTTCTGTAGCACCCTCATTGCTCTTCCATTTCTTGCATTGTTAACTTTGCCATCATGTGTTCTTCTGGTGCAAGCTTTTTGTTGTCATGACTCCTTTGTTCATCAATGACGGCCTTTCTTCTGTCTATAGGGACATCAATGTGGTTTGCACCAGCATAGTGTTCCATGAGTGCATTTGCAGCTTTTTTTTTCCCGAGAGCATATTTCACCTTGTTTGATTGTGATGTGATTTTTGTAAGGTTCTTCGTTGTTCAAAGGTCTAACTAGTTTCCACAGTTTGTTCCCTTCTTTATCTACGTTGAGATTTTCTGTTGTTTGCTTCCAGCAGTCTCTTGTTGTTTGGTTTAATGTTCTTTTGTACTTTGCAGTGGTTGCTTTGAGCAAGATGTTTGCCTCAGTTGTTTGTTCTGTTTCTGCCGTGTCTCTGGCCTCTGTTACCTCATCTTCAAGTTTTTGCAGTTTTTCATTCCAGTATGGTTTATAGTTCTTTCTTGGGGGTCTTTAGAGGGTTCAGTGTTACTAAAGTAGATCACTAAAGCTCCTGGGTTGCCGACCCCTGCTCTACATTGTCAATAGCTGGATGAGTGAATTAAAGTAGAAAGAGCGTGGTACATAAACCTCGTGACATTCTCTGTTTATCAAGGTATTGACAGCCCACCGGAAAAAGGTTAGAGAGATGAGAACAAGTTGACACGGAAGCCACTGAACTGCCAGGCTAATGATATGGTGATACAATTCTTCAGGAATTGGCTCTTACATTAGGAGGAGACAAGACACTCAGCTGACTCTAGACACCTTCTTCGCAAGGTGGCAGCCTGCTATTACCCGGACTAACCCATGTTCATCGTCACCAACAAGATATAATTGGTGTCATCATGTCGCAGGCGACATAATGGAAGGGAAGTCATGCTCTAAGTCATCTCTTTCTTTTCATCTCTCTCTCTCTCTCTCTCTCTCTCTCTCTCTCTCTCTCTCTCTCTCTCTCTCTCTCTCTCTCTGTCTCTCTCTCTTTCTCACAACCTCCATCAATCAAATTACCTGAAGGACCGCTGTTGAGTGTCAAATCAATATATGTGTGTTTTGTAATTGTTTATTTAGTAATTACATATGTGTGTGTGTATGTGTGTTTGTGTGAACAATAAATTCTAATACGCCCTGTCTCAGTATTTACACAGTCTCAAGCTTGTAGTGTATAGCTTGTAGTGCCCAGCACTCGATGATGTTAGGAAAATGCTCTTTCCTCCGAGGCCAGATAATTGGAACATCGTGTACAGATAAACAAAACCACCTGCGAAAACATGCAGATTTCGCTACATGGCACTGGGCCGAAAGACGAGAGCCCAAGCGCCGCTGGATCAATAACAACAACAACAACAACAACAACAGTAGTGTATAGACCGCTATGGAAACAAGGTATATATGTTTGTGTTCGCCTGTAAGTGTGCATATTTTGGGACATTCGATTTACATGCTTGCATGCACTTGTAAGATGTGTATGTGAGTGTATATATATATATATATATATATATATATATATATATATATATATATATATATATATATATATATATATATATATATATATGTATGTATATGTGTGTGTGTGTGTGTGTGTGTGTGTGTGTGTGTGTGTGTGTGTGTGTGTGTGTGTGTTCATTGGGTCCAAGTATTCGTGTGTGGCTGTATTTAAGTATGGATGTGTTTGTGTATTAGTGAGCGAGTGTGTGGATATGTCTACACATTTTTACGTTTATGTGTGTGTATCTTTGTTCATGTTCGTAATAGTGTGTGCATATTTTGGGTGCTTGAGTATGTGTGGTATATGTCGCAGAGGAAATTTTGTAAACTTCTTCTCCAATCAGGGGTCTAGAAGAAAGAGAGCCTGGTAGGTTAAGGCTGAAAATTTCATGAGACAAAGATCAAAACGATACACAACAATATTCATGCGCCGAGTGAGTATTTTTGGTCTTTGATTATGCGTGCGAATTTATGCGCGTGCACATCACAACCACTAATTCTCGGGCTTTGAACATCTATAACTGCCACCTTTGGAGATAAGAGTTGCGTGACACTTGTCGTGGAAACGATGTCACTGCGCATATGCCAGATACCACATAATGAGTAATGCCAATTTGATAACTTAGTTGTTCCGCTATGCGCCTTTCTGTTGCTTCTCGTGCCAGTCTTCTATTTGTTTGGCTTACATAATCCCTCCTTATATGATCTCATTAATGCTCAACAGAATTCTTTTTTTGGCTCAACACGTTATGAATATTTTCCTCATTCATCTTTTTATGCTTCACCAACCAAACATTAAGAAGTATATATATGTGTGTGTGTGTTGGGGGGTGGGGGTGGGGGGGGGGAGGGAGGATGTATATATGATGCAGCCAGGAAAACTCTTTTACTTGTCAGAATATCTGGTTTAAAAAAATGAAAACTATCAAAAAGAAATATTTTTTTATTGTGTGTTTTGGTTCATGATATTGTTTTAGAAATATTTATGGACTATCTGTTAAACTTAACAAAAGTTGTTAGATACAACTGTCAAGAATAAAACAAGATCTTAACTGACTATGGGAATGCGCCGCTGAAGTGAAATACCTCAGCTGCTTACTTTCGACGTTTTTTCCTCTCTTCTGCCTGTTGTGTGAGCTTCTTTTCTCCCACTTGGTTCGATCGGCATCTTCATCCTCCCAGGTTGCTGGATTTATATCCAGTGCCCTCATGTCTCTCTTGCACACATCTTTGAATATCAGCTGCGGTCGCCCAACTGTTCTTGTGCCATCTACCAGTTGTCCGTAGAAGAAATCTATCGGGATGCGACCATCTTCCATGCGGCGAGTGTATCATTGCGAGACGTTTCAACAGCACAATGGATTTCACCAGGCATGTGGTAAAAGGAAATTTATGTAGATGTAATAATCTACTTAAATTGCATGCTGACGAAAAGATCAGAGAAGAACAAGCGGGTTTCAGGCCGAAACGATCATGTATTGATCAAATATTCACACTAAGAACAATTATAGAAGAATCAGTGGAAATGCAATCGCCACTTATTATCACCTTCGTCGATTTTCAGAAAGCCTTTGATAGTCTACACCGCCCATCATTGTGGAAGATACTTACAATCTATGGTTTTCCAACAAAATAAGTGAATATAATCAAAGCGCTATATTACAATGCAAGATGTTGTGTTAGAACAAATAAAGGGAATACAGAATGGTTTACAGTAGAAACAGGGGTGAAACAAGGCTGTATTATGTCACCACTACTTTTTGGAATAGCTATTGATTGGGTTATGAGAAACTATACCCCAATGAACAATTAGGTATAAAATGGACAAATGGAAAATTCCTGGGGGACCTGGATTTCGCAGATGATTTAGCATTCTTAAGTTCAACACCCAGACAATCCCAAGAAGCAGTAAATAATTTGTGTCATCTTTCGGTTAAAATAGGTCTCCAAATAAATGCCTCTAAAACTAAAGTTATGAACTTTTCTAACGAGAACTTTAATATCATCCTGAACGGGGAAAAACTACAGAAAGTTGAAAGTTTCAATTATTTAGGCAGTAAAATGACTCAGGATGGTGACACAACAAGAGAAATTCATACTAGAATTGCTTTGGCAGCTAGCACCTTCAATAGATTATCTAACATTTGGAAATTACGATTATTGAATATACATACCAAGCTTCGTCTGTTTAATTCAAATGTTATCTCAGTGTTAACATACGGCTGTGAGAGTTGGAAAATAACAAAATCATTGGAGAACAAGCTGAATACATTCGAGAACAAATGTCTTAGAAAACTCATGAACATCAGTTGGAAAGAATTCAAGACTAATCGACAAATAAGAGAAGACTAGGCAGAAATATGTCTCCAACTATATAAGGAAAAGACGATGGTCATATATCGGTCATGTCCTACGAATGCAAAACAACAGAATACCATTGCAGGCACTCACTTGGGTTCCTGATGGTAAGAGGAAAAAAGGAAGACCAAAAGAAACACTCAGAAGAACAATAATAAGAGAAGGAAGAACGTTGGGATTAAACAATGTGCAAGAGCTAAGAGGAGTGGCGTCACAACGTACAACCTGGAGAGCACTGGTTTCTGCCTTATGCGCCGTGTTTGGTGCTTAAAGAATTTATTATTAATAATCATATCTAAAGGTCTTTTATATTTGGACATGCGCCCTAATATAACCGACTAGGTTGAACGGAACGCGCCTTGCCTAAACCAGGCAAAATTTTATTTTTTAAAAATGGAGATGTAAGGATAAGTATGAGGATCTGAAGACAATCATGTGAATGAAAGACAAAGTATTTAGATGTAAGGATATGTATGAGGATGAAAGGACATTATGTAGAAGAAAGAGGATTTATGTGGAAGAAAAGGACATTTATGTGTAAGAAATGGTATTTATGTGGAAGAAAGGACATTATATGGTAAAAATAGCATTTATGTGGAAGAAAATACATTTATGTAGAAGAAGGGACATTTATGTGGAAGAAAGGATATTTATGTGGAAGAAAAGATATTTATGTGGAGGAAAGAATATTTATGTGGAAGAAAAATATTTATGTGGAACAAAAGATATTTGTGGAACAAAAGACATTTATGTGGAAGAAAATACATTTATGGCATTTATGTTGGAGAAAGGACATTTATGAGGAAGAAATGACATTCGTGAGGAAGAAATGGGAATTCATGAGGAAGAAATGGCACTTATGACGAAGAAAGGACATCCATGACATTTATGTGGAAGAAAGGACATTTATGTGGAAGAAAGGACATTTATGTGGAAGAAAGGACATTTATATAGAAGAAAGGACATTTATATGGAAGAAAGAACATTTTTGACATTCATGAGGAAGAAAGGACATTGATGTGGAAGAAAGGACATGTATGACTTTTATGAAGAAGAAAGGACATTTATGAGGACGAAAGGACATGTATGAGGAAGAAAGGGCATTTATGTGAAAGAAAGGACATTTATGTGGAAGAGGCAGCATGCTGCTGCAGAGACTAACAGACCTCTTCCACTCAGTATGGGATGAAGAACAGATACCACAGGAATTAAAAGATGCCACCATCGTTCACATATACAAGCGAAAGGGAAATCATCAATCATGTGACAACCATAGGGGAATCTCCCTATTATCTATTGCGGGCAAAATCCTGGCTCGAGTCCTGCTCAATCGCTTGACTGTTCATCTCGAATCGCAGGACTTACTTCCAGAGAGTCAGTGTGGTTTCCGAGCAGGCCGCGGGACCGTCGATATGATATTTGCTGCTCGCCAACTTCAGGAGAAATGCCAGGAACAGCACAGTGACCTATACACAACATTTATTGACTTGACCAAGGCTTTTGACACTGTCAATAGGGACGGACTATGGAAAATTATGGCGAAATTCGGCTGTCCCGATAAGTTCATCTCAATTGTCCGCCAGTTTCATGAAGGTATGATGGCTCGCGTATTGAATGATGGATAACCTTCTGAACCCTTTCCCGTCACAAATGGTGTCAAACAGGGTTGTGTGCTCGCCCCGACACTATTCAGTATGATATTTGCTGCCATGCTGTCTAACGTTACGCATGACAGTAGCGACGGCATACACATCAGATACAGGACAGATGGGAATCTGTTCAATTTGAGACGATTACAGTCCTTTACGAAGGTGAATGAAACAATGATCTCTGACCTCGTCTTTGCGGACGACTGTGCCCTCAACACCTCACAGAACTGGACATGCAGAACAATATGAGGAGGCTTTCTGTAGCGTGTGATGACTTTGGCCTTACCATCAATACGAAGAAATCTGAAGTAATGTTGCAACCTGCTCCTGGGAAACCTTACTGTGAACCAAATATCACAGTAAAGAACCAACGTCTCCAAGTGGTGGACAGCTTCACTTATCTAGGCAGTACCCTTACCAAAGATGCGAATATCGACTCCGAGGTCAACAACAGAATTGCAAAGGCAAGTGCAGCTTTCGGAAGACTAAGAGTAAATGTCTGGGATCGACAAGGAATTAGTGCAGCCACCAAGATAAAAGTATATCATGCAATAGTACTCACTACCCTCCTGTATGCCTGTGAAACATGGACAGTGTATAGCAGACATTGCAAGAAGCTTAATCATTTCCACATGAGCTGTCTTCGCAGGATCCTGAGGATCAAGTGGCATGATAGAGTATCTAATTCTGAGGTCCTCAACAGAGCACATATCTCAAGCATCTACACATTGCTGCAGAGAGCCCAAACTAGATGGGCCGGACATGTTGTTCGCATGCCCGAAAAACGCATCCCAAAGCAGTTGATGTACAGCGAACTCTCCACGGGTAAGCGAACAGCAGGGGGACAAAAGAAACGCTTCAAAGACACACTGAAAGCATCGTTGAGCAGCTTCAAAACTGAGGTCTCCTCCTGGCAGACTATCGCACAGGATCGCTGTGCCTGGCGGACAAACATTACTCAAGGTGCTCGCATTGCAGAACAGAATTTAGCTGATAAGGCAGAAGGCAAGCGTGCTGCAAGAAAGGCCAGAATGCACAGCAACACTACTATCGACTCTAACCATGTGTGCCCCGTATGTGGCAGGGCCTGTAGGGCCAAAATAGGATTAATTAGTCACATGAGATCACGGCACAGATGTGTCACAACTCAAGTCTGAAGCTGTCGCCATCTTCGCTTGCGATGGGCAACTATTATTATTATTATGTGGAAGAAAGGAATTTATGACATTCATGAGGAAGAAAGGACAAATTATGTGGAAGAAAGGACATTTATGTGGACAAAAGGATATTTATGTGGAGGAAAGGACATTTATGCGGACAAAATGACATTTATGTGGAAGAAAGGACATTTATGTGGACAAAAGGATATTTATGTGGAGGAAAGGACATTTATGTTGTGATAGTGTATTTATGTGAAGAATATGATATTTATGTAGATAAAAGTACATTTATGTGTTGCGTAAATGCAGGTAATGATAACAGGGTTGAACTTGAAGAAACACCAATACAAGATGTAGAATGGTACACATATCTTGGCAGCAATATAGACAAAGTTGGAGGGACAGACAGTGATATCAAAATAAGAATACAAAAAGCAAGAGGAGCTTTCATTGCATTGGGAAATATATGGAGATCAAGAGAAATCGGATCCAACACGAAAATAAGAATCTTCAACTCAAATGTGAAATCAGTCCTATTGTATGGCTCTGAGACATGGAGAACAACAAAGACAACAACCAAAAAGCTACAGACTTTCATAAATGGGTGCTTGCGTAGAATAGAAGGATTAAAATTGTATGACAAGGTTACCAATGTGGAACTGAGGACAAGAACTAGACAAGTGCCAGTGGAACAAGAGATGAGAAGAAGACGATGGCGTTGGATAGGACACACACCGAGGAAACCTGTTGATAGCATTACAAGGCAGTCCTTGTTCTGGAACCCTCAGGGCAAGAGAGGCAGAGGTAGACCAAGAAGCACATGGAGAACGGAGCTGGAAACAGAGGTGAAAATGATGAGGAAAACGTGGAAAGAACTTGAGATGATGGCACGTGACATGAGGACTTGGCATGTGATTGTTGAAGGCCTATGCTCCTTTGGGAGTGGAGGGTTATGAGTGAATGAATAAGAAAGGACATTTATGTGAAAAAAGGGCGTGTATGAAGAAGAAAGGACATTTATGAGGAAGAAAGAGTATTTATTTGGAAAAAAGGACATTTATGTGGAATTAAGGGTATTTATGAGAAGAACAGAACATTTTGAGGAACTTCTCAAGAGACCATCTCCAACAAATCCTCCAGACATCCAGATAGCAGAAGAGGAGCTACAAATCAGCTGTGAACGACCAAGTAGAGAAGAAATAAAGAAAGCCATAAAGCTTCTGAAAGATGGAAAAGCAGTTGATCCAGATTGCATTCCAGCAGAGGCCATCAAAACAGATATTGATACCTCTACAGAGATATTATACAAACTACTTGGCAAAGTCTGGGAGAGAGAGGAAATACTAGCAGAATGGAAGGAAGGTTACCTGGTCAAGTTGCCTAAGAAGGGAAATTTGCAAGAGTGCACACATTATAGAGGAATAATGTTACTATCAGTGCCAGCAAAAGTATTAAACAGAATCATCCTGGAGAGATTAAAAGAGTCCATAGACAAGCAACTGAGAGATGAACAAGCAGGTTTTCGACAAAATAGATCCTGTACAGACCAGATAGCCACATTGAGAATAATAGTTGAACAAAGTCTGGAATGGAATTCACCACTATACATCGGATTCGTGGACTATGAAAAGGCATTTGATAGTGTAGACAGACTATCGCTTTGGAAATTGATGAGGCATTATGGAGTTCCCATGAAGATCATTAACTTAATAAAGAAGACCTATGAAGACATGACATGCAGAGTTCTTCATGAAGGACAACTTACAGAACCGTTTAGGATTAGAACGGGAGTGAGACAGGGATGCCTCTTGTCTCCATTTCTTTTCTCTCTAGCAATAGATTGGGTTATGAAAACATCGACATCACACAACAGAAATGAAATCCAGTGGAATCTGACTAAACAGCTTGATGATCTGGATTTTGCAGATGACTTGGCTCTCTTGTCCCATAACCATAATCAGATGCAAGAGAAAATGAAAATTCTCGAGGAGAGGTCACAACAAGTGGGCCTGAAAATACACAGGGAACAGACAAAGATTATGAGAATAAATGCAAGAAATGATAACAAGGTTGAACTTGAATAAACACAACTAAAAGATGTAGAATCGTACACATATCTTGGAAGTAATATAGACAAAGTTGGAGGGACAGACAGTGATATCAAAATAAGAATACAAAAAGCAAGAAGAGCTTTCATTGCATTGGGAAACATATAGAAAAGAAGAGAAATCAAGTCCAACACGAAAATAAGAATCTTCAACTCAAATGTGAAGTCAGTCCTATTGTATGGCTCTGAGACATGGAGAACAACAAAAACAACAACCAAAAAGCTACAGACTTTTATAAACGGGTGCTTGCGTAGAATAGAAGGACTGAAATGGTATGACAAAGTCAGAAATGTGGAATTGATGACAAGAACCAGACAAGTGCCAGTGGAACAAGAGTTGAGAAGAAGACGCTGGCGATGGATAGGACACACATTGAGGAAACCTGTTGATAGCATTACAAGGCAGTCTTTGTTCTAGAATCCACAGGGAAAGAGAGGCAGAGGTAGACCAAAAAACACATGGAGAAGAGAACTGGATACAGAGGTGAAAATGATGAGGAAAACATGGAAAGAACATGAGCGGATGGCACAGGACAGGAAGACTTGCCATGGGTTTGTTGAAGGCCTATGCTCCTTGGGGAGCTAAAGGGTATTGATTGATGAGAAGAAATGACATTTACGAGGAAGGAAGTACTTTTATGTTGTGATAGGATATTTTGATAGGATATTTATGTGAAGAATAAGATTTTTGTGTTTATAAAAGGACATTTACGTGTTGCGTAAGAAAGGACATTTATGTGGAATAAATGGCATGTATGAAGAAGACAGGACATTTATGAGGAAGAAAGAGCATTTATTTGGAAGAAAGGGTATTTATGTGGAAGAACAGGCACTTATGTGGAAGAAAGGACGTTTATGTGGATGATAGGATAATTATGTAAATGAAGAGACACACTTGTGGATGAAAGTACATTTATGTACATGTCAGGACATTTATATAGTAAGAACATTTATTTAATGTAAGGACAGTTATGTTGATGAGAAGATATCTCTGTGGATGGTATAACAACTGTGTGGATAAAATAATATTTTTGTTCTTAAAAGGGCGTGTAAGTGGATGGAGGGTTATGTTTGTGGATGATGGTCATGTTTGTAGATGATGGACATGTTTGTGGATGATGAACATGTTTGTGGATGATGGACATGTTTGTGGATGATGGTCATGTTTTGTAGATGATGGACATGTTTGTGGATGATGGACATGTTTGTGGATGATAGACATGTTTGTGGATGATGGACATGTTTGTGGATGATGGTCATGTTTGAAGATGATGGACATATTTGTGGATGATGGACATGTTTGTGGATGATGGACATGTTTGTGGATGATGGACATGTTTGTGGATGATGGTCATGTTTGTAGATAATGGACATGTTTGTGGATGATGGACATGTTTGTGGATGATGGGCATGTTTGTGGATGATGGGTTTGTTTGTAGATGATGGACATGTTTGTGGATGATGGACATGTTTGTGGATAATGGGCATGTTTGTGGATGATGGGCATGTTTGTAGATGAGGGGCATGTTTGTGGATGAGGGGCATGTTTGTGGATGATGGACATGTTTGTGGATGATGGACATGTTTGTTGATGATAGACATGTATGCATATGGTGGGTATGTTTGTGGATGATTGACATGTATGTGGATGGTGGACATGTTTGTGGATGATGGAGAAATTTGTGGACAACACGACATGTATGTAGATGACAGGGCATGTATGTGGATTACACGGCATGTATGTGGATGAAGGGTTATTATGCGATTGAAAAAGGCACATTTGTGAATAAACAGGCATGTAAGTGGATGATAGACCATTACGTGAATGAAAGGGCAGCTATGTGGATGTATTGGCATTTAAGTTGATGTAAGGTCAGTTATGTGGATGTACGGTCGGTATGTAGCGACCGTGAACTATGGAGAAATTTGAGAATTTCAACATCTTAATTTGGGAGAACTTCCGGTAACGCAGAAATATTACCTCCACTGCTGACTCCTTCTCTTTAAGAAGGTGCTCCATCTTCTTGATGACGTCATCCAACAAAGAAGCCATGTTCTCCGAAGTTCTGGTTGCTACGCTTAAGCCCTTCACCTGGGAACAGAGGTATGGATCGAGGAATAGATAGATGATTGAACTGATTAACAGAATAATGGATAGATGGTTCAATGAATGGTTGAATGGATGAATAGATAGATGATTGAACTGATGGCTAGATTGTTTGTTTGTTTGTTTGTTTGTTTGAATCCCTGGGAGCGAGTTATTCACTCTTTTGCCCTTTAGGGGACGAGTTATTGACTCGTTCATACCCTTGAGCCAGTTATGGGAGGTGAGGTGTGGGCTTTGTTTCAACCCCAAGGGAGCATCCTAGACTCAGCGGTATGGTACACCAGGCCCATTTTGGCGTGCGTGCGATACCAAGAGGTTTGATACTCTCTACCCGGTGCATGGGGGGTTATATCTCCGAGACAAAACTGACACGAGCAATCAGTCACCGGCCATGGCACGAGCAGCCAGGCATCATAGTGGCGCGGTGGCGAAGCCACCGCAACCATATGGCTGTCAAAAGTGGGCTTTCTTGCAACCCCAAAGAGCATCCTGGACTCTGAAGCATAACGCACCAGTCCCACTTTGGAGTGTGTGCCATGTTCCAAGGTTTGATGGCTCTCTACCCTGAAAAGGGGGTTATATTTTCGAGACAAGGAGCGGTCTTGGGCTTTGTTGCAACCCCAGGGAACCTCCTGTCGGGTAGCGAGGGTGCAATGCCACGAGAAAAGAGGTTCTCTACCCTGCAAAGGGAGTGTGGTGGATTTGATGTTAAGAAATGTTGTTGTTATGTACTCTTAGTGTACTGAATGAGGTCAGCTGTGAAGGTCCCTGAATATAATAAATATTATGTTAAGTTACAGGGTACCTTTCTGCTACCGCCTTTATGATCTCACTCAGACTTATTATTTGACTAGAATGTATGATGATGATGACTACGTTTGGTGTCTAGGGTTATGTATAAGTAGTGTAATGTTGCATTAACCAACTAAACATATACACAAGTATTTTATTATCCAACACAACACAACAGTACTACAACAATCACATACACACTACACTTTACAAGACTATCTTAAGTAAGTCAGTGGTTGAATTTTGTGTAACGTTAATAATTTTTTCAATTTATTATCCTGATTCTATTTTGTTTGAATCAGGATTGACAATCAAAAGTGAAATCAATGGAATTATTTACAATATTCAATTTATACAATGGATCTTCTGTCCATAATATAAGTATTAATATAATAAAAGTGTGTAGGTGTAGTTTTCTAAATAGGATAATACTGGTATATGTAAAATGGTAGGTTGTTGGTTATCATCACTCCCTATCGTTCATTTTCGTTTCAATTTTCACAGGTGGAATTCGTTTATTTGATAATGTCAGTTTTTATGTTTAATAACTGAGGTTCATAGAGGTTGAGACTCTCGGTGCCGAACAGGCACTTAACTTCGAAGGAGAACCCTGGTAAGTCTTGTCCTAGGCTCGATGGACCATCTGGTTCACTTCATAAAAGGCAATGGCCTCCAGTACGTGCCCGAATTATGCAACAAAGTCAGGAATCAATCAGTTCCCACGAGCCTGGTTTTATGTGACTGTCAGGGCCACAAAACCCCCCAATTTCAATGAATATTACACACAAACAACGATGACTGGCCGATCTGGCCCCAGTTTATCACTGCCCTGTCCAGAAGTTTATAATATTTGTATTTAGAATTACACTTCTGCTCTCATCGTCTCGTGGCAAGATTTTTTTAAGAAATGGCGTCCTAGCCTAACAATTTTTCCTCAATATCAACTAAGCTGGCCAATAGAAGCAGACGACTATGAATTTTAAATCGAACTTTAAAAAAACAATTCCCAAAATACTACGTTTACTACTACAAGTATATTTTTAGTGTTAGGTTAACCAATCCCCTCTCGCCTTCCTTTAAACTACAGCCAATCAAAATCTTGGTACCTTTTAGTCCTATTTACCCAAAGCTTTTTTCAAAATATGTTATGAAAAAATTAAGCAGGCGTGATCTTTTTTCTCGTCAGTCCGTCTTATCATACATAATATTATTGCCATTATTTTGGTTATTTTTTGTACTAGTGGGTAACTGACACCATATTATTGCTCAGGACATCATAAGGCATCCGAATATATAATTTTTATGGCCCTATGTATTATGGTTCATAATTCCATATTTTTTCTATGTTAGTCTTCAAATCTAGAAACTACCACATGTTCCATTCTTTTTCTAACTATTTTCAACCTAAATACGAGAATCTTCCGTAGTACGTTAGAATTACGTCATTCCTTATAAGAGCTAAGGTTGTTTACATGACCAATTGACGAACATTTTTTAGTTTTGTATCGTAATTTGAAGAGTGCCCAAGGCTATGTTGCTCGAGTTGGCTTTGGAGAAATCCACGCGAGACGGCGTTCTCTAGGTTCTGTCTTTCCATCCCTCCCCTCTTTTATTCTTTTATTCTTTCACTCTCGTCTTGGCAATCCGACTTGACCTTGCAAAAGTGTTACATTTATTCTCAAGGACGAATTTTTCGAAGAGACAGTATTTTTCATTCGGCTATTAGGTTTATCCAAATCGACATGCGGGCGGGCGTAGGCGAATAAGCCGCTGGACTCAATTATTATTTTCTATCTTAATTTTGACTTTATGCACTAGAATATTATCTAATTTAGCTATTGTATTGAGAATATCGTCACAGGGGGTTATATCTCCGAGACAAGACGTATCGAGGGATCGGCGCAGCCAGCGCCAAACCTCTACCACTGCCGAGCTGCATTACCGAGAAGAAACAAGCTCTGGCCCATCTGAACTGGGAGGACCCGGCAACCGGGACCAAACACAGTCTCGATAGGACACCGCTTTGTTCATTAATGGCGTTACAGCGACCGAGCCTCTACCACTGTCAAATGGCGTTATCTGGACGGACACAGACACATAGCACTGCCTCTACTTTACTGGGAAGACCCGGAAGCCGGGACCACGCACAGTCTTGAGAGGACAAAGATCGCTGGGAGGACAACGAAACGATGTTGGAACGCTTGCCCCCACGATGGCTAGATTAACGGAATAATTGATGGATGGTTCAATAGATAAGTGGATACGTGAATAGAAACACTGGCAGATAAAACACTGACAGACAGATGATAGGTAGGTAGACGACAGACAGACAGATAAACAAATAGCTAGATGTGTAGATAAATAGATAGATAGATAGATGGATAGATACACACATAGATAGATAGATAGATAGATAGATAGATAGATAGATAGATAGATAGATAGATAGATAGATAGATAGATAGATAGATAGATAGATAGATAGATAGATAGATAGATAGATAGATAGATAGATAGATAGATAGATAGATAGATAGATAGATAGATAGATAAAGTATGTGTTTCAGAGCGTGCAAAGAATGTGGCTGAGTTGTAACAAATGTATAAATGGCCAAACATAAGGTATACAAGGTAACTATGATGGCTCTCTACATTTGATTTGACCGTCTCCCAACTAAAAGCCTGTCTAAACATTAGCTTATTTGTAAAATAATGTCCCTTAAGGGCCAGATTTAAGAGCGAGTCTGACAGAAGATCCATCCATTAACTTGAAAAATATGAGAGATAGGGGCTGGCAAATACATGTTCATAATTCTCTCCCCCCTCTCTCTCTCTCTCTTTCTCTCTCTTTCGTCCTTCCTTCTTTCTGCCCATACTATTACAACTTTATTTGTAAGATTGAATCTTAAAAGGTTACGGTTACGTTGGGGCCCGATTATCCATTAGGCCGAGTAGGCTGAAGCCTAGGGACCTGGAGTTCTTGAGGCCCGTGCTTAAGTTAAAACAATTTTTTAAAAAGTATAGATTTATGTACAAAAAGAAAATGTTTGCACTTTGCACTCCATTCATAAAATTCTGAAAAGATAGTAAAAACAAAAATAGCGTTCAATCAAGAACGCTTATGGAATTTTGCCTTCTAAGTGCTTAGCAGAATTGAATGAAGTTCCTGAGACTGCTGCTACACTTTTCAAGCAAGCTGTAGGTTGAACAGTGGAAAAAAAGGCTTGGCAAGCAAGAAACGAAAAAAAAAACAAAAAAACTAGCGCTTACCTCTAAAAAGGCGGAGAATTGTGTTAAGACAAAGAAGGCATTG
The DNA here is from genome assembly GCA_024509875.1 of Oreohelix idahoensis. Classification (NCBI taxonomy): domain Eukaryota; kingdom Metazoa; phylum Mollusca; class Gastropoda; order Stylommatophora; family Oreohelicidae; genus Oreohelix; species Oreohelix idahoensis. The sequence goes on along the minus strand of JAMPIV010017702.1, from coordinate 82,539 downwards.
AGGCAATAATCTGAACAAAAGGCCAGACAGGAATGTTCAAAGAAAGCTAGATATGCCACAGGTATATTATGAATTAAAATTAAGTAATTTTTTTGGGATAATCTTTTGTATTTCTGTAGTTATAGTTTCATTATAGAGAAAAATTAGATTTTCTCAACATCTATTTTTCTGTTGTTACATTTCTTATAACTTGCACATTTATGAATTAATTGCTTTGCGATTTGACACATATGCTGTCCATAACATTTAAAAACCTTTGTCAGATTAATGTTTTGATATCTTTTCAAACTTTTGATTTATTGAAAAAAATGAATGTAAAATTTAGCAAAATTTGTAACTATTTTTAGACACTAAATTCAAAGCCCTATACCTTTTGATCTACTAAAGTTATCATAAATCCAATCTGACAAAACTTTTATAATGTAATCATAAACCTTGTGTTAAAATTTGGTATTCCTAGCTTAATAAATAAAAAAGCCTTAGCGATTTGTAATAGAACAATAGAATCCAATATGGCCTCCATGTCCATGGCAACCAATGATGCATTACCGTCAAATTCTTTATTATGCTTATCTGTGATTGATGTAGGTTAAAGTTTGTGCATTTTAGTGGAAATCCTACGATTAAAAACGAAAATAGCTTTTCAGTGTAGCTCCTCCCCTTAAAAGACGTAATGCACCCCCGGCAAAATCATAAAGCCGCATGAACTATTTGCTATTAAATATCATTTTAAAGCATATATTGAGGAAGTAGATGGGGTTAAAAAAGATGAAAATGGAACCAGTAAGTCTTCAGTTGCCCTTTGCATGTTTAGAACCTTTATACATAATGACCTTTAAGAAGTCTTTCCAAATGTATTCCTTTGTCTTCGCATCTATTTATCACTTTTGTCAACTAAATGCTCTGGAGAACGGTCGTTTTCTGCACTCAAACTGGTTAAAAACTATATGCGGTCCGCCATGAAGGATGAAAAACTGAACAATTTGGCACTGACGCTCATAGAATCTTATATTCTTAGAAAAACTGATTCCTTGCTAGTTATTGAAGAAATTGTTGACAGAAAAAAACAAGAATTTTTTTTCAATAAAGTGTCTTTATTGTGTTTACCTTAAAATAATGAAAATAATACTAATAAACATTCATAAAAAATAATTACTTATAAAAGAGGTAAGCAATGCTAACAAACTAACATACCAGTCTATTAATAACACTAGTACGAGTATATACCATCACCATGCTTAAAGGGGTTTGAAAAAATAAATTAAAATTATTGGCAATTAGGTGAAGGGGGTCCCAAATACAAACAAAAAAAACCCAGAGGCCCTTCGTGGCTTAATCCGGCCCTGGTTACGTTTCGTTAGCCTCTCCAGCGTTTGGAGGCTAGGTGCCCTACACTGCATTCACAATTTTACCTTGTAGTTCGTGTCAGTTTCTTGTCATTTGTGTGCGTACAATTCTCTCCCAACATCTGTTGAGTCCAGCACTACGCAAAGATGTCAATATTCTTCAAAGTCCACTTTCACGTTTGACAACTTTTATCTACTTCTAAAAAAATTATTATTCGTAATTGTTGTTGTTATTTTTGATCAGAATCGACGTCACAACACTCTGGTCAAACCCATAGGTGTTCAGTCTCCAGCTGTAAATGTCGAAGTGTATGATTACTAATTTTTCCTGTTGCACGTTGCTGGAAATACACGCCGGATGCATCCTCTCATACGTTCATTCCTGCTAGTCTTATGTTTGATGCCAAAATCCAGCAATCTTAGCCTTGATGATTCATCAATTGCAGTGTCATTCTCTAATAGGCGATCATTAATTGTCCTCAGTATCTCTCCCTTATCCATATCCAGTACACCACCTTCTATGGGTGCTCTTGAAGATAATATGTCAGCTCTTTCATTGCCACGTACCCCTGCATGACCCGGACAGTGGATCCACACCAGCTCCTGAAGATTCGATGCTTCTAAGGAGGTTTTCCATTCTTGTCGGAGCCATCCACAGTGGACCTTCCGTAGCATTGATTGTCAATGTGGTACAATAACTGCCTTTATTAATACGTTCTCAGACAGCCACCTTAAGGCAGCAGTAGCTGCCTTTACCTCTATTCTCATCAGTGGCGGCTTTCTTTAATGAGCTGTTGAGCTGCAGCACCCACTGTAAAAAAAAGGACTGCATACTGTCTCTACTACATTATAATACATAATCCGGACAGACCAAAACATACAAAAAATTGAGGTTACATCGGAAGGGTTAAATACGAGTACAAAAAAAGAAAAAAATTATCCAACACCGTATTGTAAGTGCTGCAAACGATGACAGTTCAAGTGACCTTGACCTCTTATAAGCGAATGCTTGTCATACACTGCAAAGAGGCCAGCTGCGATTGGGTTGAATTTATTTACTTGTGCTGCAACGGAACACAGCTCAGGTGTAATGAACTATAATTAAAGGGAAGTTACAATGAAAATTTTAAACACGAGAAATAGCAGCATACATGTCTGTTTAACCTGGTTTGAGACTCGGGAAGCTGCTTCGACTGACAAGGATTACTCCTAGTTGCAGTAAACTTTTAAAATAACTTTTCAGAACTTCTTGACAGATTTTAGATGAGATAAGACACTAATCATTTGTGTCTGGGTTGATATTTTACATGGTGGTCACAATTTGTGAGTGTTATGTATAGTATTTTAAAAGAATGAACAGTGCAGCACCCCCAATGACAACCCCGTGGAACCCCCACTGATTCTCATACTGGAAGTTGTTATCATACAAGCCCCACTATGTTTAGCGACGCTTCTGCCCTTTACTCTGGCACCCAAATTTCTCACCACGGATTACAGACCCATCAGTGTACACAATGGCGTCATTATCCCCAGCATGATCATTTATCAGCTGATCAATTTCCAGCTCTGCCCTACCATTGGCCCAAGTTCTGCACTCTCTGCCAAGGCTGATGATGACTTGCTGGTAGTTAGTCCACTTCTCATCTGACTTACTCCACTCTTCCCCTTTGAATATATTTTAAACTGTGGCCACCTGCTTAATCATTGCCTCTGCCTGTGCCATCCATGACATCCCCCGCTTTATTCTTCCTCCCTTAATGTCAGCTATGTTTTCTTACAGGGAGTGCCTTTTGTCAGTGGTTCCAGGTGCGCTGCGGTCATTGTTTTTAGTGTTGTCAGACCTCTGTTGCATATTAGTATGATTTGATCAACATGGTACATGTATGATTGTTACGCACAAATAATTACTTTTTCCAAAGTCTTTGTATGATCATTTTTTGTATGTATGATCATTTTTTGACTGAAATGTGTATTATGTTTTTTTACAGTCTAAGGGACATAATCCGAGTTATTGAGACTACAATTTTTTAGGAGTTTGCCTTCTCCTGTATAGAGACACGTTCGGTCTATAATTTCTTGAACGAAGCGTGACCATATCTCCTTATTTGGTAGTATCAGTCAACTGTTGTAGATGTCTGAAAACTTGTCTTAACGCTTCTGTTCATGACCATAAAAGGCGCGACTGTGTAAGACTTTTATCTCGAATGTTCTTAAAATCGCTTTGTGTGAATTGATACTCACGTAGATGAGTTCTGCGCATGTCAAAAACTGGGAGTTCGTTCTGTGTGTTCCGCCCAGCTGGCAGTTAAGAAATGGTCTGAGTAGCGAGCAGACGCGACCTGCGTCTTGTGATTTTCTGAAGGGAAATACATTGTCTTTGTGAGTTAGTTATATATTATTTATACAGCTTCACGAACCAGAACTTTAGGATATCGAACATACAGAAGCTATCTGTTTACAATACAACTATTGAGTAGTGAATCCTAGATGACTATCGGCTAATATGATTTGAATGCTGAACTCGTTGAACTATGTTGATGTCATAAATATCATGACTGTTTTTTGTGGCGTGCAATAAATGGTAAAAATTATACAACGAAGTTACCATTTCTATGACTCTACACATTATGTTGCCTGTGTTGTACCCTGTGAACTACACTACTGCAACATACACAGCAACCTTATAAACCAGATAAGACACCCACATCTTTCACTGTAATACCTGGTGTCGATAGGGGTGGTAATTTGACGTCATCCTAAATCCACCATTATCAATTCATGGTGGCCAGTCGTTGGTTCAACCTGGCATTTTGGCGCACCATTATCAATTCATGGTGGCCAAAAGTTGGTTTATTCTGGTACCAACTCTCAAGGGGGTCAACAAACCCAGACATCATCAGCAGACTACAAGACAACGTTGCAGTTTCTATTCATCACCTTTGATGAAATTTTTTGAAAGACGCGGCATTACTGACAGTTGTTGATATTTTGAAACTACCCGGCGCTGCTCGGCAGTATTGAAGTTTGTCTACAACTAGAAGGACAAGTACCGAGCGAATGGATTTCCTGATCTGTTAGGAAGAAGGACAAGTGCCGTAACAACTGTTCCGGTCTCAGACGTACTGTTGCGGGGTCAGAAGGTCAAGTGCTCAAGTCAATTTGTAGAATTCAGAAGGTCAAGTTCAGAAGCTGTTTCCTGTCAGAAGCTCATTTCCTTCGTCATGGCAGTTTACGAGAGCAGATATGGATCAACGTTGGATCATTGTCCTAAGAATGCTGATCACATCCTGTTCTGAACTGTGCTGACGTTGTGGATACATAGAAGTTAAGTGGCCTGTTTTGTTTGTGAACTGTGCCCTTATGTTCTAGCTGAGCCTTCTAAATTCTTTCACACTTTTTGCTATTTGTTACATGTTATATGTTATTTGTATTTGTATATTTATATGTTTATATTTCAGCGGGTTTTCTCGGTTGGGCGGTGTCTTTCAGTAGAAGATACCACGTCACAGAGGTTCTACTGTTAGCGTTTTCGTTAGGGACTGTGCGAATTTCCTACTGTGGAATTTGCTAGCGACAATCGTTGCTATATCTGTTTAGTTGTGACGAGTTGTGCTTTATTTTCGTTTTTTGTATATTTTTTTTCCCTCTCTTTCTTTCTGTTTTTTGGTTTCGATTTCATTGTTTGTATTTGTAGGTCTCCTCTTTTCTATTATTCAGTTCTTGACGTAAATTTTTGTGTATACACTGTAGCGTCATTTGTTTGTCATATCTTCGCATTTTGTCATCACATTTCTTTTTAGTTTCGCTGTTTATTTATTTGACTTATGCGAATGTTTTCGTATTGTTTGATCTTTGTTATTGTTTACATTGACTCTGATCTTTGTTATTGTTTACATTGACTTTGATCTTTGTTATTGTTTACATTGTTGGTGACCTTTGTTATTGTTTACATTGTTTTGTTATTGTTTACATAGTTCTTACATAGTTAGCTTTCACTATTGATACATATATGCTCATGCACTATTGGTCTATAGTGCACTTATCATAACTAACTGGGGGTTTTTGCTTATGCACTATTGTAGTGCAGTTATGATAAATAACTGATGGTTATGCACTGATTTGGGTAGTGCACTGATAATTAAGAAGTGACTTGTGATATTATTATACATTTGATAATACAAGTTGGTGTCAAGTCTTGTTTCCCACAGAGATTGGAGTAAACATAGTGATTATACAAGCACTTTATTAAGTCTTGTTGCTATTAAGATTGAAATAAGATAATTAATTATTTCAGGTTCTGTACTCACATTTTAGACATCATGTCTACATTTGAGTACTTTATTGAGCAGGGTAAAACCCTTGGGAAGACTGGTGATAAATTAGAAGAATTTGCGACTGTTCAATATGCCAAGGCATTGAAGTCGGAAGAAAAGAAAATGAAAGAACAAACTGAACAAAAGAGAATAGATGCTGAAAATTTAAAACTGCAGATGCAGGTAGATGAAAAAAGATTACAAATGGAAATGGAAAAACAAAAAAGAGAAGCTGAATCTCAGGAAAAGAGACTTCAGGCTGAGGCTGAAAATAAGAGACTTGAAAAAGAGGCTGAAAATAAGAGACTTGAAAAAGAGGCTGAAAATAAGAGACTTGAAATAGAGGCTGAAAATAAGAGACTTGAAATAGAGGCTGAAAATAAAAGATTAGAAAAACAAGCTCAGGTTGAAGAAAGAAAATTGCAGGCACAGGCTGAGGCTGAAGAAAGAAGGTTACAAAGAGAGTCTGATGAGAGAAAAGCAAAAATGCAGCATGAAGAAAAACTCATAGCTTTAGAGTTAGAGAAGTTAAAGTTATTGAACGCTGGTAATGCTAATGATGCAAATAAGGTGTCAGATAAGACTAATGCTAAGGATTTCAAGCTTAATCTACCAGCATTTAATCCCTCAATCGATGATATAACATTTTATCTAGATAGATTTGAAAGTGCATGTAATGTGCATAATATAGATAAAACATTATATGTTTATCATCTGTCCAAGATACTTAGAAGTGATGCTTTGACTTTGTTGAGTATGGTAGATGTGCCTGACAAAAACAACTATGAGGTTGTCAGGGCGGCATTGTTAAAGAAGTACAAACTTAACGAGGACGGATATCGTCTTAAATTTAAAAACATGTTACCAGAAACTGGAGTTGAATTCTCTGAATTCATCTCAAGCATACGTCTTACTTTTTTACGATGGGTTGAGTTGTCTAAGACAGAAAGTACATTTGAAGCTCTCATGGACTTACTACTTAGAGACAAGGTTATGTCTTCTGTTAATGAAGCTTTTCTTTCTTTTCTTCATGAGCGTAAGCCTAAAAACATAAAAGAAATGGAAGAATACGGTAGCCAGTATGTTACTGCGCATCCGCACATAACCATTAGCAACTCTAAGGTGAAAGAAGGTCTGCCAGTTGCTTCGGCAGCACCTTATGGCCCAAATTTTATGCGTAAATTTCAGGGTAGCCAGCAAAATTTCAATAAAAAGAGTAACCGTAATTATGCCCAGAACCATAGTAATCAATTCCAGGGTGATTCTTCTTCCCAGAACTGGAGACAACCTAATACTACACGGTATTCTACTCCGGTTAACTTTAGAAATTTTCACAAAGGTAATCGGCATAGAGGTAAATATTTTTTGCAGAGACCTCAATACCAAGATAATAGAGGTTCTCAACAGCATAGAGATGGTAATGACAGTTATGGAAACTGGAACTCAAACCAGGATAAAAATTACAGTAGGGACTTTAATGATAATTGCAGAGGCAATAATGGTCGCGGTAGATCGCAACATAAGAGAAAAAAATATCAACAGACAAACGCTGTTCAACAAGAATCTCAGGGAGCAGATAAGCAGGTTAATAATGATAAAGACCATAATGCTATCGGATGCTCATCTTTTGATTTTGGTAGGGCAAATAAATGTATCCAATGCAGTACTTTATTTGATCCGAAGACCGTTAGTACTCTAAGCTGTGGTCATCCTTTGCCCGCTCTTCCTGATAATGTTGCTCATGATGGGAGAGGTTCTCTTATATTACATAAGGGGCTTGTAAATAGTAATCCAGTCTCGGTGTTATTTGATTCTGGATGTACTACTGTCGGCGTTAGGCAATCTCTTGTAGATCCATCCTGTGCTACAGGAAAGGTCATCAAATGTGTCACATTTGGTGGCACGTTGGAAAAGTATCCTACTGCTATAATACATATTGCTACTCCTTTCTTCACGGGAGAGGTCCACGCGTGTCTACTTCCAAATCCTATTGCGGACCTTATTATTGGTCGTATTCACGGAGTTAGGGAATGTACCCCACAGCAGATTGCTGTTTGGGAAGAGCAAAACATTGAAGCTACCAATGCGGTGGTCACAAGAGCACATGCTCTGGATCCACCTCAAACTTCATTAACTAATAATGATGAAGTAAATGACCAAGATAGTCACTTGACTATTACACGTGACTCATTTATCAAATTGCAAGAAGAAGATCCTTCTTTACAAAAATTCTTCATTCTAGCAAAAAAAGGTGATCCTAATCAAAATACTAATAGAAAGTCTTGGATTTCTATGAAGAACGGCGTACTTGTACGTATAGTACAAGACTCGACTACGTCCACTCATTCACAAATTCTTGTGCCTAAGAGCATGAGATTGCAAATATTGCAACATGCTCATGACTCGCAATGTGCTGGACATATGGGTTTTTCCCGTACAAAGTCGAGGGTTCTTGCGGCTTTCTTTTGGCCATTTGTGAGCAAGGACATACGAATTTACTGTCGCTCTTGCAAAGTATGTCAGGAGGTCAAATCTAAAGGACCACGACATGCTGCGCCTATCCAGGCTGCTGACATTCCTATTCGCCCTTTTCAAAAAATGGCAATAGATATTATCGGTCCTTTTAGAATTAAGTCGGCTAGAGGACATCAATTTATCCTTACATGTGTCGATATGTGCACACGTTGGCCAGAGGCAATACCTCTCAAGAGCATCTCAACTGCTGATATCGCAGACGCTCTTTGGCTGATATTTTCTCGCTTGGGTTTTCCCGGAGAAATATTGTCAGACCATGGCACTCAACTTATATCAGACACTATGTCACAGGTAATGTCTATGCTACACATTAAAAGGTCTCTCAGCAGTATCTATCACCCAATGTCTAATGGGTTAGTCGAACGTTTAAATAGGACTCTGAAAACTTTACTTGGTAAGATAACTGAGGATCATCCTCAGGATTGGGACAGGGTCTTACCCGCGGCTCTCTTTGCGTATAGAGAGGTCCCCAATGAACATACAGGGTTTTCCCCTTTTGAACTTGTCTTTGGCGCGCAACCGCGCGGCCCTATGTCTTTACTTCACGATCTAATCACTGCCGATAATATTAGCGATGAAACTCAATCTTCTTATGAGTACGTCATTGCTCTTAGGCAAAAGATCATCGAGGCATGCAAAATAGCAACTTCGTCTTCCGAATTTGCTAAAGAAAAGGCAAGGCAGTTTGCAAATAAGAATAGATGTCTACGGCAACTTTGTCCAGGTGACAAAGCTCTCGTTCTACTTCCTTCAAGGGAGAACAGACTTCTAATTGCATGGAAAGGTCCATATGCAATAGTCTCCAAAATTTCTGATGTCGACTATGTTGTCGATATTGATGGAAAGCATAAAACTTTCCACATAAATATGCTCACGGAATTTCATGAAAGACCAGACTATTTGCAGCCTATTTTCCAGGCAACGGACAATTCTCAAGTACCTCATGGTCAGTACTCATCTCTGTCAGTTATACAGGATGAGGAAACTACTTTTTCTGATGTCAATCTTCCTCTTTCTATGGTCCCACTTTATTCTACGGAATCTTGGAAAAACGTGACCGTTTCTCCAAATCTTTCCGCTGAGGAACATCGACAAGTTTCTTCGATGTTGCAAACATTTCAGGATGTTCTTACAGACATCCCGGGACACACACATGTCATTGAACATGACATTGTGCTAACTGATCATAATCCTATCAGAGTCAGACCCTATCCAATACCTATCCATTTCCAATCTCAAGTCGAAAAAGAATTGGATGAAATGATACGTTTGGAAATCATTGAACCATCCACTTCAGCATACTCTTCGTCTATGGTTATTGTTCGAAAGAAGGATAATAACATTCGCATTTGCGTAGATTATCGCAAATTGAACCAAGTTACGAAGTTCGATGCTGAACCTATGCCTTCATTAGAAGAGCTACTCAATAAACTTTCTAATTCTAGATTCTTTACCAAACTAGATTTGTCTAAAGGTTATTGGCAAGTCCCGCTAACTGAACGTGCCAAACCTTTTACAGCTTTTTCTACACCTAGGGGTTTATTCCAATGGAATTTCATGCCTTTTGGTCTTATGAACGCCCCTGCTACATTCGTACGCATGATGCGGCGAATTCTCGCGTATCGTACAGATATCATAGCATACCTAGATGATATCTGTCTATTCAGTGATTCCTGGGAAGATCACTATTTGGGTTTATACGAATTACTGTCTACTCTTCGCGAGTATAACTTGACTGCAAAACCCTCTAAAGCCTTTATAGGATTTAGTGAGATTTCTTTCCTAGGTCATCGTGTTGGTCGTGGTCTTTTAAAGACAGAGGACCACAATGTTTCAAAAATACTTAACATTTCGGTCCCTAAGACGAAGAAACAAGTAAGGAGTCTATTAGGTTTGATCCAATTCTACGGACGATTCATTCCGAATCTGTCCTCCATTATGGCACCGCTTTCTACTTTATTGAAGAAAGGGTCGCCTAATCTGATCCGCTGGTCTAAAGAATGTCAATCCTCATTGGACCAGGTTAAAGTCCTATTTTCATCTCCACCTATTCTTAGGTTACCTACTATTGAGAAGACTTTTGTTCTTCGAAGTGACGCCTCGTCAACTGGGATTGGGGCGGCACTAATGCAGGAGTATTCTGATACTCTGCATCCGGTGATGTATATCTCTAGGAAATTAAATGCTGCAGAAAAGAATTACTCGGTTTTAGACCGTGAGTTATTGGCTATGGTATGGTCTATTCTGAAGTTACAAAGATTTCTTCTAGGCGCACACTTCATTGTGGAAACCGACCAGAAAGCGCTTACTGCTATTCAGAGCAAAAACTTGAAGAGCTCGAGGTCCACTCGTTATGCCATAGCTCTTCAACCATTTCATTTCTCGGTTCGAGCTATCCGTGGTTCGGACAATGTAATGGCAGACATTCTGTCCAGATGCCCACACGATTCCACATGATTCTTCTGTCATATATATATATTTCCTGATATACAGTCCAATATTATAATGACATGTTAGTAGATTTTTTCTCACTTTTTTTTTTGAGGGAAATTTATAACATTGTACCATGTAATTATCTAAGAAGGCTTAGTTAGTGATATACGGGCCAAAAGATCACTCGGCCACATTTAAATAATATATTTGCATAATTGTATTAAGAGATTTACCAGTTGTCTTTAAGATTTGTGTTATTAATATTTTCGCAGCACATCATTGAAGATGCGAGATTGTGTCCATTGTGGAACTTTGAGGATATCAAGTCCTGTCCTAGATTGGGAGCGGATGATGTCCACATCTTCTTCTATTGAATGTTTTATGTCAACGAAGATCAACACATGTATTACTTATTAATTACTGTTGCTTTATATAATGTAATAATATAGTGCGGTATATTAGTAAATTACACCGCTATTTGCAACACATTGTATGATATCATAATAATATATTTAATTTCATATATTGGTATGAGAATAATTTGACTTTCATTATGATGTTGCCATCATTGTGGCGTGTATTGGTGGCACCTTCCTGGAATATATAAGCGTATACTTAGATAAATTTTTTCTCTAAGGACCTGAGATATGATCTCAGTTTCGCTCCATGCGTTGAGCTAGTTTGTTAGGTATATATCCGCGCATCATACGTGCGTTAGGAGCCTAGATTTTTCCGGCTCCAGGATTTTTAAAAAAAATGTTTCATTTTTTTTCCCGGGAGGGTGCGGTAATGTTACGCACAAATAATTACTTTTTCCAAAGTCTTTGTATGATCATTTTTTGTATGTATGATCATTTTTTGACTGAAATGTGTATTATGTTTTTTTACAGTCTAAGGGACATAATCCGAGTTATTGAGACTACAATTTTTTAGGAGTTTGCCTTCTCCTGTATAGAGACACGTTCGGTCTATAATTTCTTGAACGAAGCGTGACCATATCTCCTTATTTGGTAGTATCAGTCAACTGTTGTAGATGTCTGAAAACTTGTCTTAACGCTTCTGTTCATGACCATAAAAGGCGCGACTGTGTAAGACTTTTATCTCGAATGTTCTTAAAATCGCTTTGTGTGAATTGATACTCACGTAGATGAGTTCTGCGCATGTCAAAAACTGGGAGTTCGTTCTGTGTGTTCCGCCCAGCTGGCAGTTAAGAAATGGTCTGAGTAGCGAGCAGACGCGACCTGCGTCTTGTGATTTTCTGAAGGGAAATACATTGTCTTTGTGAGTTAGTTAGCTAACTAGACTATTTCCCAGTATTATTCAAGCCTGCCTGGAGGCATTTGTTCATGGTTGATTTTCCGAAATAAGGTAATTCCTCTTGTATCGAACTTTATGCTATCATCTAGAGGTTCGTCATTTTGTCGCCTTTTTGCTCGCCTGTGTGATTCAAAATGGAGAGGTACTTTGACTAGGATTAAGTCACCGGTATCTTTATACCTGAACTAGTTATACATATATACATATGGGTCGCTCTAGACCAGCAAGACTATTGTCTGTGTTCCAGGATTCGTTATATCAGAGATCACGTCCAAGTCAGATGGTTAGACTTAGGAAGGTTATAAAGGTCGAGCTGACCTGCAATCCATGTATGCTATTCACGTGCAGACAGTAAACAGACTTATTGTATACATCTGATCTGCTAGCATCAGGAAGGGAATATTTATTATTGTCTATGAACATTGTTGAGCTGCAGCTGACACTGTTGCAGAAGTTATATATATATTATTTATACAGCTTCACGAACCAGAACTTTAGGATATCGAACATACAGAAGCTATCTGTTTACAATACAACTATTGAGTAGTGAATCCTAGATGACTATCGGCTAATATGATTTGAATGCTGAACTCGTTGAACTATGTTGATGTCATAAATATCATGACTGTTTTTTGTGGCGTGCAATAAATGGTAAAAATTATACAACGAAGTTACCATTTCTATGACTCTACACATTATGTTGCCTGTGTTGTACCCTGTGAACTACACTACTGCAACATACACAGCAACCTTATAAACCAGATAAGACACCCACATCTTGCACTGTAATACCTGGTGTCGATAGGGGTGGTAATTTGACGTCATCCTAAATCCACCCTTATCAATGATAAATCGCAATCGAACGTTATTCCGAGATATTTCAGCTGGTTTTAATTTTCTGCCCACTAAAAGTAATGTCTGGAAGATCTGCTTTCAATATATTGTTGTTCAATGAGCAACACAGACTTTGTTGGGATTGACCTTGGAACCGATGTTCTCGCACCATTTAACCACCTCATGTAGTGTTCTGTGTATGCTTTTCGCAATTTCCTGGCCAGAGCAAGTCCTATAAATGAATATGTCATCTGCAAAAGTCAATGTTTGGCTGAATGTTGGCTACTTTTGCTGTATTGATCTTAAACAGCACCGGGGATAGTGGAAAACCATGGGGTAGTCCAGGGCAAATACCCATTGATTGTGATGTCATGTTCTCAGGTGAAATGCAACTGATCTCTCAGTTAAGGCAGCTGCTATCCATCTTGTTAGCCAAGCCATTACAAGTTCATTAACGTTTCAAAGTTTACACTGCTGCAAGATCCTTTAGGTCAATTGCTACAGCAACCGTTTCTCGTTTACCCTGGAATCTCTCGTACACATCATACACAAATGGTCCAGGGTCTCCCCGTGTTGCTTTCATGGGCCTATAGCTACCCAGGGTATGAGGAAAGATGTGTGCATTTTTGAGGTGGCTCATTACTTGCCTCGCAACTATCTTTTCAAGTAATGTACATAGACATTCTGCAGTTTGAGAATTCGATAGCTGCTGAACAGTGTGGGATCTTTACAAGGTTTAGGAAGCAGCCGTAGGTAACTATGTAGACTGTCTTCCGGCACCTCAGCGTTCTGTATGCTGATGTTGAAATCCCTCACCACATTAATAATGCCTGTGTCGTGCAGCTGTTTTGTGTTGATAGTATACACCGTCAGGGCCTGGGGCGGTGTTTCTGTTGGTTTCTAACGTGTGCACAATGTCCTATTCATAAATGAGGTCGAAATATAACTCACATCATATGTCATTCTTTAAAACATGGTCCTTAATGTTTAGACGGACAACTTTGTTTTCTTTATCTGTTTGGGCCAAATATCGATTGAATAATGCTTGTTCCTTCTCTTCATCTGCCTTTCGAATTATTACTGTCGAGCTGTTTATTATTTGTAAAATAAAAGTAAAAGCAATGAGTTTGATAACAATATATTAATAACAACATTACTTCGTCCTACAATCCTCGGATTCGATTTTGCGGATCAAACAAATATGAACACCGGCGTTTTCGAGCATTTCGTAAGAGGTTGCTGAGCAAGGGTTGCACGAGATCAACACCCTTATCATTATTATTCTCTTTTTTTTAAATTCCTGATTGAGCCTGGAACCACCACTGCTGTTAACCTCTTTGAGGAAACCTACTTCGAAGTTAATGCTACTGAGGAGGTGGATTCTACAGCATTAGTGTTTTACATGATGTGACATCCAGCATCAATCACAAACTTACACTAGTAGTCTCCTACACATGCTTAAGAGATTATTGATCGTGTTTGTTTCTTTGTCTCCACAGACACCCCTTCAATGACATCGCAAGTAAAAAATTGCTACATAAACCTCTAATTTATGACAACATGAAGTGTTTGCGTAGATTTCTTGCAAGGGAATTAACTATAGTGGTGTACTATACACGTTACGAAGAGAGGAAGGAGTTGACTGTAGTGGTGTTCTATACACGTTACGAAGAGAGGAAGGAGTTGACTATAGTGGTGTTCTATACACGTTACGAAGAGAGGAAGGAGTTGACTATAGTGGTGTTCTATACACGTTACGAAGAGAGGAAGGAGTTGACTATAGTGGTGTTCTGTACACGTTACAAAGAGAGGAAGGAGTTGACTATAGTGGTGTTCTATAAACGTTACGAAGAGAGGAAGGAGTTGACTAAAGTGGTGTTCTATACACGTTACGAAGAGAGGAAGGAAAAGGATAAAGGATAACAATCACCATCCTTTCTATTTTCGATCTTTATGAAGCACGGGGACCGCCATTGCTACTGGGCCCATTACAGGAAGCCTATACATATGCATTCATGTGCTTTTGCATAGATTCTGCAACAATTTCTTTCCATGATAATATTGCTAGCCCCCAGCGTAACTTCATTTTAGACGCCTCTTCAGACTTATGGGAGCAGTGGGACTATTATATCCCCATCTTCTCACAGACCCCCGGGAACTAGACATGGCAAGATTAATAATACAGCATATAAACACGATGATAATGTTTGCTGTATCGATTTGAATGCTACAAATGTGTTTGTGTATTTGGTACTGGTGCATACACACGCAACCGTTTGTGTTCTAGATTCGAAATATTTGATACTGGTTCACGTTCTGTGTGCTGAAACATGTAGCACAAGGGTTCCTAAATGTGGTAAGTGTACTCCCAGAATGGGTGAGAAGCTTTTCGTGGGGGTACGCGGAATATTTAGTAATTGACTATATTACCCTATTGAAGTATTCAAAACGTAGTAGTGGTGATGTCAAACGTTGTGGATTGGAGAGACAATGGCGAGTCCTGGTCTCAATCAAACCAAAGACAAGGAAATAGAAACCTGCAGGATGGGTACTTCTTTCAAAAAACAGTACCAAGAGTAAAACTGATCGTTGGCAAGAAGCAACATCAAGGGTCTTACTAATTTAATTGAATGTGTTTTGATAAACATTTAACAATTTTTTTAAACTAATAACTATTGTTATGTACCGAATAAAGTTTTCTTAATGAACCATTAATATATCTATTACTTTATTTTCCAATGTGCACATGCGCTGTCACGTCTAGAATTTATTTCCGCTCATACTGTACGGGAAGAGTTACTGAAAGAGTTACTGAAACTGACAGTGGGTCTCGGGTACTTCACGTCTTGTGTACTGACTGAAAAAAGTTGGTTGTTAGGTGTAGCTAGTTGTTGACTTGTGTAGCAGATTAGTGTAGCAGATAGTGGTTGACTTTCTGTGAACTGATTAGTGTAGCAGATAGTGGTTGACTTGCTGTGAATTGAGTCGTTGTCAAGGGATTTACTCCCCCTGCTCTGCAGTGATGGTCCAACAGTGGCTATAATTCAGAGTATCTACTGAGGGTCTTCAAAGATGTCTACCTTTCGCTCAAGATAAATCTTGGCAGAGATGTGAATTGAAGAATGGTGCTTCAATTCTAGGGAGCCTCATAGACATTTAAAGACATCAAGTACTACGGCTGATAGAATCCAGGAAGTGTAAACTTGTTATCTTTCCTGACTTTCTATGAGTAAGGATTTTGCTCGTTCTGATGAGCCCTCAACTGATTTAACTCATTAGAATATTACTTAAATAGCTCTGTTATAAGTATTTAAAATGACTGAGACATACGGATTCAGTGAACGCATAAAATGACTAAATCAACTAGAAATTTATATATTTACAGATAACAAAATTTAATAGTCAGTTATCGTTAACAAATGTAAAATGAAAAAGGTGGGATGAATTTAGATAGAGTCTTTGAAATTTCCTCATAGGTGATGGTCTGATTTGAAAAATTCTTTCTGATTTGAAAATATAGAGTTCACTTGGCAGCTTTGAATGGGTACTTAGCTGCCAGTAAGATATCGGTTGGTTTCTGCTCCAGCCGATGCTTGTCTTTTTTGCAGGTTATGGACTGGTTCACTCGTCACTGGTCAAGTCTGGTGGCCGCAACTCGTCCCTCGTAGTATCGTGGGGTAATTGCGATGATGGTCCAGCGTCTGCTAAGACACGTCTGCTGTAGGTGGCTAGCTTTGACTGAAGGCCACTTATACCACTTACATGTTCTACAGATAGCACCACCAATTGGTCCCACCGACCCAAATTTCTTTGGTAATACAGACTGGCTTCTGGCTCAGAGAAATAGTTATGGCAACTTGATTAAGATGCCTCTTACACATGGTCTGGGGTGTTACTTTACAATAAACTCCCACTATGACGTAGTGTTCAGGTTCCTAGGATTCCGGGCTTTCCGTATTAATGAAGGTAGAGTTGAGAGTAAATCCACAAGATGCCAAAATACTTTGTCCGGTCCTTTAACGAGGAGTTCTGATTCTATTCCTTACTCTGGCTTGTCTAGCTGTCTTCTTGACGAGTTGAATTGCACAGTGCGGTAAACTCACAGGACGCTAAATTATAGGGCAACATTCGGCCCACATCCTGATTGCTACTATATGACAAGCTCCAATCATAAATGTTGTATTTTTACATCTCAAATGCCAAGCCCATAGCATGCAAGATGCGTATTTTTCCCCTACTCTCACGAAAAATTCCTGCGTAACAAACGTACAAATATATATGTTGTTTACAGTTACCATATATGGTATGCCAGCTTCCGTCTATTATCGATCATGTTTACACTCACACCTCGTAATTTATCCCAGGCAATCTCTTTCAAGATGGATAATTATTCTTCCGACAAGTCTTATCCGAAACTGATTATGGCATTCACCCAGCCCAGCAAACATTGATAACAACTTGGTCCGACAGAGACATTCCCAGCGATAAGATAATCGACTGTGGTCATCCCAAGGTTGTTTGCTTATTATTCGGTCGCACCCATGCACAGTCTGGTCGGAGAATGTCTCACACATTAGTAAACCACACTTCTTTCTATCGATCCCAGGTGTCAATATGGGTTCAAACGAAAGGGATTGATTACCCTAATCAGCGATAGATGGTCGCTGAAGTCCCGACATAACAAGAATTTAGGGAAAGGAGTGTAAACAATGAATCGAAAAACCAAATACTGTCAGAGGTGGAAACAATTAAAGTGAAGAGCAAAGAATTAATTGTAGGATGGCACAGTTAAATGGGACGTTCAAGGTTATTCTGTCACAGTCGTGTACCAGAGAGTGGATGACTTTCTGTGAACTGATTCGTGTAGCAGATAGTGGTTGACTTTCTTTGACATGAGTCGTGTAGCAGAAAGTGGTTGACTTTCTGTGAACTGATTGGTCTAGCAGATAATGGTTGACTTTCTGTGAATTGGATTTGGGGACAGATTCAGTCAGCACCTTAATGACATCTCCCGGCAGAAATCCACACCAGTGGCCGTTCACTTTAATGGTCCTGATCACCAGGGTCCCATCGGCTTCCAGGTCACTGCGATCAGATTCAGCTCCTCTGATACTGCCAGCCGAGTCCAGACTGTGCAACGTCTGATCCAACTGGTGCAGTTATCTACCCTTCCAAGATGGAGGTGAAATTCGTTTCTCACCTTAGACGCCGAAAGAAAAACATCAGGAATGCGTATATTTCGATGGATATCACCATGTTATGTTAAATTATAGAATAAAAGATACACCAGAGTATCTAGTGGTGTAGATATTTTCCTATAACTGACCTCGAAACCCTCGAATCGGTCGGTTGGATCGGAGGGTTGATCAGTGAGTTAACAATTCACTATCGTAAAACAAGCTATTGTTACCGAAACAGAACCAGGCTCGACAGTAAACATGACTCACTCTAATATCTTGGGGGCTAAGGAGATTTCTAAAATTGGATACTGGAATGTAAGAACTATGTATCAAGACGGAAAATTGGAAGAAGTAATTAAAGAAATGGATAATTATAAGTTGGACTTATTGGGTGTCAGCGAGTGTAGATGGACGGGGAAGGGCATAAAATATATTTCAGAAGAAAAAAAGCAAATTATATACTCTGGTAGTAATGATAATCGTCACACAGAGGGAGTAGCCATCCTAATGACACAGAAAGCAGCAGCATCGCTTATCAGCTGGGTACCTATCAATGAGAGGCTAATATTAGCTAGATTTCAGACACGATTTTTCAAGCTCTCAATTGTACAATGTTATGCACCAACTAACGACGCTCTTGATACCACAAAAGATGACTTCTATGAAGCACTTCTAAGTACCATCAACACAATACCCAAGCATGACATAATAGCAGTCATGGGTGATTTTAACGCCAAAGTAGGTGACAACAACGATGGAGTACAAAGATATCTCGGTACTCATGGCATAGGCTGTATGAATCAAAATGGCGAAAGACTTCTAGAACTTTGTGAAATATCAAACCTCGTTGTGGCAGACACCATCTTTCCACATAAGAATATCCACAAGATAACATGGAATTCACCTGATGGCAGAACTAAGAACCAGATAGATCACTTCTGCATAAGCGCTAAATTTCGCTCATCAGTTCAAGACGTCAGAGCATACAGAGGTGCAGAGATCGGAAGCGATCATAACCTCTGCATAGCTAAAATGAGAATTAAACTGAAGAAGTTATACCAACCGAATAAAAATAGAAGAATAGATGTACACAGACAGCAATGACAGAAGCAGCTGTAGCGACCACCGGATACCTAGTACATAAAAAGAAAAAATGGATGAGAGAAGATACTTGGGATAAAATACAAGAAAGGAAAACAGCAAAACTTAAACTACTAGCGGCAAGTACACATAATGCAGTTGAATCTTGCAAACTAACTTATAACTTGTTAAATAAAGAAGTGAAGACAAAAACTCGAAGAGATAAAAGACATTTCATCAATGAACTGGCCGTAGAAGCTGAAAATGCTGCAAGAACTGGTAATAGTAGGTGCCTTTATCAAATTACAAAACAACTATGTCACCAGCCTACTGCTATGGAAACACCTGTTAAAGGTAAATTAGGGAATTCAATACCAACAGAAAAAGAACAAATGAAGAGATGGGCTGAGCACTTCATGGAGGTGCTAAACAGACCACCACCAACAGTAACACCTGATTTTAATAATGAAACACCCACAACCACCTTGCCAATAACTTGCGATGAATTCACGCTGGACGAGATCAAACAAGCCGTTAAAAGATTAAAAAATTTTAAAGCTGCTGGAGTTGACGAAATTTCAGGGGAAATGATTAAAGCAGTTAATGACAACAACCTCTTGAGAATTTTAGATATTATAAATGAAGTATGGAGAGAAGAACAACCACCACAACAATGGAAAGACAGTATTATTGTAAAGTTACCGAAGAAAGGTGATCTATCAGACTGTAATAACTGGCGTGGTATATCTCTATTATCAGTACCTGGAAAATTATTATGTTGCATGATGTTAGAAAGACTTAAATTGCATGCTGACGAAAAGATCAGAGAAGAACAAGCGGGTTTCAGGCCGAAACGATCATGTATTGATCAAATATTCACACTAAGAACAATTATAGAAGAATCAGTGGAAAGGCAATCGCCACTTATTATCACCTTCGTCGATTTTCAAAAAGCCTTTGATAGTCTACACCGCCCATCATTGTGGAAGATACTTACAATCTATGGTTTTCCAACAAAATATGTGAATATAATCAAAGCGCTATATGACAATGCAAGATGTTGTGTTAGAACAAATAAAGGGAATACAGAATGGTTTACAGTAGAAACAGGGGTGAAACAAGGCTGTATTATGTCACCACTACTTTTTGGAATAGCTATTGATTGGGTTATGAGAAACTATACCCACAATGAACAATTGGGTATAAAATGGACAAATGGAAAATTCCTGGGGGACCTGGATTTCGCAGATGATGTAGCATTCTTAAGTTCAACACCAAGACAATCCCAAGAAGCAATAAATAATTTGTGTCATCTCTCGGTTAAAATTGGTCTCCAAATAAATGCCTCTAAAACTAAAGCTATGAACTTTTCTAACGAGACCTTTGATATCATCTTGAACGGGGAAAAACTACAGAAAGTTGAAAGTTTCAATTATTTAGGCAGTAAAATGACTCAGGATGGTGACACAACAAGAGAAATCCATACTAGAATTGCTTTGGCAGCTAGCGCCTTCAATAGATTATCTAACATTTGGAAATTACGATCATTGAATATACATACCAAGCTTCGTCTGTTTAATTCAAATGTTATCTCAGTGTTAACATACGGCTGTGAGAGTTGGAAAATAACAAAATCATTGGAGAACAAGCTGAATACATTCGAGAACAAATGTCTTAGAAAACTCATGAACATCAGTTGGAAAGAATTCAAGACTAATCGACAAATAAGAGAAGACTCTAGGCAGAAATATGTCTCCGACTATATAAGGAAAAGACGATGGTCATATATCGGTCATGTCCTACGAATGCAAAACAACAGAATACCACTACAGGCGCTCACTTGGGTTCCTGAGGGTAAGCGGAAAAAAGGAAGACCAAAAGAAACACTCAGAAGAACAAGAATAAGAGAAGGAAGAACGTTGGGCCTAAATAATGTGCAAGAGCTAAGAGGAGTGGCGTCACAACGAACAACCTGGAGAGCACTGGTTTCTGCCTTATGCGCCGTGTTTGGCGCTTAAAGAATTTATTATTATTATTATTACTATTGATGGGAATTGCTCTCAGCTTCGTTGTGGTTGATTCTACAAAGTTGCTTCGCTTGAGTCTTTCCTTTCCAAGAGCATTTATTCTAAAGTACATCGGATGGTCTGTTAGTCTCTTGCATTTTTCAGCTTTTTGTTAGACCCTGCTATCTCTTCTATCCTCCATTGGCTGGAAGTATGTAATATTTTTGAGTTCTTTTATAATTGTTGACTTCATGTCTTCCGTTACGATTCTCAATGCTTGGATTTTGAATCTTCTTATTTTATCGAGGTTTGACTTAGCTGCTGTTGCCCATGCTGCAATGTCATATTCAATGACTGGTCTCACTGGCCCTGTGTATGGTGTCTTTAGCGCTTTCTCATGTGCTTCCCAAGCGGTTCCAGCAAGATTTTAAATGATTG
The DNA here is from genome assembly GCA_024509875.1 of Oreohelix idahoensis. Classification (NCBI taxonomy): domain Eukaryota; kingdom Metazoa; phylum Mollusca; class Gastropoda; order Stylommatophora; family Oreohelicidae; genus Oreohelix; species Oreohelix idahoensis. The sequence goes on along the minus strand of JAMPIV010017702.1, from coordinate 61,057 downwards.
CCATTCTTTGCCTTGCCCTCATTTAGTTTCTTTCAACCTGTTTTTTCCAAGTCAAACGGCGATCAAAAGTAATGCCTAGGTAGTTTGGATTTTCATCCAGATGTAAATTTTTCCCGTTTAGCACTAGTATGAAGCTCTGTGGTTTACTTGAGAAGGAGAAGACCATGTATGTTGTTTTCCCTTCATTTATCTTCATTAGCCATGTTTTGGCCCATACTTCCAGTGATGTTAGTGCTTGCTGCATCCGAATGTTTCCAGTAGTGGTATACTTTTAAGAGATTCACAAAGCCAAATCATCTGCAATATGGCACTGCGTGTTCTTCTTGGAATATTTTCTGTTATGTCATTTATGTATGCAAGGAACAGTGTAGGTGACAGGACTCCACCTTGTGGGACCCCCTGCTTTAATAAAAAATTGTTACTTGTCTGTTTTTGTAGCTGTATCTGGCAGTTCTATTTTAAAGGTGGTGTAATCCATGTGTACATTCTCCCACACACGTCAATTCTTAGCTGCCTGACTTTCAGTTCCACTTTCCATACTTTATCAAACCTTTTTCCAAATCTACCGAAACCACAAGCGTGGGATACATAGAGACACATTACCTAAGCATCACTTGGATCCATGCATGCACAGATGGACCAGCAACAAAGCAACCGAAGATGGAGGTGGAGGTTTGCTTCTGCGCTTAAGAACTGGTACACAAAATATACGATGTCAGTGGAAACAGGGACATTCTCATATAACTTCAGAGCTGAAACAGAGGCCTTAACAACTGCAGAAGTGGTTCTAATTGCAGAGGAAAGCACCGAGAAACAAGTTGTCTTCTTCAGACGAGCTGTCAGTAATTGCAACGCTGAGGAGCCGGAATAAAACAGACCTGGATGATCTAAGAATTGTGCTCCACAAACTATGTCAAAATTTCAAAAGAGTTGTGATACAATGGATCCCACCTCAATGTAGATCCCCGGGAATGTAGAGGATGACAGATTGGCACAGGAAGGTGGAAAGCTACATCAACCTGATACAAGCATAACGTTCGAAGAGGTAAAGAGTTTAATCAGAACCAGATGCAGAATGAAATGGAATGCAGAGTATTCAAGACAAGCACAAATTGATGCATATTACCAGCTCAGCAGAAGAGAACAAGTGATAATTTTCAGACTCCACATGAGCCACAACATATTGCGATACCATCTATTCAACAAGCTAAAGATAGGAACCACAGATAAGTGTAACTGTGGCACTGATAAAATGACTGTCGAACACGAACTTCAAAGTTGCCCAACAAATCAGGAACATACTCGTAGACAGCACATATGGCCGTCAGTAGTATTATTTTAGGAAACAATTCTATGGAAATGCAAAAAGCATGAAACTGACCACTGCTTTCTTTGAAAATATTCAAGCAGACGTCTGAGAGTGAATGAAGAAGATGATGATGAAAATACGCTGGTGGTACAGTGCTTTCTTTATTTTGAATGTTTTAAAAATATAATGTAATTGTGTGCGTGTGTGTGCGCGTGGGCGTGTGTGTGTATGTGTAGGGTTAATCATGAGTACTTCAGATAAAAACAATTATTTTATTTTCATGAACGCTCAAAAAATTTTACTTTACCAAGGTTTTTTTTTTCAATCTCTATTTCTACTGTTACCATCGCTTTAAAAAAAAAAATTATTTTCTTACAAAAGTTAACCAATCTAACTGCTAGCAACAACGTAACTGTTCAGAAACGTTATTCACAAAAATAAAATGTAGCTTTAGATATATATTTCCTTACATTGCTCTGTATATATATATATATATATATATATATATATATATATATATATATATATATATATATATATATATATATATATATATATATATATATATATATATATATATATATATATATATATATATATATATATATATATATATATATATATATATAGGAAGAACGGAAAGCGTTGGCGTAGCTGGCAGTCATTTTCAGGACAAGTCGTTGTAGAACTTCACCTTGCTAGCAGATAAATATTATTAGTCCTTTTCAGGGCTTAGTATTGTGGCAGATAGAGAACGACTGACGAGCAAAGGGAACGAATAGGGAGAATTATAAATAGGAAGGTTCAGATATAGAGTACAAAAAAGGGATGCGCGAACAATAATGCGCATGAAAGGGGTGAACGATAATTCAGTGAAGCACGCATTCTCAGGGGCAGTCCAGAGGCGTGAGTTAGAGGGTACGAATCGTACTGATACACGAGTAGCCATCTTCAGGCAGTACTCAAGTAGTTTGGGTGATGAATATTTCACGGACAAGGAGATGAGTTTGGGGTGATGATTAACCCAACAGATTGAATAGTGAGAATTCTTGTCTAGAAGGAGAAACGGTGTGAGTTAGATTTTATTCAGAAAGGGGAAAGGTACGTAGAGTGAATTCTAATACATATACATCAGTAGTCCTATTCTTCAGTGATGAAAGGGAAAGTAACAACCCCGGAGAGGTCCGGTTCTATAAATAGATAACCTGAACACTGAGAGGATATATATAACAATAATCTAAGAAATTGTAAGGAAGAAAGAACAGACATAGAGACTATAGCACCTGAGTGATCATCTATGGTTAAAGAACAGAAGGTGTAGATTCAATACTGAACGAGAGAGAGAGTGAGGGAAGGAAGAAATATTGAGAAAGAACTTACACATTGTATATTCTATGATGGACCAGATGTGGAGGACAGAGCAGACAGCAATGATCCTCTCATATGTAAATAAAAAGAATTGCAATTACTATGGCGTTATCTCATCGCTTGCTGTGTGTGTGACTGTTATAATTATGCAGCATGTCAATGTTAGCCAAAGAGGCAGAGAACCTGGGCAGGCAGGTGGCCATACATTAGAACATTGATACTACTACACAGCCGGCCACATGATAGAAGTGACCACAGGCAGGCGGTCACATCTCATTAATTTTGGTGCCGTAACCAACCTCTAGCAGCACACACACATTGTTTCTAAACAGGAGTTCAGCAACTATGCTTTATGCTGTCATCTCTCCTCTCTTCAGGCAGAAGACACAGATACGTTTTGACGCTGTGACAGATTTCAAGAACCATGATTGACGGATAGCCATGATAATACAGAATAACACAGACAGAAGACACCATAATACGTTTTCGGATCTGTGACAGACCTCAACAACTACAGACGGCAGGGTACATCTCAAACAGAATTCATATTTACATTTCGATAGCATGAAAAACAGAATCAGAGTACAAACAGTGAAAGTATAAACAGAAGAAGTTGACAGGTTGGGAACCAGTCAACCAGAAACGCCAGCTCAGAAATCAAGTTCAGATTTTTTTTTTCTTCACACCTTCCTGCACGAGAGTGGGTCGAAAAGACAAAGCGGGTACAACATTCGTTGTCCTGTAACACCAGCTCGGAAACAAATTGTTTTCCTTCAAACCTTCCAGCATGGGGACGACTCATCACAGCAGACGCAGAATCAAGAGACAGAACAACGTCAACAACAAACAGCGCAGCAAGAAACAAAATGTAAACAATAGATACAGAAGCAAGAAACAGAACAACTTCGAGTAGCAACATTGTGGACAACTCGAAGTGTTGACATCAAGAATCACCAGATCGACAATAAACAGAGAAGCAAGAAAGAAAATAACGTCAACAATAGACACAGCAGCAAGAAACACAACGACTTCGAGTACCAACATTGTGGACAGCTCAACGTGTTGACATCGAGAATCACCAGACCGAATCGCAAGCAAGGCGACGAAACATTTTTTTTCTCTCCATCCACCTGTCCGAGAAAAGGTCATCGCAGCTGTACGTCGTCACCGGTCAAGCAAGAATACGTGTGAACTCCTGTAACGTACTGTGTAGTACAAAAGTACCTGGAGCACAGCGGTTAGGAAGGTGTAGCAAATCTACGTGTACAAGTGGACATTAGAAAACAAGAGCGCTCCAACGAAGAATCAACACAGTTAGTTAAGGTATAGATACTGTAGGTACCATTTTAGTTAGTGATATTAGTTACGGATATAAGCGATACGGTGTAAAAGCATTAACGCTACGATAATAGAAATTAATAGTTAATCAATGACCACACAGTTGTGTATTAACATTAGGTGCATATAATCTGTGTAACAGAATCATTTTTTTAGCAGCGCCCACCCTCCCCCCAACAACTAATAATAAATTTCTTTTGGTTGCAGGTACAAGACAGTTTGATATATATATTATTTTTGTTCTTGTGATTGTACCTGATTAGTTAGCATTAGAAATAAGTAACTATTTTTCAGGTTTTATGATGGCTCAGAGCGAACCGACACAGTATGACAGGCAAGACAGTCAGACTCTAGCCCTCGTAAAGACGATTACCGACACATTAGCCAAGGTAGACAACAGTGCTAAATACGCAAACATAAAAGGTAATGTAGACTTATTTTCAGGTGACCCACACGCATGCCGTAACTGGCTTACAGACATTGACAAATATGCAATGTCAATAAATGCAGATGAATTTGAGAAAGTTAAAATTGCTATTTTGTCGTCTGCTGGTCTGGTCACTGATTTTATGAGAAGGCGACTAGACACATTACTCAATGAAAGAGATCTTCAATCAGAGTATAAATCTTACGATACGAAAGGGAAAGAACATTGTTACACTTGTGATAGAGAAAATAATGACTGTAACTGTCTTTTTTTTTCTTGTTGAGGTGATCACTGGCCCAAGACAGTTTACATGTTGTTAGATGTGTAGTGCGAGCGTATGATGAGTTGAGTGTGGGTGCGAATGAAGACGCGAATGTGTTTAGGCTCGTATAGATGTAGATCCTGCAACCCATACTCTCACATGCAGTAATCAAGGATGCTTTGACACTGCAGGCATGTTTCAAGACATTTATTGACGGGAACACACATAATATCAACAGGAACAGTCAGTGTAACAAGGTCATGCTGACCTGACATCGATAGGTATACATTTGGCATTCAAAAAGGTAAACATCAGAATAGACGTGCATGGTCAATAGCAAAGTTCTTCAATAATGACAGTTCGTAGCGTCGCCCTTGGCGTCTCTGACTAAACGCGTCAGATGCCTTAGTTACCTTGACACACAGGTGCAACTTGGCACTCCCTGCCAATTGCACATATCAGGCTGTAGTATAATAGCCGGAAGCACAGGCCTCGTCCTAACGTCGGCCGTGTACTTCTGTTAAATAGGTTATCATCAACCCTGCAGTAATACTTATTGTAGATAGAAGTTCCGCCAATCTGCGGCTCCCACAATATATCTTCGTCACTGGATTTCTGGACAATATAAGACTAACAGTCTTGGATGGCTACCTCGAGCACAAATATATAAGTTCTGAAATGGCGGATCAGTGAGCTGCTGTTCACCCTAGGTAATCCTTTACATGTTCTGCCACCGAAAAGCGTAATAATGCATAAAGGTCGGTATTACCTGGTAAATGAATCCTCAGAACTACACAAGGAATTCTGTCGTCATCCCGACGCACAGAGATTCACTGGGGAAAACTGCCATAGCAGTTACTTCGAAGATTCTCCCCGAAAAAACAATGGACTCTTGGTCCCTTCAGAAAAACAGGACCTCCCGGCTTCCCGGAAGTATATCTCACTCCCGCTTAAAAAACCTTCCCATAGGCCCACGCCGAACTGTCAACCTCTGACCCTAAAGGTCAAACACAATGAATGAATAAACAAGGGAAGACAACCCCTAATCAACCTGACATCGCAGGTAAAGACACAATTATACTTATGATACAAACATAAGCAAATAACTTGACAGATGACTCCGTCGAAAATGACAGCAACATTACTACCACCCCCCTGTAAAAAAAAAAAAAAATGCAATTTTTTTTTTTAAATATGTTCATGAGCAAGATAGCACCAGTATCACTTCTGTGCTCATGCAAACAATGAACCTAATATCAGGTACAATAGAAGAGGGTACAAATCATCTCCCAACATAGGAGCAAATATTTCCTTTAAGCCAAACAAACTAAGGGATACCATTCAAGAAACCTAAGTTGCTGGCAATACCAATCATATATCAAACATTACTAAATAATATAATCATAGCAATATACAAATGTCAATGCTATTTTAGCAACATATCACTGATGGATGGACAAAATGAAATTTGTTAAATTATCTAAACATCATCCAAATACATTTGTATTACAACATATTATGATATTAAGGACTGACCTAAGTCTGAAAATATATCAGGAAAAACTAGGACACAAGATTTAACTGGAATCATGTGGGCATCTAGACAATATGTCCGCCATCACATTATCCGAACCACGGATAGCTCGCACCGTGAAATGGAAAGGCTGAAGAGCAATAGCATAACGAGTAGATCTCGAGCTCTTCAAATCCTTACTTTGCATAGCCGTAAGAGCTTTTTGGTCGGTTTCCATAAAGAAATGCGCGCCCAGAAGGAACCTTTGTAGCTTAAGAATGGACCAAACCATAGCTAACAATTCACGGTCCAAAACCGAGTAATTCCTTTCTGCCGCATTCAGCTTCCTAGAAATATACATTACAGGATGCAGAGTTCCTGAATATTCCTGCATTAGTGCCGCTCCAATGCCAGTGGAAGAGGCATCACTACGAAGGACAAAAGTCTTATCAATCGTCGGTAGTCTTAAGATAGGATGAGATGAGAACAAATTCTTAACCTGATCCAATGAAGATTGGCATTCTTGGGACCAACGCACCATATTAGGAGAACCTTTTTCCAATAACGTTGAAAGTGGTGCCATAATGGAGGACAGATTCTCAATGAATCTTCCATAGAATTGTATCAATCCCAAGAGACTACGCACTTGCTTTTTTGTCTTCGGAACCGAGATATTTAATATCTTTGAAATGTTTTGGTCCTCTGTCTTCAACAGACCATGACCAACTCGATGACCTAGGAAGGAAATTTCACTAAACCCAACAAAAGCTTTAGAGGGTTTAGCAGTCAAACTATGCTCACGTAGAGTAGATAGCAATTCCTTCAGACCCACATAGTGTTCTTCCCAAGTATCGCTGAAAAGACAGATGTCGTCTAAATATGCAATGACATCTGCACGATCTGATAGAATTCGTCGCATCATGCGCACGAAAGTCGCTGGGGCGTTCATAAGCCCGAAAGGCATAAAAATTCCATTGAAACAGACCCCTAGGTGTCGAAAAAGCAGTGAGAGGTTTGGCGTGTTCCGTCAATGGGACTTGCCAATAACCTTTCGACAAGTCTAGTTTAGTAAAGAATTTAGCTTTAGAAAGTCTAATAAGTAGATCATCTAATAACGGCATAGGTTCAGCATCGAACTTCGTAACTTGATTTAATTTGCGATAATCAACGCAAAGACGTATGTTATTGTCTTTCTTTCGAACAATAACTATCGACGAAGAATAAGCTGAAGTGGATGGTTCAATTATTTGTAGTTGAATCATTTCATCCAATTCTTTCTCGACTTGTGCTTGAAAATGAATAGGTATTGGGTATGGTCTTACTCTGATCGGATTACGATCAGTAAGTATGATGTCATGTTCTATGACATCTGTGTGTCCAGGAATGTCGGTAAGGACATCCTGATATGATTGTAACGTAGAGGATACTTGACGTTGTTCCTCAAAAGACAAGTTAGAAGAGACTGTAACGTCTCTCCACGATTCCGTTGAAATAAGTGGAATCGTAGGAAGAGGTAAGTTCACGTCAGAAAAAATAGTTTCCTCATCCTGTATAACGGACAGGGATGAGATGTGACCATGTTGAACTGGAGAGTCGTCCGTCGCCTGGAAAATAGGCTGTAAATAGTCTGGACGTTCAATAAACTCTGTTAACATATTTATATGGAAGGTTTTATGCCTTCCATCCACATCGACAATATAGTCGACATCAGAAATTTTCGAGACTATAGTGTATGGACCCTTCCAAGAAATGAGAAGTCTATTCTCTCTTGAGGGCAGTAAGACATATGCTTTGTCTCCAGGACAAAGTTGACGTAGGCGTCTTTTCTTATTAGCAAATCGCCTAGCTTTTTCTTTCGCAAATTCGGAAGATGAAGTTGCTAACCTGCACGATTCGATAATCTTTTCTCTAAGAGCTATAACATATTCATATGACGATTGTGTATCATCGTCAATATTATCGGAAGTTATCAAATCGTGTAACAAGGACATTGGCCCGCGCGGTTGCGCGCCAAAGACAAGTTCGAAAGGAGAAAACCCTGTATGCTCGTTGGGAACCTCTCTATAGGCAAAGAGGACTGCAGGTAAAACCCTGTCCCAATCTTCAGGATGATCCTCCGTTATCTTGCCAAGTAAGTTCTTTAGTGTCCTGTTAAGACGTTCTACCAATCCATTGGACATTGGATGATAAATACTACTGAGAGACCTTTTAATGTCTAGCGTAGCCATTACCTGAGACATAACGTCCGAAATTAACTGAGTGCCGTGATCCGACAGTATTTCTCCGGGGAATCCCAGACGAGAAAATACGAGCCAAAGAGCATCAGCGATATCGACAGTTGATATGCTCTTCAGAGGAATAGCCTCTGGCCAACGCGTGCACATGTCCACGCAAGTGAGGATAAATTGGTGTCCTCTGGCTGACTTAATTTTGAACGGACCAATGATGTCTATAGCCATTTTCTGAAACGGCCGAATCGGAATATCTGCAGCCTGAATAGGAGCAGCATGTCTCGGACCCCTAGACTTGACCTCTTGACAAATTTTGCAAGATCGGCAATAAATTCGGATGTCTTTATTCACGAATGGCCAAAAGAATGACGCAAGGACTCTAGTTTTAGTTTTGGAAAAACCCATGTGTCCCGCACACTGAGAATCGTGTGCATGCCGAAGAATTAAGGCTCTCATACACTTAGGAACAAGAATTTGCGAGTGCATAGACTTGTCCGAGTGTTGTACCATTCGTACCAATATACCATTCTTCATAGTGATATACGATTTGTGATTCGTATTTTGATTGGGATCCCCTTTCTTTGCAAGAAGGAAGTATTTCTTCAAAGAAGGATCCTCTTCTTGACGTTTAACAAACGAGTCATGGGAAATCACCAAGTGCTCGTCTTGGCTATCAACTTCATTACTATTATCAGATGAAGTTGGGGGATTAAGAGCTTGAGCTCTTGTCACCACTGCATTGACCGTTTGAATGTTTTTTTCTTCCCAACTAGAAATTTGTTGCGGGGTGCATTCCTTAACCCCATGAATACGACCGATTATAAGATCCGCAATAGGATTAGGAAGAAGACATGCATGGACATCTCCTGTGAAGAAAGGAGTGTCAATCCTAATAATAGCAGTAGGATAGCTTTCCATAGTACCACCAAATGTAACACATTTGATTGTTTTTTCCCGTGGCACAGCAAGGATCTATCAGAGACTCCTTAACCCCGACGGTAGTACATCCCGAATCGAAAAGTACTGAGACTAGCCTATCATTTATTAGACCTTTATGTAAGATGAGAGATCCTCTCCCATCATGCGCAACTGTAGCAGGTAGAGCAGGAAGAGGGTGACCACAACTTAGCGTAGATACAGTTGATGAGTCAAACAATGTTAAGCATTGGGGGCATTCAGTTGCTCTCCCAAAATCGAAAGCACAACCAGTGATAGCCCTAGAGTTACCACTATCATTTACTGTATTACAGGCTCCATCAAACTCTTGTTGCGCAGAGTTTGCCTGTTGGTAAGGTCTTTTTTTGTTAAACCTAGGTCTACCTCGATTATCATTTCCCCTGTAATTATTTCGACTATCATTTCCCCTGTAATTGTTATCATATTGCCTATTGTAATCATCACTCCGGTTTGAATCCCGGTTTCTAAATTCACCATCGTCATAATCTTGACGTCGAGAATGATTACCTCGAAAATTTGAATAATTATTTGGATAGCCTTTACGAAAGTGTCTCAAATTATTACCACTAAAATTACGAGAACTACCATCTTGTCTCCACTGCATAGACGAAGAACCATCATGTGTTGGATTACTCCGCTTCTGAGTGTAATTTTGATTACTTCCCCTATTCCAATTTTGTTGAGCACCCTGAAATTTTTTTTCTGAAATTAGGGCCATATGGTGTTGCCGAAGCAGCTGGCAACCCTTCTTTCACTTTAGAATTGCTAACTGTAGCATGGGGATGTGCTGTGGCATACTGACAACAGTATTCCTCCATTTCTTTTAAGTTTTTAGGCTTACGCTCATGAAGGAATGCAAGAAAAGAATCATTAACAGATGACAAAACCTTATCTCGCAATAATAAGTCCATTAGACCTTCATATGTTTTCTCAATCTGAGACAACTCAACCCATCGTGTAAATGTACGACGTATCTTTGTAACAAAATCAGAGAAATCTACTCCATTTTCTGGCAACATTGTCCTAAAACGAAGACGATAGTCTTCTTGTTTTAATTGGTATTTCTTTAGTAATGCTGCCCTGACAACATCATAATTAGTCCTCTCATGTTCGTCTATTGTCATAAGAGTAGTCACTGTGTCACCTGTAAAAAATGGCATCAGTTGTTCAACATATTTTTCCTTTTTTATGTTATGCGTATCGCACAAAAATTGGAATCTATCTAGATAATCTGCTACGTCATCCTTTAAAGGATTGAAATGAGGCAATTTAATCCTACTAACAAACTCCTTTGTCGTACTCGAAGTTGTTTGCTGAGCACCCGTACTCGCCAATTTCAATTTCTCTAACTCCAAAATTGCGAGTTTTTTCATCAAGTTCCATCTTCTGTTTTCTTTCCTCATGTTCCATTTTTCTAATTTCAGCCTCAGCAGCAGCTTGAAGTTTTTTTTTCCTCTGCAGCAGCTTGAAGTTTTTTTTCCTCTGCAGCAGCTTGAAGTTTTTTGTCTTCCATTTCCATCTGGAATTTTCTTTCATCAGCTGCAGCTTGAGCTTTCCTCTCCTCAGCAGCAGCTTGAGCTTTTCTCTCCTCAGCCTCTCTTTGATACCTTCTTTCTTCAAGTTCTAATCTTCTATTCTCAGCTTCTAGCTTCTTTAGTTCAGCTTCTGCTTTCAATTTAATTTCCTCTTTTTGTTTCTTTTCTTCTGACTTTAATGCAATGGCGAATTGAGCAGATGAATATTCTTCCAATTCTTTACCAGACTTACCAAGGGTCAACCCTTGCTGGATGAAGAAATCCAATGTAGACATTCTGTCTAATGAGATCAGAAACCTGAAAAAAAATTAAATAAATTACCTTATCCCACTTCAATGGGAGACAAGTCTGAAATGCTAGACTTGTATACTCACTTCACTTTATTTTACTGTCTCAATCTTTGTAGATAACAAGTCTTTTATCAAAGAACTTGTATAAATATCTTATATAATATTATTTAACAAACTCTATATGAAGAGTCTACCTTATCAATAATATCAAAACATGACCAAGTATGTGTATGTAGACTGTGCATGACAGTAATGTAGTACAACCAAAAAAAAAATACAAAGACAAAAATACAAAACAATACAAATGGCAACACTGTTTTAACCAAAAATGTGTAGAGAAATACACAAGAAAGGAGAGACCTACAGAATACAAACAAAACAAATCGACAATCAAAACTGAAAAACAGACAAAATATTACAAAAACAACGTTAAGTACAATTACATCACAGCTAACATCAATAGCGACCAATTGTCACTAGCAAATTTCCAAATTAAGAAAATTTGCACCTACAGACCGCTTACAGTAAGCCTCGATCAAGTGGCATATTTACCGTAAGACCCACCAACCGAAAAACCCGCAGAAAAATACACAAAACAGTAGAAGTGACATAAACATATAGCAATCAATTTCAATGTGTTGCAGAACAAGTTCAGTCACAGCTGAAACTAAAATAAATTTCTTGCTCCTTGCGAACACAGAAACGAAATGTCAAACGCGCACTGAATGTCAAATCCACTGTAACATAAAGTGGTATTCACGAACCAAAGTTACTATGACCTTCTCAAATTAGGGCTTGCACATTGAATGTTTACAATTTCACGTACTGTTTACAGACACTTGACCTCCAACAATGTAGCTTGAATGCTCTGACCTAGAAAAGTCTGTTGTTGAATGAAACGTGTAACAACCCGCAGTACTGTTTACAATAGGAACCCGCCTTCTATGCAGTTATGGTCCACGTAGCAAATGCCTAGTAGTTCACTTCAGTACTTGTCTTGTTATGCTTTATGTAGCATTATAATATAAATGCTCGTACTGTTTATTTGTGTCAACCGTTGATGACCTATATCTGTCCTGTTGTAGCCAAAACTTGCAAGTGTAGAATTAGCACTGTGTGTTACGGCTGTCCCGTGTGTAGCTTAGACCCACAGATCAGAAGTGTAATGTGTACTTGTCCTTCTTGTAACTTTCTCGACAAAACTGGAGACATCATACATGTAACAGCCAACCAGGAATGTAAATTTCTGGATCCATAAATGTCAACAATAATGTCAAATGCTCGCTCTGTTCTTTTTAAACCCACAGATCTGGTCCATCAGAAATGTAAGTTTCTAGGCCACATTGGCGACAAGAAATGTATCATAAGAGCCCACGTAACTGGTCCACCAGAAATGTAACTGTCTTTTTTTTCTTGTTGAGGTGATCACTGGCCCAAGACAGTTTACATGTTGTTAGATGTGTAGTGCGAGCGTATGATGAGTTGAGTGTGGGTGCGAATGAAGACGCGAATGTGTTTAGGCTCGTATAGATGTAGATCCTGCAACCCATACTCTCACATGCAGTAATCAAGGATGCTTTGACACTGCAGGCATGTTTCAAGACATTTATTGACGGGAACACACATAATATCAACAGGAACAGTCAGTGTAACAAGGTCATGCTGACCTGACATCGATAGGTATACATTTGGCATTCAAAAAGGTAAACATCAGAATAGACGTGCATGGTCAATAGCAAAGTTCTTCAATAATGACAGTTCGTAGCGTCGCCCTTGGCGTCTCTGACTAAACGCGTCAGATGCCTTAGTTACCTTGACACACAGGTGCAACTTGGCACTCCCTGCCAATTGCACATATCAGGCTGTAGTATAATAGCCGGAAGCACAGGCCTCGTCCTAACGTCGGCCGTGTACTTCTGTTAAATAGGTTATCATCAACCCTGCAGTAATACTTATTGTAGATAGAAGTTCCGCCAATCTGCGGCTCCCACAATATATCTTCGTCACTGGATTTCTGGACAATATAAGACTAACAGTCTTGGATGGCTACCTCGAGCACAAATATATAAGTTCTGAAATGGCGGATCAGTGAGCTGCTGTTCACCCTAGGTAATCCTTTACATGTTCTGCCACCGAAAAGCGTAATAATGCATAAAGGTCGGTATTACCTGGTAAATGAATCCTCAGAACTACACAAGGAATTCTGTCGTCATCCCGACGCACAGAGATTCACTGGGGAAAACTGCCATAGCAGTTACTTCGAAGATTCTCCCCGAAAAACAATGGACTCTTGGTCCCTTCAGAAAAACAGGACCTCCCGGCTTCCCGGAAGTATATCTCACTCCCGCTTAAAAAACCTTCCCATAGGCCCACGCCGAACTGTCAACCTCTGACCCTAAAGGTCAAACACAATGAATGAATAAACAAGGGAAGACAACCCCCTAATCAACCTGACATCGCAGGTAAAGACACAATTATACTTATGATACAAACATAAGCAAATAACTTGACAGATGACTCCGTCGAAAATGACAGCAACAATGACAAAGACAAAATCCTAGAAACAGCTGCTGTACAGGCACACTGGAACACACTTAATAAAAGAAGAATAAGATTGGCGGTCAGGAATTTTGTGGCAGAAGTTAGAAAAGGGAAGTCCATAGAAATAAATAACATCAACATAGCAAACCAAAAGAAATGCCAGATAAGAACACAGAATGGTTGGGAAATGAAGGTAGAACCGCTAGGAGTGTGGAGAAAAATAATAGGATCTTGCCAGCAACATGTCACAATAAAGGAAGAAGGTAATAGCAATAGACCATGGACAAGTCAGGGTAAGACAACAGTCCAGAAACAGGAAAACATACAGAGAGACAGGGTCAGCGTTGGTACACAAACAGAGATAGATACTGTAGCGTCACACTTGGGGCCAGCACAAAAGGAGAAAGACGTCATGAGAGAAAATGAAACATGGTCACATGGGTTAGACAATACGAGAAAGTCTAAGATACCACTCAGTGTAAAAAGGACGAACCAACAAACGGCTAAAGTAGTGGTACCACAGCATAGGGATAGCATCGAGGTAAAGAATAAGAAAGATGACCGATGCAGATATTACTACAAGAGAAAGAAAGATCAGCGAAGGCGGACAATGGAAAAGATAGGATAGAAGAAACGCAGGACACTGACGCATCTAACAGGCATATAAGAACAGTAGTAAGAAGGAATCCTAAGAAAACAAGTCCACAAGAAGTACAGGACATGGACACATGTTATGGGCGTACAAGAGCAGTACATAAGAAGAAAACTAGACATAGACAAATTGAAGGCTTGGTGAAGAGAAAGACGAAACAGGAGGGCGTAAATACAGTACATGAAAAGTACCAGCTTGACATAGAATCAGAATCTGATTCAAGTGGGGAAGATAGAGCTATGGACTCTGACGAATATGCACAGGGCTACTGGTCGGACGAACTCGATCATAGAACGGACGATGAAGGCAATAGAATTTATTGGCCGAAAAGTGAGAATAGTAATCGTGGATGCATAAATCAGATAAAGACGAAGAAAATTAGTGTAAATGAGATAAAGAAGGCAATAAAAAGTACCCTAAGAGGAGCCGATCTTAACACCTTGACAACAAGGAAGGTGCGGAAAGTGCTAGAAGTAAAGTTTGATACAGACTTATCAAAAAGGCAAAGAGAAGTTCACGAACTTGTGACCAAAATATTGAATGGAGAGACAGATGTGGAGGACACAGATAATGAGGATTACAAAGAAGAGGATAGATCGACCAGGAGAAAAAGTCGACAGACAGTTAATGAAGCAGAATATAACAGTAGACGGAGGTGGTCGTCAGAATCGTTGTCGACTGACTCAGACAGTGTAGTGTCTGAGGAGAATGACCGTAGTCACAGACACAAAAGTACTTATAGAAGAGGAGAGAATAGTAGAAGAATTAATGAAGAAGGGAGTAAATATAGAAGTAGGAGTAGAGAACGGGACTTCCAGTATACAACATTGATAAAACACTTGCGGACAGAGCAGAAAGGTGGAGATGTTATGCAGAAACGGTCAGTCAGACTGCATGGAGGGAATTGTCAGAGGCGGATAAACGATGGAAGGAGGGGAATAAAAATGGCGGCGTTAGCTAAGCCGTGAGTAAACGTTTAGTGGAGTCATTCTCCACCAAACATAACAGAAACCATAGGGAGATAGATAAGACTTGAGAGTCACGGAGAAGTGACGGGAGTATTGAGAAGCCACAGGAAGGATGGCACACACATATAGAAGAGATAGTTCTAGAAGGAACGAATGTAGAGGTGAGAAGCTACGGAGAAAATGGCAAAGAGAGATTTTTTGCGGCAGTGGCCGAGTCTTATGAAGACTTTGGGAAGAAATAATTTTTTTCCCTCCGTAATACATGAAGAGAAGAGAAATGTGTTGAGAACGTTCCAGGGAGAGAACGAGAAACATATAAAATCGTTGTGCGGTGTTTACCAGACTACAAATGAGAGTCTATGGAGGGTAACCCTCACCGAACATATACAACGGAAATTCAGACACGGGGAGACAGAGTGTTCTCGAAAAGGAAAGAAAAGGAGATAGTACAAAGAGAAGTTCCAGAGAGGGAACGGACATTGAAAAGCCATAAGAAAGGGACAAAGAAGAAAAAGAGAAGTGAGAAGGCACAGGAACATGATACAGATATGGAGTACTAAAGAAACAGTGACAAAAGAAGAAATATGGAGAAACCATGAAACAGAGTGATAAGGAGTGGACGTAAAAATAGAGTAAAGAGAAATGGACAGTAAGTAGGAAAAGGAAGTCAAGTGACAGGTCACCAGCAGAAAAACACGCAAGTAGGTAAAAACGACAAAATGGTTTAAGATGGGTAGACCTAAGAAGTTTCAAATATTTCCGCGTATGAGACTATGGACAAAGGTCTAGTTAAAAAAAAGGGTGGACAGGAGGATGGCAATTCAGTGTTGCCATGATAGTTAAATCGCTCACGCCATCATGAACTATGTATATAGTGAGACATGACAGAAGACATGTTTGGCTTTATACGAGAGAAGAAAAAGGCCAAACAATTCACACCAGGTGTGTGGTGACGGAGAGTGATGCAATGTGATGAGTTTACATGTATGACAATAGGAGTGACTGGATGAGTAGAAGGAAATAAACTTTGTATGGATATGTACAGAGTTTGCAGAATGTGAGTGAGAAAGACAAGGGTTAAGAACAGTCATAAATGTGAAGAGGAAAGGTCACTTAAGAAAAGTGATGATGGACTGAAACGCTCATGTAGACATGAAAACTGTACATAGTAAGACAGGACACAGAGCACGTTCTGAGTATAGTAAAGATATGGTAAAAGAAAACCACACCAGGTGTCGGATGCATTACAAAATTGTTAGCAAAATGATGTGCGAGTGAGACAGCAGAAATGAAAGAATGAATGTCAGAAAATAAACTTGCTCGATTGTGAATGAGAGATGGAGAAATATATAAATTGTTCTCCATTAGAAGTATGAAAGGGAAGGAGATGTGGATGAATGTAGTTATTGCTAAGTTTTTTTTTCTTTTGGTACATAGATAAGTACAATAATGGTTGGTACAGTCATGAAAATAAATTGTTTCTCCTACGGATAAATAATTTATTTTTAGGGGAGATAAAAGGATATATGTGGCAGATAGAGAACGACTGACGTGCAAAGGGAACGAATAAGAAGAATTATAAATAGGAAGGTTCAGATATGGAGTACAAAAAAGGGATGCGCGAACAATAATGCGCATGAAAGGGGTGAACGATAATCCAGTGAAGCACGCTTTCTCAGGGGCAGTCCAGAGGCGTGAGTTAGAGAGTGCGAATCGCACTGATACACGAGTAGCCATCTTCAGGCAGTACTCAAGTAGTTTGTGTGATGAATATTTCACGGACAAGGAGATGAGTTTGGGGTGATGATTAACCCAACAGATTGAATAGTGAGAATTCTTGTCTAGAAGGAGAAACGGTGTGAGTTAGATTTTATTCAGAAAGGGAAAAGGTACGTAGAGTGAATTCAAATACATATACATCAGTAGTCCTATTCTTCAGTGATGAAAGGGAAAGTAACAACCCCGGAGAGGTCCGGTTCTATAAATAGATAACCTGAACACTGAGAGGATATATATAACAATAATCTAAGAAATTGTAAGGAAGAAAGAACAGAAATAGAGACTATAGCACCTGAGTGATCATCTATGGTTAAAGATCAGAAGGTATAGATTCAATACTGAACGACTGAGAGAGTGAGGGAAGGAAGAAATATTGAGAAAGAACTTACACATTGTGTATTCTATGATGGACCAGATGTGGAGGACAGAGCAGACAGCAATGATCCTCTCATATGTAAATAAACAGTATTGCAATTACTATGGCGTTATCTCATCGCTTGCTGTGTGTGTGACTGTTATAATTATGCAGCATGTCAATGCTAGCCAAAGAGGCAGAGAACCTGGGCAGGCAGGTGGCCATACATAAGAACATTGATACTACGACACAGCCGGCCACATGATAGAAGTGACCACAGTATCTATCAACGTTGTACGAGTTAGAATCCCTTTTCAGGACCAACCTTTTTCAGGGCGTTGTCATCGTAACTGATGGAAGCTAGCATCCCTTTTAAGAACTTAGTTTTTATCAACACTATGATTCAGTTAACAGAATTCACATATTTCTTGAAAGTCAAATTGCGCTGCGATACAACCAATGGACGTAAGTCTAAGTTCATGTGCTGGTGCGTCGTCAAAGAAAGGAAAATCCCCTACAGGAAAAAAAAACCGATACGGATGGAGATTAAGAAAAGTTAAGTTTAACACAACAATCAGAATCTTTAACTTAAATATCAAGTCAGTTCTATTGTTTGTCACCGAAACATAGAGAACAACAAAAACAAACCAAAAAAGCTACAGACTTTCATAAATGAGTGTTTGAGTAGAATAGAAAGACTAAGGTGGTATGAGAAAATCCCTAGTCCGCAAAATTCTGACAAGAACTAAAACAGTGCCAGTGAAATAGGAGATGAGAAAAGGACGCTTGCGATGAATAGGACACACTTTGAGTAAACCAGTTGATAGTATTGCAAGGCAGTCCTTGTGCTTGAATCCCCAGGTTAAAGAAGTACAGGTAGACAGAAAAACATACGGGGAACAGAACTGGAGACATAAATAAAAGAGATGAGGCCGACATAAGAAAACAAAAAACAAACATGAAGCTGATTGCACGAGACAAGAAGACTTCTCATAGGTTTGTTGGAGGTCTAAGCTCATTGAGAGGTCGATGGATTCTAAGCTCCTTGAGAGGTCGATGGATTCTAAGCTCCTTGAGAGGTCGATGGGTTCTAAGCTACTTGAGAGGTCGATGGATTCTAAGCTCATTGAGAGGTCGATGGGTTCTAAGCTCCTTGAGAGGTCGATGGATTCTAAGCTCCTTGAGAGGTCGATGGGTCTTGATAAGGACAACATCACCGATTCATAAATATACGTCTAAATACATCACCGGCCAGTACATTCATGTCAACACAGGACCCAATCAGGCTGATTATTAGATTATCGATTAATCAATTCATATAAACATATTGCTGATCAATATTCGCATGTAATGGCGCCGTCGATCTAAAAACCTCATGTCTCAAGGGTCCATTAATTATTGCATCTGATTTACTTTCGCCTGAAGCCCCTTTAAGACGTAACAACTGTTTCCGATTATCTTTCTCCGCGTACACGGACAATTTGCATTTCATTATGGCGGTCGTGAGTGTTGTGAGGAATTGCTATTAAGCGTGTCTACGAGAAAACGCACTGGCTAAGCTGTTAGAGCGCTTTCGCTCGCGGCGAAGTTCTCGGGTTCCAGAATCGAAACCGGGTAGCGTTACACTCCATTATACCCAGCTGTAAATTGGTGCCTGATTCTGCTCTTGATTTGGGGAAGGCAAAGGCAGCGAGTAAGTCAACTGGTTACACGACCTCTCGAAGCTGGACCTAGTATTGTGAAGTCTCTAACATTATCAGTATCTGCTACGGTACTACCTTTACCTTGCGGGAAAACTGTTAAGCATGTTCTGATCATTCAATTGGTCAATATGTTACTGGGACAAGAAACAAGGCCGAAGTTATAGATTTGCTACATCAATATTTCAAATACCTGGGCACATTAATAACAATAGATGGAAGATGCATCTTAGCAGTGAAGAGCAGAATAGCTCAGGCAAAAACAGCATTCTATAAAATGAAGAGTATTTAATGCAAGAATTCTTTGTCAATTTAAGTAAGAAAGAGAGTTCTTCGGTGTTGTATAGAACCAATCCTCACATATGGAAATGAGTCGTGGACAATTAGTAAACAAGTAGGGAAGGCACTTAAAGCCACAGAGATGTGGTTTTACAGAAGAATATTAAAAATACCATGGACAGCCAAAAAGAGTAATGAGGATGTAATGAAAGAGGCCAATACGCAAAGGAAACTTTTTTCACAAGTTAGAAAGAAGCAATCCACTTATTTGTTGTTTTTTTTGGAATGTTATGAGAAGACGTAAGTGTGACAGAGTATGTAAATATATTTACATGTATCAACACGTTTTTGCTTCCACCTGTTTCCCACCTCTCTTTGCTTTCTAATATCAACGTTTCTTTAGCTCCGAAGGCATGCGCTTCGATATCTGTCGAACTCAAATTGGTGCCACGCCTATTTTCTTGTTCTCTGTCTATCAGGCACTAGTAATGTTTACCAACAGACCTATTAGTTAGTCCTGAGCCGTTAACTGTATTTATCACGCGAACGATTGGGCAATCGCTGAAATATTGACAGATCAGAGAATGAGTTGTCTAATGTTAAAATCAAGGGCGACAAGTTAAGACGTACTGTTTCGGTAATTACTTTGGACAGGGGGAATTAATCTGAGGAAAAGGGGAAATAATCAACAGTTACACCCCCCCTCCCACATCCGTTTGTTCGGAACGTAATTAGCTACAGCGAGAGATGCCAGATCAAAACACGTCCGTTCTCTAATGGCAATTCTGTGGTCGGCATGAGTGTAAAAATAAGCTTTGATTCAGCATTCGACCGAAGAATTCCCCAAAATCTAAGCGAAGGCGGTAAATCTAGCAAGTGCCAGCGAATTTCTACCTAAATCATATATATACCTCATCCTTTAAACTCAGTTTATCTAGTAGCCACAGAATTTTGCAGAACTATCTAGCGTCGAATCTTAGACCATTGTTATAGTGGATTTCTTAGCGTTTCGATTGGAGATTGTTTCTTGTTTTTCTGTGTTGCGGTAATTATATTTACTAGTATTTTGAGTGATTTAATTGTTAAGTTCATCATTATATTTCACTAGGATTTACTGTGTTAAATTGGCTAGCAGATTAAATATATATAGCTAATATTTTCCAGCTGTAACATAAATTTAATTAATTGCTAGTAACCAGAAAGAGATATTTTAATTGACGAGTAAATGCACTAGGCAATGTAGACCGACGAAATATATATTTATCTTTTATCCATCATGTGTCAATTTTGTAAATGACTAGAATTTATTTCACGGGTTAATAAGACCGATAGGATAAGCTTCCCATGTGTGTTTCTAATCAAATCTTATAACCGAATGGATAATAAATTATAACGTTGCGCGGGTTAGGATAGATACTGATATTGTGATTAAATGTTTGTATTTTTCTTCCTAAAATATAGTACGGGTCACAAACCTAAAACTACCAGCGGCCTAAGCCTACGCCTAAACCTGAATCTGAGAATAACGGATCTAAGTCCAACAGTACAAAAAGAACATTCTTATATAAATATCGGATCTTCAAGGTTGACCTGTTTGGCCTCTTGTTTACACTCAGAAAGAGACAGAGTACCAACAAAAAGAATTAAAAATAAATTGTAACTGGACCTATAGCTATCCGGATTTCTTTTTTCCAATTTCATGTACATTCAGCCCGTTGTGGCGAAAAAATCAAACATTAACATTTCCCGACTATCGACCATTTGTGGTGTGACAAGGAATTTTATATGGAGAGAAGTTACATACCTGACATTCCTTTATGTATTGGAGTCCCAAGCTACTGACACTGTGAGCACTGTTAATTTTCTTACCTGGATTAATTAAGGTGACATAAACAGAAATCCTAATAACAGTAACGAAGTAAACGTTGCCCGAAGAAGAGGATTTAATCAGTCTTTGAAGAGCTGGGGTTTATTTTGCCAAAATAACACTGGATTTGCTGTGTGTATCCTAAAGATTGTTCCAGACGTTGCTAATCAACAATTAGGTAAGAACGAATGAACGTGGCCACGGGTTGTCTGGAGAGAGAGAAAGAAGGAATGAGTAATTCTTTTTAACGTATAAGCTTTGTACTCACTTTGTTTTGCTTGTCTTTTAGTTTGCTAGTACTGTTATTTTATTTTCAGAATAGATTCATTAGAACTTTGTTCTTTACAGTATAGTCAAATTCTATACCATAGTGCTAATCTTTTGACCTTTTTGGGGGGTTAATACCTTCTTCTAACGGGATCTTGTCTCAACAGAGGGAGTGGCGTCGTTAGGCACGCAAATCAACCCATTTGCTGTTGTTTCCGTAATCGAAGTGACTGGCAACGGGTGATCAGCCCGTTGTGAAGTCAAATTCTATACCATAGTGCTAATCTTCTGACCTTTTGGGGGTTAATACCTTCTTCTAACGGCCGGCGTTGCACTTACGGGTCTATTTCTTTTATTATTTCTGTAGCATATGATTTTGTATTTTTCTATCTTGATATTAAATGTTGTACGGTTCTTTATGATAAATAAACTGAACATAAAAACTTAAGTACCTGTGTGTTGGTCAGATCGGTCCAATATCCCTATTCCATTAATAGAGTTTCAGATCTGTGTGTCAAGTTGTCGTCACTTATCTGTGTGTGTGTACGTGAGTTGTTAATACTGTATATGTCAATATATATATATATATATATATATATATATTAAGGTAAACTGTTTGATAAACAAATTTTAGTCGTAAGATAGGCTGGACTAGAGTATCTTCTAAATCCAGGGACAGACTCTACCTTTCCACCATTTCACTCGTGAAATCTATTTCTTTACCTTATCTCTCACTGAGTTACCACCTTTTCCAGTTCTATTCAGACGGGACCTATCTATCTTAAATACCTATCCTAAATCTACGACAGTAAGCTGGAATACATCGTAACAACAGGTAAGATTGCGGGAAAAAGAGATAGGGGAAGACAAAGAGAACAAATACTGGACAGTTTGATATCGTGGCACGGAAAGAAGTCAACAAGAGAACTGATAAATTGTACTGGAAACAGGAAGTTGTTAAGAGACATGATCTGCTACGCCACTAGACATGGTGCTTGATGATGATGATGCTGATGATATGAGGAGTTAAAAACTCATGTGTTATATACAATACATTTGTAACAAATAACTAATTCTCGAGACCTAAAGGTCTTTTATATTTGGATATGCGCCCTAATATAACCGCGCCTCGCCAAAACGAGGCAAAATGTTATTAAAAAAATAAAAATTTGTATCAAGTTAAGAAAAGTATTATTTTTTTTGTTGTTGATCAGAATTGACGTCATTGCTCTCCGGGCAAACCCATAGGGGCTCAGTCTCCCTCAGAAAATATCGAAGGGTACGAATGCTAATTGTTCCTGTTTCGCACTGGTTGTAAGAAAAAATTATACATGTGTAAAATCTCAACAGAACAACAAAGAACAATTATAAAACGCAGAACAGTGTAATTGTTGGCACTGGTACAACCATATCATTCCTCAACCATCCCGTAAACCATGGCCTTATAATTCCGTTGTTGACACCAAGTGTTCTCCATAAACCCATGTTTGGACAGGCTGAACTGATTATTCCAATAAGCCAGTAAAGCAACTGTCAACTCTCCACAATTGTGAAGTATTCATCGATACAGAGTATAAGGTGAGGAAAAAGGCCGTAGAGATTGATTGGACACATACTGAGGAAATATGTTGGTAGCCCTACCAGGCAGTCCTTTTTCTGGAATTCACAAGGCAAGACAGGAGCCGCGCTAGCGTAGTGGTTACCACACCGCTCTGGCGACCGGGTGATTCAGGATCAAACCCGGGCGACGGCATTTGAGGATTTTTCGTCGACCGGGATTTGCACTGGATTAACTCGAGACCTGGCGAGCACATTTGAAGTAGTGTCGTCGACCAGGGACTGGCGGCTCCTGAGCCGACCCAGCTCTAATGGGTGCCTCCGAAATCGGCGAGTATCTGCCTGAATGGCGAGGGACACCTGTCTCTGTACAAGAAAAAAAGGGATACTCACGTAAAATCAATGTCAGGTTAGACATTAATAATAACCTGAGATTTCGCCTCGAGTATTAGCGGGCGTACGAAAAAAAAAAAAAAAAAAAAAAAAAAAAAAAAGGCAAGAGAGGCAGCTGTAGACCAAAAAACGCTTGGAGAAGAGAACGGCAGACAGAAGTGAAAATTATGAGAAAAACATATAAGGACCTTGAGATGATGACATGTGACATGAGGACCTGGCATGTGTTAGGTGAAGGCCGTTGCTCCTCAAGGGTATGAATGAAAGATACACAATTACTAATAATCATAATAATAATAATAGACCCTTATAATACGCTGGTTTCTCTGTGTATTTTGTCGATCTGGCTTTTCTGTCTGTTGCAGTTTGGCTCTTCTTTATCTTATTCCAGGAATGTTTTCTATCATTCCTTGCGCCCCTCAGGTGACAGCCCTCAGCGGTTTTTTTCCCTGGTGTTCCTCTCGATGTTTTCTCCTCTGTTCTGCTTGCTGTGCGAGCTTCTTTTCGCCCAATCTGAGGTACAGATCGGCAGCTTCATTCCCCCCAGGTTGCTGGATTTATGTCCAGTGCCCTCATGTCTCTCTTGTACTGTACACACCTTTGAACGTTAGCTACGGTAGCCCAACTGTTCTTATGCCATCTGCCAGTTGTCCATAGAAGATATCTCTCGGGATGTGGCCATCTTCCATGCGGCGAACATAACCAAGTCAGAGTTGTCTACGCTGTTTAAGCAGTGAATACGCGCTTTGAAGGCCAACACGGGACAACATCTCGGCATTTATCACTTTGTCCTTCCACACAATTACTACACAGAAACAAATATGCATGTACGAGAACGTATATCCGTCAAAAGAATGATAGGAGATTGATTAAAGTCACCAACTTAAACTTTTAGCATCTGCAGCACTTTCAGAAGACGAGAAGTTGGAATATGTAAACGAGTGCAATTTGGCTAATTACATAACAGCTCTTTGACAAGAACATTTTTGGTAAAGGGATGGTTATCATTAAAATTACTGTTTTGATAGCCTGTGTCCTGAATATATATGCTCTGTTCCTTCCTTGCGCAAGCGCCGCATAAAGCTGGCCATGAGCAAAGACTGTTTCTGGTAGGTATACATCTACCTGATCAAATACAAGATTAGTATCGGCTTGACTCTAAACTGTTACGTGGAATGATAGCTCGTCCACCTTAAATATAGCCTGTGATAATTTATTTACTATTATTATTATTATTTTGTATTTAAAAATCAAAATGCAGTCCTCTGTGTTTAGTTTAAACAGAATGTTAAAATTAAAAACCAAAACATGAAAAGGTATTGCATGGCTCTTTTATTACGAAACTGAATTATTAAAATTCTTCGACGATTTTTGACGGGTTACTTGCCAAAAGCTATTCTGTTAAACCCGAATAAAATAGATTATTGACATCTAATGTGATGATTATAATGGGCACTCAAGATAACCTTCACTAAAAGCACAGTGCAATGCACGCCATTTTCATATTTTCCTGAAAAGTTGGCGTAAATATCTAACACGCCGAATAATACAGCGTGAAAAGATTGGAAGACATGCATGTTCTTGCAATTGATGTTCAATTTAGTTTTCAGTACAATACGCACTGTTTCCATATTTTTCCAAAAAGGGGGTATGATTGTTTTTCTGGTTACAAATTTCATTTAAAAAATCTGTAAATTGGGATTACTCATTTCTGTTCGATCGGGGATATAGAGCTGCAACTTTTACTGGCCTTTGTTTCTTTATTTTAAAAGTGCATGGTCTCAAGAACAAATTAAACACTTTTATCGCGTGCCACCATTATTTACATAGCACTTTATCACGAAACAAACAACACGTTGAAATGAACTGTCCCAAACTCCGTTATTTTAACGTGATGCTAATGGCAGGGCTTCAAGAGAAGAGCCAATGTGGCCACTGACTCGGTGAACCAAGATTGTCCCCCGACAATTTTAACACAGATAATTATCAGATTATAATCAGTAACCGGTGTAAACTGTATTTTTGTTCAGTTTCAATTTCCCACATTGTCATCTTTGTTCGTCTAATCCGCGTTTTTCGTCGTTATTTAGATACACGAAGATGGAGCATCGTAAAATACTTTTAAAACTTCTTCTTCAACGCTACTGCAATTGTTCATGGTGATGTAAAGCCACTACTATTATTAATTATATGATAGTCACTGCCGCATGTGTCAGCTGTGTCTCTTTAAATAATGCTTGACAAATACAAGGCTTGTAGCAAAACACAATGTGGGAATATTTCTGCCTACTCAGTTGCATAAACTATATATATATATATGTGTGTGTGTGTGTGTGTGTGTGTGAGTAATGCATTGGCCCGAATATAGTGCGATGTTTTTTTCCTAAAAGTGACCTTCCGAAAACTATATTATGTGCGCAGCATAACATTTTTCACTTAAAAACACGGCAGATTCCTAAAGAAGTCTATTTGTAGCATGCTGAATCTGTTCCGTTCGGCGTTGGTGGGTAGCACCGCTCGCGTCTAATAATAAACTCAAGGTCAAAACGAAGCGAGGGAGTGAGGATTTGCACCCTTCAGCGTCACTGAACTGGTAATTCACTAGGCCAGAGTTAATTAATGACAGAGTCTGTGATGTGTTACTGATATTAAAAATTACGGTACCCATAGCAGATCCGCAAGAGAGTGATCGTGTTGAAAATAAAACATCCTCGGCGTCTCAAATAAACAAGGGAATGAGAAGGAGCTTCGATATGAATTTTAAATTAAGAGCAATACGCGAGGGGCGCAAGAAACAAATAACGTGCAGGATGCTAACACGTTTGATGTTTCTGAGGCTAATATACGACTTTAGTGAAAAAAATGAAGAAACGTTTAGGAGTGCCACGCACTAAGAAAAGCATTCAGACGGCATAAAACCGGAACATTTCAAAACATTGATAGACTTGTTTGCGAATACATCCACGACAAACGAAACTAAGGATAGCTAATAAGCCGTGAAGTTATTACAATGAAGGCACTAGAGGTGGCAAAAAAGTTAAAAATCTCATGTACTGAATTTAAGGCGAGCTTGGGATGGTGTAAGCGAATGATGCGGCGTTCGGGTCTGTGCTTACGTTGTCGCACTGCTCTTGCGCATCTCTTACCTGCAGATTATGCTGAAAAGTTGATCACCTTTCAGCGTTATATTATAAAACATGGGAGTATGTAATGTTAAAATATATTAAAATTACTTCTTTGCACACGAAACGAAAAAGGAAGTATAAATTTATTAAAATATTTAGTGCACCTAGCGAGCCAGGTAAAAATCGTAAAAAAAATAATCGTCAGATGCGCATGGATTAGACCTTTTATTTTTCATGCAGAACACTGTCAGCTTTAGGGTCATATTATGTGTGAGGCCGTACTATATTCGGGCCATTACGGTATATATATATATATATATATATATATATATATATATATATATATATATATATATATATATATATATATATATATATATATGTGTGTGTGTGTGTGTGTGTGTGTGTGTGTGTGCGCGTGTGTGACCAGGTGACCAGACAGCGCTAAATAAATAGTTGGCTGGGAGCGAATGTACCCCTTAGAGCCGACCTTGGCTGGTGGTAAGTGGTTAAAAACTAATAGAGCTGCCTGTTTCAGTCCGAAGGATCAAGAAATGAAATTCCCTATGCTGGCATCAGATCCTAGTCTTGATAATTGTTGATGACATCTTATAACTCTGAGAATCCATGGGGTGAAGGCGGCGTCAAGTTATCTTAGAAAATTGACATTCTTAATTATTTAACCACTAGCAATAACCCGTCAATAATGATGGAAGTAAATCAAATACTGTAATATATTTTCAAAATACTTTTTAATTCAATATAAAAGTTCTTTGATGACAACATTTTTTGTGAAAGGGCGTGGATCTGTTTCAAAGAATGTTCATGCTCTTCTGCAGACTGATTTGCTCGTTGTGACTGACGCTGTGCTTGTCTTTGTGCCGCTTCATGTTGTCGTCGTATTGCTGCTTCTTCTAGAGTGTCTCTTGCTCGTTGTGATTGACGCGATCATCTCTTCCTCGTTTTGCAGCCATCTTATCATTTTGATCCTTAATAATAAGTCTGCAATACTTTAAATTAAAATTAGATGTGACCGACGTACAAACGGCGAGAATTATGGAGTGTGATGATTTAAGAGCTGTCTGTCTTGATTAAAGGATGAACATGAGGATAACTAGGCTGTTTTCTCAAGCAAGAACCGATCAGTTTAACTATGCTAGCATTCGACTGAAACCTACTGGGGATGAGAGAAGATGGAAAGCCAAAGACAACTTGGAGACGAACAATAGAAGTGGAAGCACAAACAACATGTACATTCTGAAGGTAAAGGTAATAGTAATCACACAGCAGGTAATGCCTTAGAGGAGTGACGTGTTAGAGACTTCACAGTTTCTAGGTCTGAGTCCAGTTTCATCCCACGTTGAATTTTGTTTCCCTAATTCTGCGTATTCTGGTACACATTTGTAAAAGTCTGTTTGACTGTAGAAGTAAAGTTGGATTGCACGGAGACTGGAGATGTATAAGGTTGCTCAGTGTAAATGTACTGATGTAACGTACTGTTTTTCTGTGTTATGGATGGTAGTACGTTGAGCGTGTCATGTTGTCCTGGGCAGTACCAAGTAGTAGCAAGCAATCTAGGTCACTAGCGTGAGGTGTCGCCAGGGTTTAGTAGACACATACATAATGTCAGTATTCCTGCAGATTCAGACGTGTAATACTTGTATGACAATGTGGTTGATGGTGTAAGTGTGTAGATAACAGTGCTGATAACACGAAGGCCGTATAGGCTCTTGGACGTCTTCACATTAACTCACACAACCACAAGTAGAAGTCAGTGAAGTAGGGAATGCTGCTGACGGTTACAATATTTATTTGTGACGTACGATAATACGATGATGATGAACGAAACAGTCGATAGTATACAATCGGGTACATAATATGTGTAGTTACAAAGGTCAGCTTCAACCATCACAGATCCTAGACATGTAACAATGTCTTTATCAGTGTTTACAGTTTATGCAATAGCTTTAACCCCTGACTGAGCCCCGTCAGGTAAGCCCTAGCAAATATATTGCGTAGTACGGGCGATATCATCTATATAAACAAAGTCAATGCCATTGTCCTACAATTAGCAAAAAGACTTCAAACTGGCCTCACATGGCAGATACTTCATTCTGGTGAAGAATAGATATGGTGACAACGAAATCACGCCGCAGGTCGCGGGCCTCGATAAACAGATCACTCTCAGTTCACACAGGTTCCTGAGATTGAATATATATTTTCTGCCAAATCATATTCCGCCTGCATTGCGGATCCATAAAGATGATTCCTAGGCTTATGTGAGTAACAGGTCAACTAGACCTAGTCTTGTAGATATGAAGCCATACTGGAGTACAGTATAATAACTTCTTGTGAGCTTCGCTCACTATGTCGCCATCAGCGATAAATGTACCTGTAAGATCTAAACGAGACGAAAAGATCGAATAGCGTTTTCAGTTACCTTTTTAAAGAATCCTGACACTCTTAAGTAACACAATACAGCCAATCCTGGCATAAAGAAAACACTCAGGGACGGAAGAATGCCAAACGGCCATTCCCAGAATTTCCAATCCCTATCGAAAACTTGACAGAGAGGAATCTACGGATCGGGACATCCATTCTAAGCCACAGGTACGCACTCTCTGAATATCGGTCTCCCGGCTTTTGCCGCTAAGACCCCGCGCATGCCCAAAGAGCATGGACCAGATCGAGGCAAACCCAGACCAGGCGTTTCCGACCAAACGGGTGACAAAGATACACCGAATGATCCTATAAATAGAATTAAGACATGTCAACTCTAAGACATGTCTAAGACAGGACAACATAAGACAGGAGAAGATAATCACCAGTCAAACTTGTCACCGAGAGATAATAAACGTTTATCTCTCTTTGATTACATTAAACCAAACATACATTAGGTTGGGGTTTTTTTCACCGTCGAAAATGACTGTAACAACATTGTTACAACTGGATAGAACAGTTCGTCGTAACCTTTTATTTTTACTTCGCGGCACACAAGCACCTTTCACACTTCCATGGCACACTATAATATTTAACTAGGTGGGTATGGTAAATATTTAAAAATTCGCTGCAATCATAAGACAACGTTTCTCTAATCTGTTGTAATGGATTGGTGGATGATGGTAACTCAACTTATTATTTGTAAAATGGTACGTGTGAGATTCTTTCGTAATGTTTCACCGTAACAAATACTTTTATATACCATTCTATGGTGTACTATGCCTGCTTTCACGGTACATCAGGAAGATATCCACGGCACATCAATGTGCCTCGGCACACGGATTGTGGAGCACTGGGATAGAATGTAATCCGAAGTAACCTGGTTCCGAATCAGGTCATTTTTGTCTCCAGAAGCAATCACTGTAGATTATGCGACGTGAGACAATACGGCCTTTTAAAATCGAAAAAAGACACTAGGAAACACTCAATATTCTATGGCCTTGAAACATGGAGCACAACAAAAACCATAACAAAAAAGCAACCGCCTTTCATAAATGGACACTTGCGTAGAACGGAAGGATTGATGTGGTATTACAAGATCACTGTTGTGAAGCTGATGACAAGAACTAGACAAGTGAAAGTGGAACAAGAAATGAGAAGAAGACGCTAGAATTGGATAGGACAGACAATGAGGAAACCTGATGTTAGCATTACAAGGCAGTCCCTATTCTGGAATTCCCAGGATAAAAGAGCTAAAGAGAGACCAATGAAAACATGGAGAAGAGAACTAGAGACATACATGAAGTGATTGAAGAAGAGATGGAAAAACCTTGATCGGATGGCACGGGACAGGACGATTTGGAATGAGTTTGTTGAAGGCCTATGTTTCTTGTGGAGCTGAAAGGTGATAATGATTCAACACTGAAGCCCAAGGTTCCACAGAGAATGAAAAGACAGTATAAATTATCTCCAATAGTTGGAGATGCATTATATTAAAGAGCTGCATACGGTTAGTTTGATTCCTAGAGAACGAAGCTCATAAAACTCTGTATATACATATATTAACATCATTCATTTTATTGGATTATGGAGCCACCACCGCAGCTGGACCTGCAGGAAGCCTGCACAACGCAGTTACAGGCGCTTGCTGAGAGGTTTATGTGGTAATTTGTTTTACATTACGAGGTTGCCAGCTGCAAGGAAAATCTCATTTTAGTGGACCTTATACGACATCCCTAAGGGTACAGTAGTATTATTCTTTCTTTGTCGTTTAATTAAAAATGAAAGGAGAAAACAGTCAAACATTGCCAAGAATAAAACAAGAACTGTCACATTGTACACTCCATAACATGCATGGAGGCATATCTGGGAGTCATCCTTATATGACCACCAGCTAGGCACAACGCTTTAGTACTTGAATGTTGATGTGAACCTGTCTGTGAGGCTACTTACACTTTCGTTGACTCTTGAAATCATCCACACATTTCCAGGGATTCCCACTGTAGTGAAATATGTGGAGAGCCCATCATTGCACACTAAGCTCAGAGCCACTTCAGCCCCAGATGTAACTCTGGATTTTACCTGGTTGGCTGCATGGAGGAGAATCTTACTAAGGACTTCATGGTAGGCAGGGGAAGCTGAGAAGTGGCTATATATAGGACCTGGCAATTCCTTGGAGGAGCCCAGAACAAGATCACTATATTTTTAGCTCTGCATATTTAGAGAGCCCCCTTGGATGGCGGAGAATGTACAGTATGACATGCGCATCTTACGCCTAGCTTGGGATCTAATGTGATGATCCTTTAAATGCAATTCAAGCTGGAGAAACTAGAGCTCATGACTTAAACTCAACACGTTTCGAAATGGTAGAAAAGCCACAGGAAAAGCTTAGATCTACAGTGTAGATAATACCAAGGATTCTTCAACTTGGTGTTGGCTGGAAACGATCGAAAAGCTCAGCAGCCCTAGTTCAATAACACAACTCTCCATAACAATGACGATAATCATGATGATGACTCAGACAATCGTCATAAAAGGCATATAGCTGGCAAATGCATCATGTAAAATAAATGTCTACAGAAACCACAGCTGCAAGGGCACGTGACAGCTTCTGTGTAACGTTCTATGCAGTTGGATCAGCTGCACCAATAATTATTTACGTTCTGAATTTATCACGCAGCAAACAACATGTTAGAGTGAAATGCCCATAAAACCATAATTTTAACGTGATGCTGATATTCAGTCGTAATGGGGTAACAGGGCTGCCTGCTCCGAGAGAGAGAGAGAGAGAGAGAGAGAGAGAGAGAGAGAGAGAGAGAGAGAGAGAGAGAGAGAGAGAGAGAGAGAGAGAGAAAGAAAAAGAGAGTGAGAGAAAGAGAAATAGTGAGTGACAGGGAGAGACAGAGGTAGACTAGAGAGACAGAGAGAAAGAGACAGAGAGACTGAGACTGACAGAGAGAGATACAGATAGCGACAGAGAGAGAGAGAGAAAGAGAAAGATAGAGACAGAGAGAGATACAGACAACGACAGAGAGAGAGAAAGAGAAAGATAGAAAGAGATATAGATAGCGACAGAGAGAGAACGAACGAACGAACGAACGAACTTTATTTTCAAAGGGTTAAGAATTGGGCACGCAGGCCCGTCTGACATTCTGCCCTTCCTCTCTCTCTCATCATGAATACTAATATCCTTTCATCCTCACATTTACTTTAAGCATTATTAAGGCATTTATCATTATAAAAGTAATATTACATTTGCAATAATCATCATAATTAAAGTGTTTTTAAAATAAAATAAAATAATTATTAAAAAAAAAAAAAATTAATAGTAATAATGAATTTGAAAAATAAATAAATAAATAAAAAATAAATAAATTTAAAAAAAAAAAAAAGAAAAAAAAAAAAAGAATCGAATTCTTCGTACTGTAAATTAGTGATTTGAGACATATTTAGAGGTATGTTATGAGAACTTGTAAAATGTTCATACGGTGTTCAACTGAATGACTCAGGGACTTTTTTTTTTTTCTTTTTTTTTTTTTTTTAGGTTCATCAAGATGAGGTGGGTAGACAGTTACTTTCCATTTTCCTTTCCATTTCCTTTGCGTCCCAAACTCAAGACCAGAATCAGACTAGGTAGATAGTTAGATAGACATATACGAAAGCAATTAATTTGCCAAGGGTTGAAAATCGGACACAGTCCCCTCTTGCATTCTTCCATCCTCTTGCTCATCTTTTATTACTGTTACTCAACATTCTCCAGCGTACTGAAAGTATTAATTTAAGGACAGTGCAACATTACAAGGAAGTATAACAGCACACATTAACAGTACCTGATCATAAAATTAAGAATATAAGTTATTAAGAATATAATATTAAGAATAAGTATATTGTAATGAAAACTAGATCATCAGAGCCTCTATACAGTATATTAGATAAAAGTACAACACAATCAGTTAGGGTGGCATATAATCAGCACTCATAAAGTATTTGAATAGTATACGATTGTATGAGTAAGGACTGTGCGTGTTTTTCAGGTCATTGGGAAGATTGTTCCAAAGATGAGCAGCTGAGTAAGCCAAACTAGTTTTAAATAGGTCAAGCCTGGGCTTGGGTACCTGTAATTTATTTAAGCGCTGACTACGTCTGTCATTGTATTTTAAAAGCGGCCAAAGATACTTTGGAGCATTCTGTGACAGGATTTTGTGAATAAATTTCCCTTTGTTAAAGAGGAAGCGCTTCCTGAGGGGTAATATTTGAAGATAATTATATAAATCTATACAATGTGATTGGTGTTTATCAGCAACAAGGCGCATTGCGCGTTTTTGAAGCGAGTGGAGCCTTCTTGTGTTGGAGACAGAACAACCATCCCAGATTGTGGAACAATAGTCTAGATGCGTTTGTATATGAGATATGTAGAACATTTTCCTTGCCTCTTCATCCAGGAAATGTTTAATTTTGGCTAATTGGTAAACTTTTTGTGCTGTTTGCTTTGTGAGTGCATGTACATGTGAGTTCCAGCTTAGGTGTTGGTCAACAGTGATACCTAGAGTTCTGTGTTCATTTACGTTTTCAATTAGTGATGTTCCAATGAAGAGCTGAAGTGTTGTTTTCTGCAAGTTTTGTAGTTTTTGTCTGGTTGATATTAACATACATTTTGTTTTACTAATATTTATTTGCATGCGATTCTCGTTGCTCCACGTAATAAGATTATGTGTATCGTTTTGTAAAGATTGTTCTAGTGTGGTGCAACATTTATCACTAGTATAGACAGTACAGTCATCGGCAAAAAGGTCACATGATGAGTGTTTAAAATATAGAGGAAGATCATTAATGTATACGGTAAATAGAAGAGGGCCGAGAATAGAGCCCTGAGGAACACCTGTATGGACAACGGTTGGGTTCGACAAGGAATTATTGTAAGAGACTATTTGTTGTCTGTCTGACAGGAACGATTTAATTAACTTTACCAGCTTAATATTTACTTTCATTGTTTCTAATTTTCTGATTAAAATAAAGTGATCTATCATATCAAAGGCTTTTTTGAAGTCTACAAATATTGCTCCACATATATTATCGTTATTGATGTTTAGGTGCCAATTGTCTATCATCTTTGTTAAGGCTGTGTGGCATGAATGCTTTGGTCTAAACCCCGACTGACTGTCGATTAGCAGGTCGTTATCTACTAGGTGTTGTAGTGTTGTATTGTGGATGTGTTTTTCCAGTGGTTTGGACAGCGACGATATAAGAGAAATGGGCATATAGTTACTAAGATTACTACTATCAGATGAACCTGGTTTGAGAAGTGGGTATACTTTAGCGCTTTTAAAAGCGGATGGAAAGTAACTCCTTGCGATACATTGATTATATATGTATGTCAGTGAATCACTAATAGCAGGTGCGGCAAATCGCAGTATTCGATTACTGATTCCATCAAGTCCCGATGAGTTATTATCTTTAAGGCCAGTAATATAGTTGTAAACTTCGTTAACTGTTATAAAAGGGATGTCGGGTGGAATTGTGTTAGTACATTTGTTCTCGCAGAACGTTGATAATTTGCTTAAGTCACAAGGGGGAGACGGAATGGTGGATTTTATATTGTTGATGTCTGCCTGAAAATGATTGCTGAAGTCAGTACAAGTAAGTGGCGTATTGGGAGTATGTGGGTCTGGAAAATTTCGTTTGTTCACTAAAGTGTTGATTGCCTTCCATATCTCTTTACTGTTTGTTTTACTCTGAACTAAATTTCTAAAGTAGTTTTTCTTTTCTCTGCGAATTAAGTATTGTACTTTATTTCTTATTGTCCGATATGTAGTGATGTCCTTATTTTTATGCGCTCTATCTCTTTGCCTCATAGCGTCAAGAACTTCTTGTGTGATCCATGGAGATTTAATTTGCCTTCTCACGCGAATTTCTTTAGTAGGCGCATGCTTATTAAAAATACTATAAAATATCATTGTCCAATATGCGATGGCGTCATCAGGATCAGGAATTTGAAAAACGTTGGCGAGAGGCGCAGTTCGCAAATCATTCAAAAATAATTCACGGTTGAAATTTTTAAGACTTCTATATTGAAAACTAATGTGTTTATTTTTTGGAGATTTGTACCCATTTTTTGCCCAAGTGCAACATATGGGATAATGGTCACTCATAGCAATAGTAGGGATGGAGCATTCTATAATATTTTCTGGACAGGTTACATAAATATGATCGATCAGTGTGGATGACGTTGTTGTTAGTCTGGTAGGTTTGTTGACTATTTGTTTCATGTTATACGATGCTAT
Source organism: Oreohelix idahoensis (assembly GCA_024509875.1). NCBI lineage: Eukaryota > Metazoa > Mollusca > Gastropoda > Stylommatophora > Oreohelicidae > Oreohelix > Oreohelix idahoensis. The sequence goes on along the minus strand of JAMPIV010017702.1, from coordinate 25,624 downwards.
GATGTTGGTCCATATATTGTTTGGCTTGTGCATGTCGATATTAAAATCACCAAGAAGAATAATTTCGTTAACTGTAGTAATAACTTTATCCATCATGTTGGTAAAATCTTCAAACCATGTTGTTCCTACACTGGGATTACGATAAAGATATCCGATTAAAATAGATCTTTGCTTTTGGGGCTTTATCTCTAACCATATGCATTCTATATCTATAGTCTCAAGATCGTTTCTGCGGCGATAACTGAGAGAAGTAGAAATATAAAACTGCTAGACCCGTCTCTAATTGTCTACTAGAATCTCGCCGAATAGTTTTAAAACCTCTGAGCGCAATATCATCGTCGGTTATTTTCTCATTCAGACGACTTTCGGAAAAAACCAAAAACCTGGAAATTTTGGTTAAGAATTTGTGTGAGTTCTGGAATTTTACCTAAAAGATGGTTTACGTTCAAGTGGCCAAGCCGTAAGCCAATTGTATTTAGTAATTGTTCATAATTACCTGACATTTTTATGTGAAAGAAGTTTTACGCTCAAATAGAAAATAAATAACTAAATAAACATCACGAGGTTGCTATATATGTGAGATTAAAAGTAATAGTACATAAATGCACACCTTAATACAACAAATTACAAACAATTCAGATAACTGTACTAGTTAAAAATTGTAAGAAACTGTCACACAACAAGCACACCCATCCACACTGTGAAGGTTAACAACAAAGTTAAGCTGCACCAAGAGAATAGACGGGCAGACAAACAAATAGATACTGAGAATAAATAAATAAATAAAGCATTATCCGACAGTTGCTGGTCCTACAGAGACGTCGACTTGTGAAGTGAACAGTCACTGATAATGTTGAGGAGAGGGTTGTGGACAATAAAAGCGAGATAGATTTGGCCGTAAAAGATGATTCATTTGGTAGTAGGTGTTCGCGGGATGTTGAGGTACTGTTGTTGGATGAATGGGATATTCCGGCCAGTAGGACCTCCAAGTGTAAGGTGCGTAGTTCAAGAGGCTTTGCTGATGTAGAAAGTTATGAAAGGTTGGGTGTGCGGGTTGATATGGGAAAACCTGTGATGACAACGATGATGGGTGATCTCTCATTGGTGTCTGGTGCGACAGCGGACGTGGTGAGATTTCAGTAGGTGGACCCTGAGTTGGTTGAATTGAATCTTTTACAGATCTTTGAGAATGGAGTGTCTCAGGTTGTTGTTGAGGTGGGTCGTCGGTCGTAGAATATTGCTGAAGGCCGATATTATTGGCTGTTTCTTGCACATCTGTAGTTCTAATAAGGGGTCTGTCTTGATACTCCTGATTGTGTGACGTTGTCTGGCTGGTGCTTGAAGTTGTGGGTATTGGCGGAAACTCAAGGTCGTAAATTGCATTAGAGGAGTAGCTGGTTACATTCGTGTGTCGTTTTGAAGGATACTTGGATGCTGATGTGCTGGCTGTGCCTCTGAGGGTGTTTTCTGGAAATTTGATGTTTCTCGCCAACATACTGGTTCCTTGATCGGATAAGGAAATGTCACCGCTATAAAGATGCTTGCTAGGAGCTCCGGATGTGGCAAGGAACGAGGAGTGTTCTATAAATGTGTGGTGGTGTCTGACGCAATGCTTTTTCAATTTTGTGTTGTTCATCTCAACAGATTTCCTATAATGTGAACGAACTGGAGGTATAATAGCTGAAAAATATAAATTTGCATTTGGGAAAAGGAACTGGAAGTTACTTGTGATTTGATTTAGCTCTGTTTGTGCAATTTCGTTATGCTTTAGCGCGTCCGACAGACCAATGTGCACAGTGACCCTGGCTACATCAAGATCAGTTTCATATCTTTTAAGGAGAGTCAGTAGGTCCTGCGCAGATGCCCAGTTTTTGTAGCGAACAGTGACCCTGTCTATATCTGCTGTTACTAATTGACATTTTTGAAGGTCCTTCACATTTTGGTCACCAAAGATGAAGTGTTTCCTTCTATTTGAAAGATGTGTGTGTGTGCCGGTGGCAGTGTGTGCTGTTTCTTGTGTTTGAACTATGCTGGGATTGTGTGTAGGTTTCTTGCTGTGATGTGAACTGGCTGTCGACAGTGGGGGCTGCCGAGTAGAAATCTGGACAGGGATTCTGCTCATGTCTGCAGGGAATTCCAGAATGCACAGGTCATGGTCTTCTTTATGGCTCGGTTCAGCTTGTGTCGTATGCTGTACTTCACTACCGTCGGAATTTCCCTCTGAGCTTGTGTTTGTGTTACACTGTCTGTGTTTATTTTTCTGCTGTGTTCTTTCTTTCTGTTGTTCAGACTCGTTTCTCTCACAGCTATTTTTGAGGGACATGTGGTCAGCATGGAGCTGCTCGTAAGCTTTTTTGAGGCTGCTCAGCTCTGCTTTTAGTATCTCCATCTCAGACAATATTATTAAAAATTGATCTTGTGACGAGTGCATAGGTAATGTAAGAGCGGATGTTGTTGGACTACTGTCAAAGGTGCTTGATAGGTGTTCTGTCTCTGTGATGTCATTTGTATCAGCTAACGCTGGTGACTTTGGTTTTGTCTGTGACATCATTTTGCACTCTTTATTGGGAGTTATGTTTGTTGTGATATCTGCGGAAACAGTGGAATGTGTGATTGCTAACTTCTTAGATTTAGAAGTTTTTGCAGGAATACTTTGAACTGGCACATTTGATATGATGGCCTCTCGACTGACTCCAGCAGTATTTGCTGATTTCCATAAATTGTTCAGGTCCGTACTAACCCAATCTTTAATAGCGCACTCTGCGCCCTGTATCATTACTTTATTTGTAGTGTTATAGAAATGTAGGACAACCTCTCCTGTGGAAATAACATCTTCTACATATGAACCATTAGCGTCAGTCCTTGCTTCAACAGTTGCACTAGATTCATAGTATGCCTTAGACAGGCTACGTAAAGCTTCATATTCGATTAAGGTAGAAAACGTCAGAATTGCACACTGGTTATTGTTCTTATAAGATAATGTTACGCATGGCGTGTATAGCGTGCTGGTCTTCAAACTTCGAGTTTTCTTTTTAACCGCTTTAGTAACGTTCAAAACGTAATCCTTCTGTTTGGCACCTTTTGTGTTCGGACGGGTTGTACCGACCGAATTTACGTGTAGCATTGTGAGTGGGAACGGTAAATGACCAGGCGTATTTAATGGGCGTGGAAAGTGGTCAATTATAGTCGTTCACTCCGCTCTAGTTGACAGCTTGACTCGGTCGACACACATATTTACCGCTGACCAATTTCTAAAGCCACGAGAGAGAAAAAGAAAGACAGAGCCAGAGAGAGACACAAATAGAGACAGAGAGAGACAAAGAGAGATACACAGAGAGAAAGAGAAATAGAGAGCGATGGAGAGATACAGAAAAATACAGATAGAGACATAGAGAGAAAGAAAAAAAGAGTGAGTGAAAGAAAAAAAGAGATAGAGACAGAGGGAGACGAGAGAGACAAAGCGAGAGATAGATACAGAGACACAGAGAGAGAGAAGAAATGGATAAAGGCAACAAAAGTAATTCGCAAAATAATGAGGACAGTAACAGAGTAAGCAAGAAAGAAAGAGAGAGACAGAAGCGGAAGGGAAGAAAGAAATGGATAAGTGAGAGAAAGTAATAAATATAACAAGAATCAGAGCCAACGAGCCAAAAAAAAAAAACCTGTGAGAGAGCGCTAGTAATATGTATATAAAAAGTGAGCGATAAGAAACAAAAAAATAACACGAGACGTGAGACAAAATTTAAATAAAAAGACTAAGCTTAAACAAAAGGTGTTTACTTTCGTAAAGTTGCCTGCCTCCAATTTCCTGTTACTCAAATATGGCTACCTCTATTTAACCTTTTTTCTTTCATTGACTCGCAGCCTATTCAGCCTGTAATGTTTACTAGTTTAATCTAGCTTTTTTTTAGTCCACTTTTGTTTCATGTACATTATCTTAATAAATATCCCATAATACCTTTAAATAGACAAGAGAACTGAGCACTTCTCCCTCAAAGATTTCCGTTAGAAAACAGACCACAATGCATTTCTCATGAAAATCAATTTCCGGCAACAATAAAGTTTAATTAAGGATTGAAAGGGAAGACAAATGATCTAAAGTAATTGACTTTCCAGTCTTGATTTGTTCTGTTTTTCTTGTGTCTAGAACTTGGGTTCTTCAATGTGTTATTCACAGTCTGTTTTTGAAATTGAAAAGGACTTAATTGTTTTCAATGTTCAAGTTGTCTTTGCACCCTTCAGTTAAGCTTGGATGTTTTCATGCTGTTTCGTTTTAGAAGAACGTCATGACAAACTGGCATATTTGATATTTCGGATTATGTCAAAAGAGTGGGGTCTGCCTATTGTTGGGGTTTTCCGCCTTGCTGTGGGAATTGAACCCACTCCTCTTGGTTACACCTGCCAAATTTACACTTAGTTGTATCCATTTAAAATGACTGAGACATGCGGGTGCAATACACTAAAAAAAATTAAATCAACTATAAATTTGTATATATACCGATTACACATTTAATATTTTAACAGTGTAAAAAACGAATAGTTCCTTAAAAAAATCATCACAGGTAATTTTATGGTTATTAAGGGAATTTTAGGTCTTGGGAAAGTTCACGTGGCAGCTTTTAAGTGTGTACTTGGCTGCCACTAAGAGGTCGCTTACTGCTCCAGCCGATGTTTGGTCTTGCAGGTTATGGTTTGGCCATGTCTGCAGAATGGGAGAAGATCGGCTACCACGACAAGCATGGGAAACAAAGAGCCAGGGATCCAGACCTCCAGGACGACCCAGAGTCCGCTGGGAGGACAACATTAGACAATCTTTGAAGGACCGAGGACTAGAATGGAACCAGGCCACGAAGAAGACAGTTGATAGAATGGTCTGACGCTCTCTCTTCCAAACCTCTACACCTCACGGTAGAAGGGGAACGACTAAGTAAGTAAGTAAGTAAGGTTATGGACTTGTTCAATCTTGTCACTGGTCAAGTCTAGTGGTTGCGACACGTTCCAAGTAGTATCAAGGAGTAATAACGAAGCTGGTCCAGCGTCTTCAAGACCAGTTTGATGATGGTGTCTACCGTTGACTGCAGGCCACTTATACCACACACGTGTTCCCCAGATAGCACCCTCAGTTTTGTACCGCCAACTAGTATCATGAAATAAGAGAGAACAAATGCACTCCCGAGTGTATCAGGGGGGCACAGAATCATGTGTTCTCCCCTCCCCCTTTTCATTCCACCATCCCATCTGCCTCAGAACTTTACCCTCTCTGCGCATTAATATTAATCCCAGGGAGCGGAAAACATCCATTGCATTATATCAAACATGTTTACATTTACATTTGCACTGGTTGAAAAGGTTAATATAATAAGTATGTACGTCATTTATGTCATTTATGTCCTCATCAACTCCCTGCTCCATGTGGAATATATATATATATATATATATATATATATATATATATATATATATATATATATATATATATATATATATATATATATATATATATATATATATATATATATATATATTTACACCTATTGAGCCAATAATCAGGACAATTTTACGGTTAATTCAGTTAGGGGCTTGTACGAGCTAAATTAAATTATATATTACCTCTTCACAAAAGACGGCGGGCAGATAAAAGTTAACATCGCTAAGACACACTCAGCATTGTTCTTGACTTCTGAAATATCTTGTGAAAACTCCTTCGTGGTTGAAGCATCATCATCCTTCTATCTGTATCTCTGCCAAGAGTAATCGTGCGAAGGTAGACACCTTTGAAGACCCACATTAGATACTCTAGTTTTTGGCCATTGTTGGACCATCACTGCAGAGCAAAGGGGAAGTAACATGTGACAGTAAATATTATACACATACAGGTATGTTTCACGCACGTGTGAGAAATACAGAAGTAGAAAATTATACAACAGAAAAAGAACAGAAGTGATAGGCTCGCCGGACAATCAAACCGCGGACTATCTGAATGGCAACATCACCTAGCAACGCAAGCGAATCAAACTATTCTCCCTATTAACTAGGAACCACAAAAATAAAAATAGTGCGTCGTAGACAGGGGACATCAGCGTGATTTTCAACACGTAACACGAGATGTGTACCTAGGGCGATCCAGCCTAATTAATGACGCTGTTAATCTTCGGTCCCCATAAAATATTTATTTGTTTAAGATCTACTTCGTCCACATTCTTTCGCCAAAGAAGTGAAAAATATTCAAGGTAAATCATTTTTTACAGAATGTTATCTTCGCTTCAAAAAAAACAAGCGTTCCTGTCTCATGCTGTTCATGAGTAAAGTGATTTTGTTTTTGTAAGATAGCTCGCGGGTTTTCACTGGGAACGCAGAAACAGTATCTACGCATGCTTCTACGCAGGATTCCTGGTGATACCGCCCGTTTCGATGCCAGCAGAAAAGGGCTAGTCCGAAACTTCCATGTCCTAAAAATTGTTTGTTCATTCTTGTCCTTCCGACACCTAGAGACGTAACCAATCATCCCCTGGGTTCTTCCTTATGTTGGTCCCAGGTGTAGAGAAAATAACATTTTAACAACGCCCGCTCGTGCTGTGCTTTTTTTCTTTTAAACTCATTCTAACCCACGAGCCGTATGTTGCACCAGATTGGCGTTTACTTTTACCCATGGGCGCATCTTGCACCAGCGTGATGTATGTCGAATTTGAACGGAGAATTAAAAAATACTTAGCAATAAGCTGGTTTAACATAATGTTATTAAATGCGGCTCACGTGTGAAAACTTTTGTGAGCAAACATTAAAAATATTTGTAAAGCTAAAATTTTGTGATTTACATTTGTTGCTAGTGTTGCTATAGAGCTACCCGCGGATCGCGTGGTACGACTGCTTGATACGATTCTGAATTTGAATGAAAAATTAGAAAATAAGTGGCCATAGCGCGTTTATATCATGTAAACACTTCCTGTGGACCACGTATTTGTAATTGGTAGCGAAATAAGTATTGTAGTGCTTAATTTTTGCATACTTTTATCAATTAATGACGTCATGAGGCTGTTTGTTTACAAGTAGAGTAGTCATGTAGATAAAGGTCATAAACTATAAATGGATCAATAGCAATAGAAAATTTCTAAATGAATTTTAGCAATATCAAAAGTGATAATAACCTATTTTCGATTCCGATAAGCACGTCTAACAGATTTGATATTTTTAAGTAATAAATAAATTAAATTGCGCGGGACAGGACTGTAATGATGCCATCCTAAAACCCATTTTCAAAAAAGGTGACAACCGACAATGAGGAAACCATACAAACATATCCCTTCTCCGTGTTCCTGGTAAAATCTACTCTAGAATACTGGAGCAGAGACTCAGACGCCTCGCTGAATCACAAATGGATGAGGTCCAGTGTGGCTTCCGAGCAAACCAAATTACTCAAGACAATCTTCACACTCAGACAGCTGGGGGGAAAGGCCTTTGAGTATAAGAGTGAGATGCATCTTTGTTTCTTAGATCTGGAAAAGGCGTTTGACAAGGTCCCATGGCAAACCATACGTCAGAAGAGTTCAGGACCACCACTGGTGTAAAACAAGATGATATACTGTCACCTTATCTTTTCACACTCCTCATGGACGATGTCATCACGGCATGTGGTGAGAGCACAAGCAAGTATTCAGTGGCGTACTGGAAGATGAGACAGGTCTGTATTTCAGAGCTGGCATTTTGCTAATGATGTTGCCCTGATTACTAAATTAGAGGCACATCTTCAATCCAACCTGTAAGTCTGGAAGAAACAGCTGGAGAAGAGAGGGATGATCACCTTGTCAACATTATTTCTTTTGCTGAGGAATCCTTTTGGCCTGAAAAAGTATCCCAGCTGCTGCTCTTCGGGTAGCCAAATCTTCTTTGATGCCTCCCTTCCAGTCTATGACAGCTCAGAGTTATTTAAAGTGGTTGACCTGCTCCAGGACCTGTTCTCACAGCTGATGACTTCGTTCAACATCATGTGACGTATTCTTTCCAGAACGTTGTCTCCATTACAGCTGCTCTGAACGCATCACGATTCTGGGCAAGTCGACCTGCATCAGCCAAAGACAAGTTCAGACTCTCTGTGATGTCCTCGGTCCACCGTCGTCTAGGTCTACCCCTTCCCCTTTTCCAGGGACCATGCCTTCCTTCACTATTTTTTCCAGACTATTATGTCTTTTTATATGACCGACAAATTTCAGCTTCCTTATTGCGATGATATTTAGGAGCCAATGTTCCTGTACGTTTAGTGAGTACAATACTTCACTGTTGGTCTTTTTTTTCTGTCCACGGTATTCTTAACATCCTTCTGTAGCATTTCCTTTCGAATGATGTAACCTTTTTTGCAACTGTTTTATTGAGTGTCCAAGTCTCGCAGCCGTATGTTGCTACTGGGAATATACATGCTCTGATCAGTTGTAACTTTGTTTCTTTGCTTGTGCCTTGCCATAGGTTTTTCATCTGTATTAGTTTATGTGAAGCAATTGCAAGTCTTCTTTTAATTTCTACTGCACAGTCGCCAGAGCTGTTTATGGTTGATCCTAAGTATTCGAATTCATTAACACTTTCCAGTTCTTCGTTATCAATTTCAATTTCTGGTTTGATCTTTACTTTGTCTGTTGTCAATACTTTGGTCTTCTTGGTGTATAGGTATAGATTATGGGCCTCGCTGTGTTTTTTGGTGGACAGAATTAATTGTTCAAGTCCTTCTGGGTTGGTCGATAGGAGGACTGTGTCGTCAGCATATCTGATTTCCTTCGTTACTCTCGTATTATCACCATGGTTTTGGTTTTGGTGTTCCAGTGATTCCCCCTGTGGGAAAACATGTCGAGAACCCAACATTGCACATTAAGCTTGGAGGAGTCACTTGAGCTCCATCCATAACTCTGACTTTTACTTAGTTGGCTGCATGAAGGACGATCTCACTGTAGACCCCATGATAGGCAGGGGGAGCTGAGAAGTGGCTCTGTGTAAAACGTTACAATTCCTTGGAAGAGACCAGAACTTGATCACTGTATTTGAGCACCTGCATATTTGGAGCACACCATTGGATGGCGATGAATGCACAGTATGCCACGTGCATTTTCCTCCTAGCTTGGGACCAGATGTGATTATCCTTTAAATGCCAGCCAAGCTGGAGAAACTGAATTTCATGACTCCAACTCAACACGTTTGGAATGGCAGAAAAGTCACAGGAAAAGCCTAGATCTACAGTGTAGATAATACCAAGGACTCTTCAACTTGGTTATTGGCTGCAAAAGAGCGAGAAGCTCAGCAGCTCTAGTTTAACAACAACAACAGCAGAAACAACAACAACAAATCCCTACAAGTAATAGAAAGTTACGCATGCACATTTTATATACTGAAACTTTAAACTGAAGTAAAACTAGATAGTGACAGAATTGAAAATAAAGTATAATCAGAATGAGTCCGAGAACAAAATAAAAAGACAGAAAACTGACTGTTATCAAAGTAAAGATCTCTACAAATGTTGCTAGCTTTCCAGTCACACACTTGATATAAATTCATTTCCTCGTTTAACAAAATCGATAGTCATGATTACGATCCTACTCTTTGATACCAGATCAACCATCAATAGTTTACACACATCTGTCAGGTAAAAAAGTTCAATATAGTTCTCAGCGGTCTCTGAAGATACAAAGAAAGAATTGGATTACTGCATCCACAAAGCATGTCGTAAAAGGCGATTAATATTTTTTTTTTGGTTCCATTTCTGCCTTCTTCTTGCGAAGCGCGTTCCTTTCATCCTATTTGGTTATATCAGAGCGCATTTACCAACCAAAAAAAAAGTCAACTCTGTTGACTGCTAACCAGATCAGAGTTGATAAATACTAAGTCCTGAATAGGACTAACATTATCTATATGCTAGCATAAAGCCCTAAAAAGGACTCGCCAGCTACGCCAACGCCCGAGCTACCGCCCCGGTTATATCGATTTATATGAAGTTGTGCATGAGGATAGCAATCCCATCTTCTTTCTTTCACCTTTCAACTCCCAAAGGAGATTAGGCCTTCAACAAACTTATGCCAAGTCTTCCTGGCCAGTGCGATCAGCTCAAGGCCTTTCCATGCATTCTTTATCTCCTTCATGTCTATCTCTAGTTGTCTTTTGACCTTCTCGTGTAAGACACATTGCTACATAAACCACTGCTTCATGGGCATGTGAATGTTTGGTGTAGTCTTCCTGCAAGAGCACCATCTACAATGGTGGCTTCGTGCTCCGTAAGGAGCACAAATGAAAATTATGAAAATGATCAGGTAAAAAGTAGAATAAAATAAGGAGGACAAGCTTGGTTCTGACTCTGCACTCATAGCTAGCTCTCTTAATATGGAGAGAATGGCAAGGCATATAATAAAACATATTTTTTTTAAAATTAATTCTTTGACTCCGGAACAACTCTCAGAACGTTGATCAGATCTGACACCCGTGCCAAAACAACTTTCTGAGCGTTGTTGTTAGTCTATCACGAATTAAAAGTATGGCACAAGGTGGAAAATAATTGCGGAGTCAAAGACTACTTTTCTTAGTACACGCCTCCTTTCAACCCTCTAGACGGAGGTGTTGGTTTTGTCAGGTGGCGTTTCATTTATTGTAATATTTTCATATTTTATATTCTCTCCTGTATTATTTCTGTAGTAGATATTTTTACATTTTAGCTATAGTTCATATTGTTTTGTTGTTCAGAAAAATGTCCCCTGAAGATCATTAATTTAATAAAGAAAACATATGAAGACATGACATGCAGAGTTCTTCATGAAGGACAGCTTACAGAACCATTTGGGATAAGAACAGGAGTGCGACAAGGATGCCTTTTGTCTCCATTTCTTTTCTTACTAGCAATAGACTGAGTTATGAGAACATCGACAACACACAACAGAAATGGAATCCAGTGGACTCTGACTGAGCAGTTGGATGATCTGAGTTTTGCTGATGACTTGGCTCTTCTGTCCCATAACTGTAATCAGATGCAGAACAAATTGAAAACACTCGATGAGAGGTCTCAGCAATTGGGTCTGAAAATACACAGGGAAAAGACAAAAATAATGAGAATAAATGCAGGTAATGATAACAGGGTTGAACTTGAAGAAACACCAATACAAGATGTAGAATCGTACACATATCTTGCCATAAATATAGACAAAGTTGGAGGGACAGACAGTGATATCAAAATAAGAATACAAAAAGCAAGAGGAGCTTTCATTGGATTGGGAAATATATGGAGATCAAGAGAAATCGGATCCAACACGAAAATAAGAATCTTTAACTCAAATGTGAAGTCAGTACTATTATATGGCTCTGAGACATGGTGAACAACATATGTGGCCATATTCGTGCTAGAGACTAATTATAATAAAATAATAGAAATTATCATTCACTATTATGGAAAATTTCAGGGGAAATGATTAAAGCAGTTAATGACAACAACCTCTTGAGAATTTTAGATATTATAAATGAAGTATGGAGAGAAGAACAACCACCACAACAATGGAAAGACAGTATTATTGTAAAGTTACCGAAGAAAGGTGATCTATCAGACTGTAATAACTGGCGTGGTATATCTCTATTATCAGTACCTGGAAAATTATTATGTTGCATGATGTTAGAAAGACTTAAATTGCATGCTGACGAAAAGATCAGAGAAGAACAAGCGGGTTTCAGGCCGAAACGATCATGTATTGATCAAATATTCACACTAAGAACAATTTTGGAAAGGCAATCGCCACTTATTATCACCTTCGTCGATTTTCAAAAAGCCTTTGATAGTCTACACCGCCCATCATTGTGGAAGATACTTACAATCTATGGTTTTTCCAACAAAATATGTGAATATAATCAAAGCGCTATATGACAATGCAAGATAGAACAAATAAAGGGAATACAGAATGGTTTACAGTAGAAACAGGGGTGAAAAACAAGGCTGTATTATGTCACCACTACTTTTTGGAATAGCTATTGATTGGGTTATGAGAAACTATACCCACAATGAACAATTGGGTATAAAATGGACAAATGGAAAATTCCTGGGGGACCTGGATTTCGCAGATGATGTAGCATTCTTAAGTTCAACACCAAGACAATCCCAAGAAGCAATAAATAAATTGTGTCATCTCTCGGTTAAAATTGGTCTCCAAATAAATGCCTCTAAAACTAAAGCTATGAACTTTTCTAACGAGACCTTTGATATCATCTTGAACGGGAAAAAACTACAGAAAGTTGAAAGTTTCAATTATTTAGGCAGTAAAATGACTCAGGATGGTGACACAACAAGAGAAATCCATACTAGAATTGCTTTGGCAGCTAGCGCCTTCAATAGATTATCTAACATTTGGAAATTACGATCATTGAATATACATACCAAGCTTCGTCTGTTTAATTCAAATGTTATCTCAGTATACGGCTGTGAGAGTTGGAAAATAACAAAATCATTGGAGAACAAGCTGAATACATTCGAGAACAAATGTCTTAGAAAAACTCATGAACATCAGTTGGAAAGAATTCAAGACTAATCGACAAATAAGAGAAGACTCTAGGCAGAAATATGTCTCCGACTATATAAGGAAAAGACGATGGTCATATATCGGTCATGTCCTACGAATGCAAAACAACAGAATACCACTACAGGCGCTCACTTGGGTTCCTGAGGGTAAGCGGAAAAAAGGAAGACCAAAAGAAACACTCAGAAGAACAATAATAAGAAAAAGAACGTTGGGCCTAAATAATGTGCAAGAGCTAAGAGGAGTGGCGTCACAACGAACAACCTGGAGAGCACTGGTTTCTGCCTTATGCGCCGTGTTTGGCGCTTAAAGAATTTATTATTATTATTATTATGGAAAATAAGCAAGCAAGATTTTTTTAAACAAATACAAAAATAAATAAATAAAAAAAGCCCGAAACACATTGAGTATAGGATGACGCAAGGTGAAATTAACTATGTCAAGTTTGGCATATGCCACGCTAACGATCGGCGGGAGTTACCATAAAAATAGTGACGTAGATAAGAATAGCATAACTCCGTGTAAGATCGCCTGATGGAATGACCAGTAAGAAAATTAACAAAATATAACATCGACCAATAAAAAGTGGCCAGCAGCACGCACTACTAAACCGGCTCAAAGATAATTTTTTGAAAGTTAAGTTGTACGGAATTGAGCATTGCATAAAGACGTGTTTGTGACCGTGCGAAGATATGTATCCCCGGTCTGACACACAAGTCTTGCTCCTACGTTGAGATATTCAACAAGAAACTTAGTGCATTTCCATACTCTTCAATATTTATGCAGTTTGCAGAAGAGATTTCCTTTATTGTGAAAATCTGTGCATACAGATTATATCTTAGTTGTTCATCCATGTAAGTACGTTCCAAGGAACTGTATTTCTTTTTCGGCTCGATTTTTCGTGATAAGTCCCTGATATTTGATACTAATGAAGCTGCAAAAGGAAGAAATAAATACTGTAGAGATTCCTACATACGAAGTGCCCAACTATGAAATAATAAACACAAGGACTTAGAGAATTTTGAAACTGTTGAGGAATTGTACCAACCACCTTGGATAGAAGTTAAGGAGGGAAGATTTATCATGCATGATGAAAAGGATGCTTTTGATGTAAATAGATGAAACATTGTTGAAATATCTGCCTGTTTATCTTGAACAGTTCTGCTTCCAATAAACTTCATTTGAATTGTCAAGGCTGTTGATGGATTACTTAACGGTTGGATAAGTAAAATGTTATGTACATGTTTGATACACCATCACCATTATTATCTCCTATCATAACATCTTATAAGAGGAACGAACAAACCTGGGACCAAATAGATTAAAACCAAGAAAGAAATACCTCTGGCGGACTTTAAGCCAGTCAAGATCTAACTTGGAGTATACAAGCAGAGTAAAAAGAGGAAAACTATTAATAATACATACACTGTCACATTTAAGTAGAAATGGTGCCATGACACCTCACCACACCGGTCACAGATAAGTAGAAATGATGCCGTACCCAGTATGTTATTAAGCAACCTGCTGTGAACGGTGGTTTGGTTTTAGACAAGTAAGTGAGTGAAGATAAATGGTTTGGAAAAAATGAATGGAGTTGTTTAAAGACTGTCTGTCTTTGTTGAAGGGAGGTAATATGTGTGGAGGAATGATTTGAGCTAAGGGAGGAAACTCCGTGGTTTCCACTTGGAAGATGTAGTAGTTAGGTTTAGAGTTAAGCATATTAAGTGAGTCCAAAATTGTGGTGGGAAAAAATTTGTATGTAAAGTTTTTGTAATAAGAATTGAAGAGAAGTGTATGGGGTTGAGTCAAATCATCAAAGGGAGATAACTTGGAATTACGTCCCTTGTAAGTTTTGGTGGTTGAGCAAGAAAAAAATAGGCACGAGAAAGTTGGGGTAGGATGAACATTTTAGAAGTGAACGGAAAATGTTAGAACGGGGATTAGTCAGAGTCAGAAGGGAGAACGCGCTGAGCGTGAGCTAGCAAGTGTGTGCTAGAGAGATGGTAGTTTGGAGGTTCATTAGTGAGCGAGGATTTTGATATTCATTTCTCTGGAAAACAAGCCATTTTTTATGTGGTTAGCTACTGTGGTTTCAGACACGCCATAACAAGAGTTCCATTATCAAGTTGTCAAGGTTTTGTGTTTTTTCAAGACAGCAGGTATGATTGCAGTTTTATAAAGATCTTTTGTTAGATAAAACAGAGACAGACGTAGTGATCAGGTAAACTGGTAGAAAATAAACATCCCTGGCAGTGTAGGCCAGTCTTCTAGCAAGATACACCAGAAGGTCACAAAGTGAAAAGTTATAAAGATAACCTAACCTCTTTAGAAGATCACCCAGGTGACATAGCAGTGGAGAAATTATACGAGAGCAGATCAGTGACAGATATGTACAGGAATATGATTTCGGATGTTCGCTGAATTGAGAGAAGGTACGAATGGAAATTATATCAAATTGAAATGTGTAAAATCTATGAGATAAATTCGCAGAAGAGAGAAGCGGATTCTATTTTATGTAAATAAAAACCTTGAAGTTCGTTTTACTGCTGTTGGAGTACAGTGTGTCAACAGAGTTAGAAACCATCAACCATCTGTACGTCTTGTCTAACAGTGCATTTCATCACTTGTTTACAGCAGAGGGTTTACATTGTCTGCTCACACATGCTGACCACTGATTAGGGCAGTGATCTGAACCTATAACATCAACACTATACGAACACTATAAAGAAAATGCAAACCTTAACCCACACTATCACGGCCACACTGCCACATATAAGTAGAAATGGTGCCATGACAGTTCACCACACCGGTTACACAAAGACAACAACCAAAAAGCTACAGACTTTCATAAATGGGTGCTTGCGTAGAATAGAGGGATTAAAATGGTATGACAAGGTTACCAACGTGGAACTGATGACAAGAACTAGACAAGTGCCAGTGGAACAAGAGATGAGAAGAAGACAATGGCGATGGATAGGACACACACTGAGGATAGCATTACAAAGCAGTCCTTGTTCTGGAACCCCCAGGGCAAGACAGGCAGAGGTAGACCAAGAAGCACGTGGAGAAGAGAGCTGGAAACAGAGGTGAAAATGATGAGGAGAACGTGGAAAGAACTTGAGATGATGGCACGTGACAGGAAGACTTGGCATGTGTTTGTTGAAGGCCTATGCCCTTTTGGGAGGGGAGGGTTTTGAATGAATATGAATGTTTAGAAAAATGGTAGTGCCTATACTGGTATGCATTGAATGTTGATTGGAGGTTTTTTATAGTCAGTCTGTATTTATCTGGAGGGAAATCTACCACTGTAGACTAATAGCTAGCATCATTATTTATTTATTTGTGTATATGTTAGCTTTTGTTAAATATGTCGGCGTCTGTGGCCTGATGGATATGAACGCAGTTTCATAATCCAGATATACCAGGTTCGAAACCTGTTGCAGGCGGTTTGATAGCAGATCGCTTTGTGTGGATTTTTAACAATGGTATAAGCGCCGTATCGTTCAGAAAGCAATGACAAACTACTGAATGAAAAAATTGCCTAGAAAAATCACAAAGAGCCAATAAAAGCTGATGTTGATTACCACGTCCTGTAAAGGATAAGCAACTAACTTTTTTTTGTTAAATATAAGATGAACCAAATAATAAAACATAACTACGAGTATTTAACACAGATCCCAGTAAAGTACACGGGCGTCTATGAGGAAGTTAAGAAAGAATATGAACACTGCTTCAACGTGCATGTCGTAAGGTGCTTTTTATGTGAGGTTATGCATGGAGCTGGTTATTGTTGATGTTGTTTAACTAGGGATGCTGGAATGATAGCAACATTTGTAGAGATCTTAACTTTGATTACAGTGAGACCGAAGACCCAGCAACAGTGATAAATGCAGTCAGCGACCCATAACTTGACTGCTTGCGTCAGGGTCAGCAAACCAGAGCTGACCAAGACGCTACTCCACCTCCAAGTGGTCGGTCCTGGAAACAGGCTGCATTACTGCAGTCTGGCTGAGAGAGTAGGGATCGAAGAGGGAAGGCTAACCCGGTCCCAAAAATGCCATGCTGAAACCGGATGTGTCGGGCCGAAAGGCGCAAATATCGCAGCTTTGCTGTAAACAGCGACACAACGTAACAAACGTCCTTTTTAGGACTAACGCAGAAGAAGAAAAGAAGATAACAGTCAGTTTTCTGTCTTCCTATTGTGTTCCTGGACTCATTCTGGTTATACTTTATTTCAATTCTGTCACTATCTAGTTTGACTTCAGTGTAAAATATCTGAACTCCGCCTAGGCCGGTCCCAAGCCCGGCTGAAAAAGGAGGAGGGTGGCCTGCATGGAGGCGGTAAGGAGGCAGCCCCTCCACGATGCAAAGGCACAACAGGCCAATCACCTGTTTGCTTTAAAACATGATTACGCGAACTACAAGAGAGAAAACCGGACTGATTCTAAAGGCGACGAACTGAAACGGACTACGACTTATGGAACTTGGAACAAGAAGTATAAATGGGAAAGAAGAGGAGCTGGTGGAAGAGATGAGGAAAGCAAAATTAGAAATCCTGGTTATAACGGAAACAAAGAAAAAGGGACAAGGAGTCATGGATCTCGATGGCAACACGCTGCTCTACAGTGGTGTACCCACATTTGAAAGAGCTAAAGGGGGCGTGGGTTGCATTGTGGCCAAAAACCAAAAGATAGTATCAAGGGATGGAACTTTGTCTCGGAGCGCATTATGGTTGTAAATCTAAAAGAAGGAGAAACCATAGTCAACCTGGTCATAGTGTATGGGCCACTGGGGGTGAGAGAGCAGAGGTCAAGGAGGAATTCTTCGAGCTGCTTCAAAGGACAGTGGATGACTGCCTAGATGAAGTTATCATGCTCGGAGATTTCAATGCCAGAGTTGGAAATAACCGTGCTAGATGGGGTGGAGTTATCGGAAGATATGGAAAAGATACTCTCAATGACAATGGAAAGCGACTCCTTAGATTCTACAGTGAGCAGTATCTGATCATTACAAAACAAAGTTCCCCCATAAGCGCATACATGCATACACTAGATGTGAACCAACAAAGAATGAGAAGTCAGTGATCGACTATGCCATTGTTAGGAGGAGCTCATTCAAATATGTCCGGGATGCTGGAGTCTGGAGGGGGGCCAGAGATTGGAAGTGATCACTACCTGCTTACAATCAAAAGAACAACTGAAAGAGTTGCTCAGCCTAGGAACTGCCCAACATCACGTAAGAAACCAAGTAAACAAACGGGAGAAATGAGCATTAAGACCTACAAGCTGAGAGAGCCAGAAATTAAAACCAGATATTAGGGGCTTATTGCTACAGCGGTGAGAAACACAGAAGAACAACCTGATGACTTGGAAACCCTCTGGCTTAAATTCAAGGACATCATAAAGACAGCTGCTGCAGAAGCATGTGGTGAAGTCCGACTTGGGAACAAGATAAAGAGGACACCTTGGTGGACAGAGGAAGTCAAAGAGAAAATAAGAGAGAAGAAACTGGCATGGAAACAATACTTAGGAGCTAGAAACACAGCAGGACAAATAGAGAAATATAGAGAATATGTGATACTCAGAACAGAAGCAAAGAACAAGGTGCTAGCAGCAAAACAGAAGTCCTGGGATGAATTTGGAGAAAAGCTAGAAAAAGATGCGCAAGAAAACCAGAAATTGTTCTACAAGACCCTTAAAGAACATGAGGAAGGAAAAACAATGCCCTCTCAAATTTGTAAAGGACAAGAAAGGCAAATTGCTTACTGCCCCGAAGGAAGTAATGGAAAGATGGAAAGAATATTTCTCAGAACTCCTTGATGGTGAGCAAGGTCAAGCATCAGAAATGATAACCACTAGCACAAAAGAGGAAACCAATGGTGATGAAGATGACATAAAGATGGAAGAACTGAAGGCAGCACTGGAGAAAATGAAGATGGGCAAAGCAGCAGGGCATGATGGTATAACACCAGAAATGGTTAAGTACATGGGAGCATCATGCGACCTATTACTCTTAAGGGTCCTACAGGCGGTGTGGTGCAACAAGACCATACCAAAGGATTGAGAGATTGCCATCATAACACCAATTTTCAAAAAGGGTGACAATCGACAATGTGGAAACCATAGAGGCATATCCCTTCTCAGTATCCCTAGTAAAATCTATTCTAGAATCATAGAGCAGAGACTCCGACGCCTAGCTGAGCCACAATTGGATGAGGTCCAGTGCGGATTCCGAGCAAACCGAAGTACGTAAGACCTAATCTTCACACTCAGACAGCTGAGTGAAAAGGCCCTTGAGTATAAGAGTGAGATCGATCTTTGTTTCATAGATCTGGAAAAGGCGTTTGACAGGGTCCCCTGGAGCAAACTTTGGGACGGTTTAGCAAGGAAGAACATTCCATCACCTCTGATTCATGCTATACAGAGCTTCTATTGGTCTTGCAGAAATTATGTGAGGACAGCAAACCATAAGTCAGAAGAGTTCAGGACCACCACTGGTGTAAGACAAAGTGATATCCTGTCACCTTATCTGTTCATACTCCTCATGGACGATGGTATCAAGGCATGTAATGAGAGAACAAGAAAGTATTCAGAGGGGTACTGGAAGATGAGACTGGTATGTATTTCAGAGCTGGAATTTGCTGATGATGTTGCCCTGATTGCTAAATCAGAGGCACATCTCCAATCCAACCTGCAAGTCTGGAAGGAAGAGCTGGAGAAGAGAGGGTTGGTCATAAGCAGTTCTTTTTTTTCCCTTAACCAGCGGCACTTGGGCTTTCAGCCCTTCGGCCCAATGACATGTCATTGCGAGGCTGGGGAACCTGAGGGCTTTCCTTCCAACCCGGTCAGGAGCTGCGCTCCTTCCCATCCACAGAGGGTTTATCACAGGAGCCGTTCAGGCTATTCAGTCAAATTTCCGGCCGTAAACATTTCTTCAAACGCTGAAGCCCGGGTTTGAACAATGAACACCTGGTCGCCAGTACAACGCCGAAGCCATTATACCAGCGCGGCTCCCAGCGCATAAGCAGCTCTAAAACAAAATACATGGTGATATCACGAGAAGAAAGAAAACGTCAGATTAAGCTGGGAGAATAGGTCCTGGAGCAGGTCGACCACTTTAAATATCTCGGTGATTTTATAGACCGAAAGGGAGGCACCAAAGAAGAGTTGGCCACTCGAAAAGCAACAGCTGGGAGACTTTTTCAGGCCATAAATCGAGGATTCCTCAGCAAGAGAGAGGTTGGTAAGAAAACGAAGATGGCTGTATACCGCTCCACCTATGTCCCAGTCTTGACATATGGATGCGAGTCATGGGCAATGACTACAACCCACAAATGCCAGATCCAAACCTCAGAAATGAGATATCTGAGGAAGGTGGTTGAAGTAACAAGAAGAGACATGGTCCGCAACAAGACGATACGTCAAGTCCTAAAATCCCACCCCCTGCAGACCCAAGTAGAACAGTCCCAATTAAGGTGGTTTGGCCATGTCTGCAGAATGGGAGAAGATCGGCTACCACGACAAGCATGGGAAACAAAGAGCCAGGGATCCAGACCCCCAGAACGACCTAGAGTCCGCTGGGAGGACAACATTAGACAATCTTTGAGGAACCGAGGACTGGAATGGGGCCGGGCCGGGGGGGGGGGCAGCCGATGGGATAGTCTGGCGCTCTCTCTTCCAAACCTCTACACCTCACGATAGAAGGGGAACGACTGAGTAAGTAAGTAACTTCGAGTACTTATAAAGTATTGATAAGAAATTTTTCAGTTAGTCACCTTATTACAATGAAATATCAGCCGTGTTAGTTTAATTTTGACTATGAGTAACCTGTAAAGTTTTTGCTCTGTAAGATAGTCATCTTCAAGCCTTGTTGTGTTATATGTTCTCGCGCACTCAGACTCACCTGTACTACATAATTAGTTATAGATATCTTCATCAGCAAAACAACACTGTTCTAAACAACACGTCTGTCAACAAGTGTCAAGGAGAGCATCTGCAACCAATTTATTTTCCTGTACCTTAACACCAAAAAAAAAAAACCGAAGAAAGCTGGCGCTGAAATATTAGCATTTAGGAACTTAGACTTATGTCGAAATTAAAACGAGAACATACTGCAGTTTTTCGTGAGTAGAAAACAAGAGACCAGACAAAGAGTGAGATGGTTGTTTCCCTTGGATATATTGTTACCCTTAGATGTCGTAGGATAATTCTGATCGAATACCGACTGGACAAGTGGAATTGAGTAAAAGATTGCGAGACCTTTTATTATTCTTGCGTTGACATAAATAAAGAGGGCAACCCGAGGCCCGTAAACAAGACAAATATAATACACATAAAGCTGCGTGTTACATGCCCTTGTAAAAAATAAAGAAATATAAAAGTAGAGAACAGAAAAAAAAAACAGTGATATGCCTACCGTGGAAACGAACCCAGAACCATCCGAACGGCACTGCCGCATTGCTACCAGACTGAATCGTGACACACCACTTTGTCAGTTAGGAACCATCAAAATAATGCTTCGTGACCACCATCAAAATAATGCTTCGTCAACAGATGTCATTAGCACGACCGCCCCAAGTAACTACGGGATTTTGTGGACCAAGGAACGACCCAAACTAATTATCGACACCACCGAATTTGCGACTTTCCGGTCCATCAGTATAGGTTAGATAACAGAAAAAAAAGACCTTAATACTGTGTCTAGTTTTTAAAAAAAATGGGAGAACGAATTCAGTAAAGAATAAGTGGTATGTTTGTATGGTGCGAACAATGAAATAAATAAAGATGGAAACCAAAGGCATGAGAACAGTAAATAAATGATACACATAAGAGGTATGTTGCAGACACTCGTAAGAAATAAAGAAGTAGATGATGGAGTACACGACACATTTCTATTTCTTTGATTTGGTTTGGTTTGAAGGACTATCTTCATTGAACACGGACAACTCCATCAGTGTGTGACGAAATGAACGACCTCTTCACGATCTTGGTTTCATTCCGGCAGTATCGGTACATTTGTGGTACCCTGTACTGATTTTTATTATTTGCTCTCAATTGTCGCACTTTTCTTTCTTTCTTTGCTTGTGTGGCAAATATTTTGTAGGTGCAAACATTTGTTGACACTCCTCTCTGTGATGTCATGTTCGAACTGTCTTCGGTTTAGAGTTATCCCTAAAGGGTTTCTTTCCCACTTCCATCCTTCGACTGGACACTTTCATCCTTCTATACTGCACCGCTTGCAATTAGTTGATAAAAAGTGTTCCTTTCAACACATGAGGTGTGTTATTGCTATACATAAACGCTCGCTCACTGACTTGGAACTTTTGAAATCCAACCTCACTCACCAACTTCGTCTACTGACTTCTTCGTACCCGACAGCCTTGCTTCTTATTCGTACTATTATTCATGATACCAATAAGGAGAGCTCTACACTCGGCTGAGCACGCATAAAAAAGAAAAATTGCGTCGACTCCGCCCTCATGTTCCTTCTGAATCTTCAGCGTCCCCTGTTCCCACTTCTACTAGAGTTATTTGCATTCCTCCTGATCTACAACTATCTCCTGATGAATTGTCTGTTCTTAGTAAAAGTCTTAAGTTTGTTCCTCTTCGCTCGACATTTGATAAATATTCTATGATCCAAGATGTCTACCGCTTCCACCGTCGCATGCGTCTTCGATATTACCATAGGAAGGGTAATGATTCTAAGCCAGACGGGGATATCTTTCGTCATTTTGAGAAACCTAAGTCAGACTGAATTCCTGCTCCAGGTGCCTCTGCGGCTCTCGATTTATATATTGCTAGCACTTTGCATGACATTAATTAACTTTCTCTATCCCGTCTACGTCGATCTAACCTGACTACTTCTGAGTGGCGGTCATTGTCATCCCTTAAAAAGCGGGATGACATTATCATCAAACCTGCCGATAAAGGTGGTGCAGTGGCAGTTTGGCGAAAGGACTTGTACATTCAAGAAGGAGTCTCACAGCTCGGCAACTCCACCTTTTACTCACCTAGCTCTGGTGATGCCACAGTCCGCCATAATCTTACCGTTCATGCTATTATTCGTGATCGCATCCAAGATAACCTCCTTCCTTCTAGTGCCATGTGTCTCCATATTCTTGATAGTAGTCTAGGTAAACCTTCCTTCTACATGCTTCCTAAGGTTCATAAAATTGACAATCCGGGTCGACCCATTGTCTCAGCCTGCTCTTGTCCCACTGAACGTATCTCTGATTTCCTGGATACTATTTTGCAACCCTTAGTGGCCAATCTACCTTCTTTTTTGAAGGACACCACCCATGCTATCACTACTTTTGATTCCATCCAATTCACACCTGACCACACTTACCGTCTTTTCCTTCTGGATGTTTGTTCGATTTATACTTCCATTCCACACTCTGATGGCCTTAGAGCACTACAATTTTTCTCGACAGACGCACTGACCTTACTTTTAGCACAGGTTCTCTTCTTCGCCTTGCGGAATTGGTTCTCACTCTCAACTCTTTTGAATTCAATGGCCAGTTCTTTAATTAAATTAGTGACGTTGCTATGGGCACCAAAATGGGCCCGAGTTATGCTTGCCTCTTCATGGGTCACTTTGAATATTTGGTGCTTCAAAGTTACGATGGACCATTACCTGAGTTTTACCGTCTTTATATTGACGATGGTATTGGAGTCACAGACATGTCTGAAGTTAACCTCCGTAGATTCATTACTATGTTGGCAATTTCCATCCTGCCATCAAATTCACTTCTCACATTTCTACCACTTCAGTTAACTTCCTTGACTTTACTGTCAATATTACTCCTACTGGTCTTACTACCTCTGTCTTTTATAAACCTACAGATGCTCATGGTTTCCTTCGGTTTTTTCGGCGACGTCACTATCCTGAAAGAGTTTTATCTGATACCCTTAATCGCATTAGTCATGTTACTCGTCAGGTTGCACTTACTGCTAAACCTACTACTACATCTGACAGACTCAAACTTGTCTTAACTTTTCACCCTCACTGTTTGGCGGTGAAAAAATTCTGTTTCGTCATCTGCCCATTCTCCACTCTGATCCTAATACTAGAGAGTTGTTTCGTGATACCCATTTGTTGGCATATCGTAGGGATAAGAATTTTAGGGATAGTGTTAAACTCTGTGTAGTTGTTAACTCATATTGGCTACTAGTTGTTGAATCACGCTTTATTTGTTAAATGACGTGAATGTCCACCAGTTGATAAATGTAGATGTTGGGACTGGTGTAGTAAAGTGTAACGATTGTCAACTCATTAAACCCAGCACAGTTTTGGTCATACAGGTCATCTTGTCCTGGAACGTGATGAGGCTCCGACAAGAATGTGAGTGTAGACAATGAGTGTGTATATGAATGTCAGAACGCGAATGGTAGAATGATTCGATAGAGTTGACAGGTTGGTAGTACATCACTCATACTCACACTGTTCGAATTCAAGAAGTACTGGACTACGGTGGTCTTTTTATAACATTTAATGAGACGCACACTTGGACAGTACGTGTATGGTTACAGGAACAAATGTCGACATAGACAGCATAATGTTGATCACAGGAATATCATCTTAAGTTAGCATTCATGCTTGGCAAATATCATAATGGAGCATTCGTAAATAAGCATTCAGAGTTCCATCATGTAAATCATCTGGCTTTACTGACTGGGCACGTCAGACCATAACCAATATATAGGAAGGCTCCTAGACTTAACCTCGTCTAGCGAATATCCCTTCACGTAAAGTTCAATATATATATTTTCCATAAAAATATAGGAATCCCAGACATGGGTTCTCACATGTAGCAGTGATCTCTTGGTTCATCGAGCGATAGTACAGGCATCCCTTTTTCTCACTCGATAAATACAAAGTATATGAATTTCAACATGGCTGTGCTTCTCTCGTGAGCTTCACTCACTATTGGATACAGACCAAAATTGGTCATTCGTTAAATGTCCTCATTTCTTCATAGCTTCTCTCATAGAGGTAATTGAATAATATCATACAATCTAGTGCGGATACATAGGAATGTCATCTTCCTTTGAATAAATATTCTTTTCAAAAGTACCACTGTGCATCTGCTTATCGACAACAATGGCGAAGCCCAAGTTCATAATAAATTGTGGTTTTACCTTTCTATGCGAAATATAACTTTGCCATTCCTTGGCAAAAGAGAATAAACACTGGGGTAAAGTACATACAACATGTCTAAATGACTATCACTTTTCCCCATCTACTTATAGATCACTTTTCGGCGATAAGCCGGCTACAACAAAACTCGACATCTCGACAGGATGGCAGCCATGAATCACACCCCTTGCTAGCGATACTTCCGCTGCATAGCCTTTGACCTTTTCTAGCGACAACCAACATAGTTCGACTTAGAAATGTAAAGATATCCATATATAAGACAGACTCGTCCTACTCATACAAACACTACGTATAAATTCAGGCCATAGATATACTGAAGCAAGAACAATCTATTCCTACCCAGCCAAAGAATAAATCGCAGTAGGCCTAGAATCGTCCGCGGAATCCGATCGAAGATGACGGAACTACTTTCAAGGGAAGTAACTCAAAAATGACTTCTCCTTAAGCACTTAAAAAGGAAATACTTTGTTTACAAAATATTTGCGAACATAATAAGTATATAAATGTATCATATTGCAAGATAGTAAAGATTGCACTTTACAGTCTTACCACACCTCCCGGGAAAAAAAAAATAAAATTTTTTTTTTAAATACATCTAGGAGCAACGTAGAATAGGCTCACAACGCAAGAATACTGCGCAGATGAAAATATCAGGAATAACTATAATTCCTATTATGACCGGTGAGAATATATCTCAAAATCTGAGAGAAATTGTTTCTCTACGAATAAATGTTTCCAGGAAGGTGTGATCTACGTATAATACAATTCTGGTAATTATACAATGCATACCAAAAATTCACACTATAATCTTAAATTTATGATTTATGAAGAAACAATCATCAAAGAACAGCGGTGAATAAACATCAATAAACCGCTAAGTAGCGATACCATCATTCTATTATTAAATTACAAATGTGTATCTTAGTAAAGAAACAAAAAATAAC